>VDFB02000003.1:535724134-536161961 GCA_007258455.2 Sequoia sempervirens
CAATCAAGGGCATCTCAAAAGACCTAGACCAACTGATGAATATTTTAAAGACCTCCTACACTTTGGGCTTTGCAAGACCCGGGAGGGTGATCCCTTAACGCGTTTATAACCTCTGCACAATTATCATAAACAACATTAACAATAATAGATAATATCATTTAATAGCTCAACATAATAGCATAATATTGAATAGAATTGGTTGTTCATCAGTGGGGTTCAACTATTTGGAGCATGAAATAACTACAACACATTCCATAGTGTAAAATAGTCATTGATTTGCAATTTGTAGCAAGCGCTAGGTAAAGACAAACAATATATTGAACCATGCAAATTAGTACAACTTAGATCAGTGCCATATATCCATTGAGGGAGTCAAATTCATAAACATCTAAGGGTTTATGAAAAATTTAACTCATAACATATAATATCCTTGAGAACATTTCTTTACAATTTCATCAACATGTATTCTAACCCAATACTACTTATCAAATCCTTATACAGAACATATCCACCTATAATCCCATTCAAGCATTTTAATTAATTCCTTGATTAAAGCCAAAACATAAATCATACACACCACAACAGTGAGATGAATGATTTTGAATTAATCATTTCAATTCAAATGCCAGTACTGTCATAAAACATCAAATCCCCATGAATTCAAAACCTACTATAGAATGACTCAAAACCTAAATTGCATTTTCCTTAAAACCATCGAACTTTACAATTTTCTCTGCAACTCTACCTAGACTTGACCAAAAGATATCTAACTTGCTAACTCGTACTTTTGGCCTTGAAATCCTTTTTATAGAAAACGAAGGAGCAAACAAGCATCAGGCCAGAAAGTACCTCTCATTTCACATGCTTTTCTTCACAAAACTCTTGAGGACAAAACTATACCTTCTTTATTTCTCATCCTATGCCCTATTCATGCATTGTACAATTACAAAAATATCCATGGGCCCTCTTACACAAGCTATAATAATCACAAAAAGTGTAAGAGCCCCTTTATATCATGTTTGGACTACAAAACCCTCAAAAATAGTGTAATCGGGCTATATGCAAAGAAATGAAAATTTCTAACTCAAATCAATGCCTTAAGCCCTCAAATCAAATTCAAATCAAAGATAACAAATATCTTCATGACCTGGAATTTATTTCACATCAAAATATGGCTGCATGTGACCATACAGTGCTGCATAACAGGAAAAATACATAAATTTTGAAGAAAAACACAAATTTTTGAATGTCAAGAGCTTGTATTTTAAATACTCAAACATGAACAACCATTACAATGATCACTTTATGCCTTTTAAAGGCCTTTACATGTCAACCACTAAACAACCACCTTTACAATTGACTTTTAATCTTTTATGATCACATGAAACATAAAACACACTAATTTCAAGGTTGTTAATATCACTATTGAAATGTTTTAATTTTTTTACCTTTCAAACATTAAAAGGTAAATCATTAAATTAATTATTTAATGGAATAAAAATTAAAAACATCATGAATTAATTATGTAACCACATAAGTCAAATATAATTCTATCAAGAAATTAATATCAAATAGATAATATAATCGCATAACTCATACATTTCAATGACATTGATCTTCTTCTTCATCCAACTCTTTGTCTGTATCATCCGATCTAGATTTGACATTGTAAGGATTGGTCAGATCATCATCATCATCATCATCATCATCATCATCATCGATATCAAATTTGATAATGCCATCATCCACACAGATATCATCTTCATGAACATTAACTCCTACATCATTATGATCTAGTTCCTCCTCTTCAACATCTTCGTCAGGGACATCGTCAACTAATTGTTGATCCTGATCATCATCTACATCATCTTCTAGTTGTTTGGTATCTTCTTCTTCCACCACATTATACTTTACCGTCCTTCCTCTTGGATAATTTCTAACAACAAATGACCAACCCGATTTACCTGGAACCTCTGAGTAAAATACCTGCTCACATTGACTTGGAAGAACATAGGGCTCATTTCCAGCTCGCTCGATCAACCTTGTATTAACCATGGTAAATCCATTATCATGTTCAATAATAGTTCTCTCAAGATCATTTTCATTCAATCGTAGCCTGTACCATAGGACGACGAACAAAATTAATTTGAAGGACTTAAAGTCACACTCAAGTATATCATCCAAAATCCCATAGTATCAAATTTCTGAGACTTCTAGATGTATGTCGCTTCTAGATGTAACATTAGTCACCTAAAAGACTGCAGTTATACCAGAATCACAAGTTTTCTTCATGTCATGCAACATTTTGATTCAAAATTTACAACCATTGCACCACCTAGCCTTGTGGTGTTTCACCTGCAATATGTCAAACATGTAAAAATTATTGCAATATCATCAGTTGATAAACATATTTATTCTTGGTCAAATGTATGCAAAGAAAACTATCTCAACATATATATACATCAATATAATTGAAAATAATTAAATAATATGGGTGATTAATATATTTATATGTACCTGTTTATCTCTTAAACCATATGCTAAATCAATTTACTTTTGTGTAACATTGAAATCTCCATTACAATGAGCTTCTTTAACCAATGAAACCACACCTTCCCATGTTAATGCGAGACCAGATTGTTGACATCGTTCAATCCATACCATCATCCAATCAAGATTGTTTGCGACGTACAAATGTAGTGCATCCCACTATCGACCAACTATATAAAAAAATTGAAATTCACATATGACGTATAATTAGTTAAATACCACAGTATACGGCCTTAATTTATAATTGATGTATATTGAAGATTAAAAATTAAATAAGTACAATATACATAAAAACCATATGTAAAATGTATTCCAATAAATCTCCATGGCCATCTTATAATTACCTCTCACTTTCCTCAATCTACCTTTCCCCATCAGGTACTCCCCTTCGAATTTGTTAATGGAGTTGGGATCCCAAATGCGATCTAAATGGATCTTTGCTACAAACTTAGCAAGATATTCACTAATTTACAACATGGTATGGTATACCATATATCCCTCCACCATAGAACCCTCAGGATGCACTCTTTTTCTAACCAAAGCCTTCAAAAATTTCAAGTGTCTCTCAACCATCCAAATTGACCTTGTGTGTACAGGTCCACACAATTCAATCTCCTCAACTTGGTGTATGAGGTAGTGTTCTTGTGCATTGAGAAATGTCGAAGGTAGACACTTTTTCATTTCACACATTAGACAAGGAATTTTTCTCTTCCAATAATTTATATCTTCTTTATGGATTTATTTAGATGACAAACATCTACAAGTGATTCAAGGCGCAAATATATTAACGAGATTTAACAAAAATATACAATATAATACATAACAAGTAAAACAAATGGAAATTATAAGATGTATACAACAAATTGAACAAATATCGCTACTTACCTCATGTATTTTCCAAGATCATATATAACTTGCTTGACATTGTTGTGAAAGTTGTTTGGGAGAGATAGAGGTAGAACGCACTGCAACAATTATAAAATGATCTTTTCATTATTTTTCCAAAAGTAGTAAAAATAATTCACTGAAAAGTACATGCATTATAAAAGTGTATATAATATACTAGAATAATTACCTTAATGAAGGTATGCCAATCATGCATTTTCATCCCTGGCCCAAATTCACCTTTCTTTGTTATTATATTGTTTATGTTCGCAAAAAATCCTGTGGAAAATTAAATTTTTCGTATGACTTATTTTATAGCATTGCATTACTGCTCTGTTAATAACCAAGGAAGGGCACTTATATTAATTTGTTCTCCATCGCTATTTAATTGAATGACATTTTTCATTGCATGATTGACTTTCCTGAATGTCACTACAAATTTGGACAATTTTTTCTTTGTCATGTTTTCCATCCAATATTTTCCATAACGTTTTTGTTATATTCTTTTTTATATGCATTGTATCAAACAAATGCACAATTTGTAGCTGCTCATAGTAGGGAAACCTATTAAATTGTCTAGGATAAATTTTTAGTCCCTATGGAAGCCGACCATTAATGCCTTGATGACCTTCATGAAGCATATAAGTTAAAAAAATTAACAATGACAATCATTGTCAATTACAGCATAAGTAAACACAACAAAATATAAAAATATAAATTAAAAGCATATCATATATGATGGATAAACAATTTGATTTGATGTATAACCTTGAGGATTAATTCTATTATATTCCAACTTCCATAGGCGAGGTGTCTTTCTTTGTGGGTTTGATGTAGTCTCTTCTTTCCCATTGAAAAGATGTTTTTCAGTAGTTTGATACTTATGATTTCTATGGAGGAAGTGCCTATACTCATCAAACACCTACTTTCCTAAACTTGTTGAATGGTGAGATTTCATCTTTGGACCACAAATTGGACATGCAAATTTTCCCTTTGTTTGAAGACCTGCAAGATCATATATAATTGGATTAAATATGTCAATTTTTATAATTATATATAATGAATAGATTATTTTCAAAACATGCATGATATCTACTTCATAAAATTAAATATTGTTAAAGTGTAGTTGAAAGTTATAACATACCACAAAAATATGTTAGCCTTGGGGCATCATGAATTGTCCATACAAGCATTGCATGGAATTGAAATTGTCTTTGTCCTATTGGTCTAGAGAAATCATACATAGTGATGTCATTCCATAACTTTAGTAACTCGTCGATAAGAGACTCGATATATACATTCATATCTTTAACTTGGTACTTACCTAGTTGAATGAACATAAAGATTACATAATTATTATAACCATTTTACTGCAATATATATAAATTAATGTACATGACTATTGAATGAAAAACATATAAGTTATTATGCAACAAATAAGACAAATGAGATGCTACTACGTTAAATAAAATTGATGTAAACAAATACCTAAAACAATCATTGACAACATTAAGTGCTAGCTCTTTATTGGCATCCATGGAGGAATGTTATTGTTGATAACAAAAATAGGCCACACTGAGTAAATAGATCTCAACTCTCCAAATGGATTGACACCATTCACTCCCAATGAAAGCCTGAGATTATGAGGTTCTTCTTTAAAGTGTGGCCATTTTTCCTCAATGTCCCTAAAAGCATAACCATCTGCAGGCATTTGAAGAATGTCATCTCCACTTCTATTTCGTGCATGGCAATTCATAAATTGTGCTAAGCTTTCACACCTAAATAATTGTTGCATACGTGGAATAATGGGAATATAATGAAGAACCTTGCGAGGCACCTTTTTTGTTAGTTGATCTATTTGATATCTATCGATATGACATTTTGGGAATTCTGTTGCAAATTCATGTTGTTTATGATATTTAATATAATCATTGGTGCATGCATCTATTGCTTGATACTCCATTCCAATATCTTTCATAATGGGAGATAAATCTTGGTATGAGCGAGGTAAAATATTTGATGGTGGTAACAAAAATTCACCAATCAATCTACAATAGAAAATAATTTGTTAATATAAAGAATATTAATGGTGCATATTTCATCCTTTATTTACTAGTGATGAGCTAACAACAATTAAAATAGATGAAAAAAGATGAAATATATGACATACCTTAACATCCGTGAGATTGCTATGTTTGATAAACCATTCATAACCTTCAAGTTCAATAGCAACAATACAACAAACAAAAGAGTTGTTTGGGAGCCTTCATAAAGGGGCTCATATTCCTTCTCAAGTATAAGTAAATCATGAACATCATCAAAGTCATCTTGATCATCATGATTAGCTCTGCCACTAAATGTATCATGGATCAATTTATTTGTACCATCATCTTCAATTTTGTTTTTTGGCACATGGTCATCTTCTTCCATAGGATCATTAACTTCATCTTCGATATTCACAGCTCCATGTTCGTCCGCTTGCAAAACCATATTCTCTAGGCCATGATAATCCATATCATGTGCCCTAGGGTGCCCCACTTTTATAATAATGATAGACACAAATAAACCATGATCATGATCAAGTGATTATATATATATAATGTTAAAATGATATAAAGATTTACAAATTCAATCAATATAAACACATATAATGAACAACTTACCAATAGATGATAATCATGCCCCTCTTCAACGTGACCATGCTGCCTACAATGTTTCTCAACTGTTGTGATTAAAAGTCATATCATCTTTAAGCCCTTGCAATTATTGCAAGGACAATAACATTTCCCATCACCCTTTCTTTTCAATCTAGCCCACAATCTATCAAGTGTCTTCATTTTGTTCTGGAATAATATTATCTGACATGATTTTTCCTTACCAAGCTTAACTATTTAGATCTTCAGAAAATATCAAACTCACACTCCAATAATTTTTATTCATAGATAGATAACAAAATCTAATAATTCTGATATTTTACACCAAAAAAATTTGGCATGCAACCACCCCTGCAAAAGAGAAGATAGTCTGAAGTTAATGACCCCAAAAAACACTTTAAAATTCTAATTCCAAAACTTATTAAATTCTGATTTTACTATGATTTCCAACCATTAGACTCCTAAAATCAGAATATTGAACTTGATTGCAAACTTCCTACAATGATGGAGGTAGCGAGCTAGTAAGAGCAAGTGACCCATTCCTAAGAAGTAACAAGTCAGAATCATCATTTCTAATGTCAATACAAATTTATCCTTTTAGGTAAAGATGCAATGTGTCACTTCTTATAATGAGCTTATCCCTAGGGCCCTCAACATTGAGACAACCCTCATCGCACAAGGAAGCACACACTAATAGAATTTGGAAAACAAATGACTAGGTGCTAAAATTTTTAGTCACAACAACTAAAAATGACTAAATTCTGCTCATCTTTTGCAACTCAGCTATAAATGAGTAAATAAATTACTAGTTTGGTCGTTGATTAAAAATTATTTAGTCACACAAATAAAAATGACTAAATAGTTAGTCATTTATTTAGTCACAATCCATTTGAATAAATCATTTAAGGAATCAATAATATAGCCTACCAAAATACTCTAAAACTTTAATAAACATACCCTAAAACTTTTGTCAAAATCTTATTTTCAGGCATAGCCCACCAGAATGGAGTTTTCATTTTAATAAACATACTATAAAACCTTCATCAAAACATTATTTTCAAGCATAGACCGCCAAAATGGAGAAGTGTTTCAATAAAGAATGATAGAGAACGATGAGGAGATGTGAATGAAAGGAGGCATAGGATTCCTTGTTTATCTCATTCCTGCTCTGCTCAACAAATCTTACATTGTTCCTGCTACTATTTGTAATCTAGGTATTAACTTGACATATATTTGCATAATCTCAAATTCCTTCAAAGGCTTTTGAAGTATCAATGTATCCTATATAGGGTTTAGAATGATTTATTTTAATTAAAAGAATAAATAAATGATGCATTTCCTTGTAATTAGATAATGTGGAGATCTCCTAAATCTGCCCCAACACACTATCCTCTTTGGCACTATATTCATTACTCCAACTACTAGGGTTTTTCATGTGACATCTTTAATATCTTCATGACCGTGGATTTTAAATAGATATCAGTCTTTTCTTTAACCCTTTTCGTGGTAACCCTTGAGTTCCATAATCCACCTTCAATCTCTTCTAAGAATGTTGTCTTAAGCAAGACTACATAGTATGCATATAAAGCAAGTCCTTCATACCTGCCATTGTTCCAAACCACCACTCACTACCATGCTTAAAATGTTGCCTCCCTAAGTACAATAGTATGTTTTAAAATCTTGGTTTCTAGTGATTGACCATTAAGGTCACCACTTTCATCAAGATATAATGAGATTTTTGTCTTCAAACTCAAGGCATTATGCAAGATAACATTGTGAATTGATTATTGTGTATGATTTGATTTTCTTGCACATTTACTGCTTTTCTAACTTCCTTTAAGAATGGGTATTGCACCCTCAGTTGCAATCTCAAACAACTCACTCACTATCACTTGAAGATTCCTTTCATGAGCATCCTTCTATAAAATCAAACGATGCCCTATAGAATGCCTACTTACTACAGGGGACTCATTGTTTCATAGTATTGTAGATCTTAAGATACTTCAACCTTATTGACACTACTTCATAGTCCACAAGGTATTATTCGCTATTCTCCCATCTTTGATGAGTCTCAAAACACTGCTCAAACATGCAATCCACTACCTCCATTATACATTAATGGCTAAGAAGAAACATTGAACCTATGATTACAACTATTACCTCATTTGGACAGTCATTCCTTGATTGTATTTTCCTTGTCTATCACTACCAAAAGTATTTGAAAAACCCTTAAGGTCAGCAAGGGGGTAAGGAAACTCACTGTTAAAATCTCCACTTTATTATGCAAGGTTTGAGCTTTATTATCTTGTCACTGCTCAGCCTCATTTTGACTGTCACATCTCAAGTGACTATCATTCTTCTTACCATAGATTGCATTTACAAATGTCACTAAGCTACATAGTGTGCTTGTTATTGGCTACAATCTTTAGATTGCAAGATTTTTTTATTAGCTACAAAGTCTCAATCTTTCTGGTATTGCAACCTCACTAATCCACTAGAGTTATTGTTTATGTTTCTACATAGGCCTAGGGTTTGTACCCTAATCATGCTCTTACCAATGCCTGTGTTGGTATTAAAAAACAACCTTAAATCTTGGGTCAAAAAATTAGTTGTCTTGAAAAAGTTGTGGTATGATCTTGGATTGTATCGTAGAGTGTGTGGGAAGCTTGTGTTTGATCATTAAGGTATGTAAACTTGAACAGGGAAATGTATCCTATATAGCATGGGTCTTGCTTTAATACTTTCCATAATGGTTATTATAAAATCACAATATTATAGTTTGTGGTAACCCAAGATTGCATTCAAGTATGTAACAAACTTGGTTTGTAGTTTAAGATATACACTTTTAAGTAACATTCATAAGGTTTATAAAATCTTGATCACTCTCTAGAATAGCCCATTAAACATGGGTTGTGCTTGAATGCTACATAATTGATATAACACAACCACTATGCATATCAACCAAAGTTATAGGCTCTTTATTGTATCAAGAGGTAATCACTCTTGGATCATGCTATAATTACATTGTAACCTATTAAACTTGAGACAACCTAAATGCACCCAATGATGATTGACACCTACATTATACAACATTAATTAACTACATTATATGAGTGCCTCCATTTCTATCACAACATAGCCACATTAAACTTGGGTCACACGTGAATGAATCATGTATTTGCTATAGCACAACTATGCCACATGACCAATAGAGTTATGGATCACATAATTATAGTCAGAAGAATATGTTCCTTGGTTGTGATCTTATGGTGATTCCACACAACAAAATCTGGACATGAAATTCTCAAAACCCTAAACCTCTAAAAAAAAACTGATAAGATGTTTCTTTAAAATATGATTTTCAGACCTGGAACTACAAATCTGACTTCACAACTAAATTCTGCAAAAAGATAATGACTACCCTCAACCTGGTGATTTCTTCTTGAATTTTTTCTAATTTTCCCAAGAAAATCATCCTTAGTTCTCCACAAACTCTCTCAAGTAGAGAAAAACACTGTCACAATAAATCAATGAACTCACTTTTCTTTATGTCGGACACAATTTGATTTTTTTTCTTATTTTTCATGTTTGTCAAAATTTTGACAAAACTTCTAGTCAAAATTTCGATGAAACCAAGGTTCGTCAAAATTTTGATGAACATCAGGGATAAAATTTTAAAAAATTGAAAATTACACATCAAATTATACATATTTCATTAGAAATTTTCATTAGATTTTGCTGTCAAATGAGTTAGTGCATGTATTCAGCTGTGGAAAGTCCTCATACAAGTGACTTTAATGGAAATAAGATAGAGTTGCAACATGCACACAAAAATGAATATTCCTTAAAGATCCATTGAGCATGGCATATATACAAATGAATCTGTTAAAACAGATTCTTTTCCTATGTCCTCCCTATTTATGTTTGAATATGAGCTTTACATCAGAGATGAATATCCACCAAAACTCAATGGAATCTCAAGTTGCTCTATCAACAACAATGCAAATCATACTGAATGAATTATGTGCTAAATTTGAAAAAGGATTGGAACATCTAAGTGAATGAGGTTTAGACAATGGACATCTATGCAAGATGTAGAATCATAAAAAAACCCATTGAAGGAAAGTTGTGTAGATATAAAATGATGTTCTCAAAATGAATTTGGTGATAATGCATTAGAAACTTCAAATATGGTAGTGGAAAAGCTTAAAGTTGATCTCAAATAGAACACACAAGTAGAATAGCAGATTATTTGGTGAAAGACATGACAGGTTGTGAGTAATGAGCCTGGATATTATGGGGACTGATCCTTTCTCACTCCACTGAGGATCTTGTGATTGTTTGAGAAATGGAGACACCATGAATCAAACTATAGAAACTTTTTCAAGAAGAACAAATACTCTTGAAGTTCTTGTGTCAATACAAGAAAGCCCTAAATTGCACCAGGGAGAGAATAGTGATCGGATTAATTTTTTTAAGTCATACAGACTATGCATGTCACATCAATGAAGAATTTATCACCACGAGAAGGCTGGTTGGGGGGGGGGATTAAAAATTACACCGATCTCATAAGTCACGTTGAAGGTATGAGGCCGATATGAATATTAAGATTAATGCAACATGGGTAAAAGAAAAGGTTTAAATATGAAAGTGCTAGATTAATACAAAATAAAGATTTATTGAATTGTAGGAGAGGAAAAAGCTTGAAAAATTATTTGGTAAAATATAAAATAATAAATTTATCAAAGAGGAGTTTCTTCGAGTAAAAATATAAATCATTGCAAAAGCATAAATGCTATTTTGGGGGAAATATATTTTTACTAAGAATGTAAAATATAGAAAAAGGTATCTTACTAAGAGATAAAATACTTTTATCCGCAAAGTTCACTAAGGGGGTAATTATTTTACCCAAAGGAATGATTTATTAAATCAGGTGAAATATTTCAATCATACAAGATAAAATGGAATATTTTTTTACTGAAGGAGCTACGAGATTAGGTAATTTTTATTTTTCAGTGGAAGTACAAAGTTGCCACCAAAAGAAGGATAATCATTAAAATTGATTTTTCATGAAGATTAATTAAAATATTTAATTTGCGAAAAAGGGCAATTAATTAAATATTTTATTTTTGCCAAAGAAATTTGAAAAGTTGCACTAGAAAAAATGAAGGTTCATAACCCTAAAATTACAATGTATATATGTAAAATAATATTGTATCAAAAAAGATTAGAACAAGGAATTAGAAGTAGGAGAGAATTAGAACAAAGGATGCATATAATGTACATACTTTTTTTTTAATCAAAGAAATGGAGATAATGTTTTAAACTAGTGAAATCCTTTCTTTGTTTTTAGTTGTTGTGATGTGATTATTTCTTTTTTTTATTTGGTTGTCTCCAACTTGAGGTGTTTTAATTATTTAAATCGTTATATCAAGTATATTTCTAATTTATCAAAATGTATTTTCATTTTGTGTGATTTAATCAATTAGTGTGTGCAAGTCAGATTTAAATTAATATGAATGAATCACAGTGGTTTAAGGATTTCTTTTGGATAATTGAAGAAGAACCTGATAAGAAAATATCCCAACACAATTTATGCAAGTCATAAATTTAGTGAAGCATTATTCCAATCATAGAACCTCATTCTCAAAGTGCCTAGCAACTAGAGTTAAGCCAAAAGAGGGAAACACATATCATTCTTGATTTTTGAATCCATTGCCCATGTGGATAAAAGGAACTAATTTGTCACACCCCAGAAAATAAATTTCATTAAAAAAAAATATACACACACTTTTATTTTTCATACAGTAGGAGTAAAAGAAATTAGCAAGTTATCATCTATTGCATTTCTTCCATTGTGATAGATCCATCAATTCACTCAATTCATACAACTCTAAGCCTGCTTCAATTATAAAGGTGCACCCACCTAGGCCTGACAGAGCCTGAAGAGAAGAAGGTTCAAATTCATTATTTGGCCTTGTACGTTAGCCAAAAATGTTGTGAGAGCTTTGCAACCTCTCGTGGTTCAAACCTACATTTTTGAGACCTAACAGAGTGCGTGATGGTATGTTTCCCCTTGCAATGGATGCAAAACATGTAATAGTGAGTATGGTATGGTACTACAACTATTACAAGGAAAGAAGCAACAACTAATGTTATTTACGTATTAATTTAGGATGTAACAAGGTTGAAGGTTTCTTGGCAAAATGTTTGGTGATAGTATGGATGTTGAGTGAAGGATTGTTGGATCATGGGTTGATGGCTATGAAAGTAAAATCATGAAGACTATGAGTTGGAAGAATGAGGGTGGGTGTATTGGGTATGTGCAGGATCATCATTGAAAAAACATGCCCTTAAGTGGCAAAAAATTTAGAAAAATCAGAGTTAGGCAACTTGACCTAAAAATTTGAATAAGTTAGCTATATTATTTAAAAAATATGTAAGAATAGAATCTGTAGAAAATTGAATGTAGTTTCTAAACTACTAGGTTTCTTTAAAAACAAAAAAAAATCTATTTAGTGAAAATTTGAAATTTCAATGCTGTAATACTTAAACTTTAGGGAAAAAATAAGAAATAAGTGTTTGTTTGACCACCCTAACCAAAATAAAATGATAATATTTTTTTATAATATTTTAGATATAAGTAGAGGACTCATGTCTGAATGTGATGCAAAAAAATTTGTAATTTTTTTGCAAGTAAATAATTAATTATGGATTTTTTATTACAACTTTTGAAAAATATTAAAACTCATATGTCGACCACCTTAACTTGGTCAAAATTTCATGAAATTCATTTTTTTTTAATTCTATAGTATGTGAAGAATAGAATGTGACACATGTTTCAGATTCAAAAAATGTGATACCATTTGAAAGCTATAGATGTTTTTCAATCAGCCTATCAATCAAGACTCTAGTCATAATTCAAATAGAAACAGAATAATAATTATTTATTAAACTCAAAGTAAAGCATAATTTATATTGGTCGAAAGCTGGGAATTTCCTTTAAAAACCCTTTTTGATTTCATTAATTTTGGGTAAAAAAAAAGTCATTAGCCACATACCCTACACATACCCATCATATCACCACTTTTTGGCCGATCATGATCCTGCACATACCCTATTGTGAGCTTGTTTCTTGGTAATCATAGGGTGATGATGAAGGGTTGAATTGTGTTGAGTAACAATAGGGGTGGGGATATGAGAAGGATTTGGTTGGTTGTTTGTTTTCTCAAAGTTATCATTCTTATGTGCCATAATATCAACCCTAGGAGGAGAGCTAATATGTTCATCACATATCATAATGGAATTTGGAAAGATAGATTCATCGCTCATAGGGGAGGTATCAAGAGAAAGATAGATAGGAGTTTCATGGTTACTAATGATTGGTCTTTTTGGTTCAAATAGATGTTCCACCACAATATCTTCTAGCACTAAACTAAGTTCATGTGTAGAGAAGATATTAGGAGAAGAAAAGGGTAGATTGTCATGATTATCAATACTAGGTAAGGTAGGTGGAGTGATTTCAGCTTCGTGTGTCATAATGTTGTTGCAAGGGGCAGGAGAAGAAAGACAAGCAAGAGTTTCATGATCTTCAATGATTGTGTCTTCTTTCATCAAGATACCTTCATCACCAATGGGAGACGTATTAGGAGGAGAACAATAATGATTATCATGATTATCAATGCTTGCATCCTTTTGGAGAAAAGCTTTAGTGGATGATTTAGAAGAGAGGAAGTAATCTAAGGCTTCATCTAACATTGCAAAATCATCACTACTAAAGGGTTTGGGGGATAAGTTGTCATTAATTTTGTTAGGTTTCTCATGAAAATTATTAGAGGATAAAGTGAGTGAGAGGATGCCCATAAGGGCCTCATCTAACTTATTGACATCATCGTGCTACTAAGTGGCTTGGATTCAATCGTTTGTTTCAAAGGTGTTTGTTGTTGGATGTTTATATTTGCTAATGTCTCCTCAATGTAAGCTGATCTAAAAGGACTACGAAATAGAGTTGAACATGAAACTTGCAAAATTCTAATTGCCATACATAAATGATGCTTATTTATAAGAAAATGCAAGATAAAGATATAATCTTGATGAAATGTAACTTTTTAGATTGTAAACAAAGTAGTTGACTGATGCACTAATCTAAAAGATGAAATGTTGTAAATGAAAAAGTGAAGTTGAAACAATGCACGAAATGAGCTAATTGAAGCAAGATATAAAAAAATGCATGCTACAGAAATGTAACTAATTGATATACAAGTAAAGGCACCAAATAGAAGCCTAATTTTTTTTTTTGAGTTTTGTAAAGTGTTGTTTAAGGGGTCAGAAGGGATTGATTCACCCAAGGTGGCAAATGAGTCCTAGTATGGACCTTTTTCAAAAAATTTAAAAATTTATAACTATTTTTAATGTGTTATGAGTGCCAAGGTGCAGGTCTAAATAAAAAATGCAAAATTTTAGATCTGTACAATGAGGAAAGATGCAAAAATGCAACCTATAATGCACTTTTACCCATGTAAAAATGAATTCCTAGAATTCAAGCTAACTAATACAAAATGCAATGCAAGAAAATATAGGATGATTAATGATCTCCAAAATCAGAAAAGAAGGAATTCAAACAACAGGTTCACCAAAATGTGATGAAGATTTTGACTCCCAAACCCTTGATGTACCTTCTAGGGTATTTCACCTAGATGGTAAGAGAATATAAGGCCAAAATGGACACTTCATCATCACTCAATACTAATGCAAGGATGAAAGGTAAATGTGAAATGTGTGAATGTTGTGAACTTAATGAAAATGAAAACTAAAGGCACAAACTAATCAAATGCAAGATGTTGAAAAACACACAGTGTGTAATGCAAGTATGAACTAGAAACTTAAGAAGATAGAAATAGAAACAAATAAAACTAAACAGAAGGTGCCTAGAGAACTGAAGAAGACTATAAATTAATTATGGAATGCTGCTAATGTTGATTTTTAGGCCTCAAGGGACTTATTCACCATTCTAGGTGAATTAGTCCTAGTTCTACAAAACTAAACCAGAGCTTGTTTTAGACAAAAGGGTATCCAAAAATGTACAGAAAACCAAAAATTGACCCTAGAGTGGGACTCATTTGTCACTCATGGTGAATTAGTCCACTTTTGAATTTCCAAATATTCAAAGGTTGACTTTAGAGCTTTCAGTTTGCACTTCGGCTTCCTACAGGTGTCTGCTTCTGAAACGAGCATATTAGAGCCTGAACATAAATTTTTGTTAATATTTTGACTTGAATGATGAAGAGATTACTTGAATGACTTGGAAATTCAATCTTCAATGATTCTTAAGCTTCCAATAATCCTAAATATGCATACAAACAACACAAGAAGAGAAATTGTTGATTGTTAAGGCATGGGGGTTTGCCTTGGTCAAACCCCATTTAGATAATTAAACCAAAATGATGAAAAAAATGAATAAAATATGTAACAATGGATTATATTACCTTTCAATGATGATTGATCTTGGATGTCTACAACAATACATGTAAAATCTGCCCTTGAATGCTTTAGAATGCTAAATTGAAGACTTCTAATGGAGGAACCCTAAGTTGCTTGACTTGAGATCAAAAATTAAAGATGGGAGATGTAATAATGAGATAGGATGTGTAAAATGAGGATACAATTACTTATTTATAGACAAGTGTGCCTTAGTACCTGATAATACATAATCTTAAGCCAACATGTAGTGAAAATAAACTTTAAATTTCACTTTTTCCTATTCAAGGGTCAAAATTGGGGCCATATAGGACTCATTTGCCACACATGGCGAATGGGTCCCACCTGGATGGGACTAATTTTCCATGCATGGTGAATGGGTCCCACAAGGGCCATTCTAACACCTAAGAAGCCAAGGAATTAGGAAATAAGGTCTAAAATGCCATTTTGTCGGGTATTTGATCAATTAAAGCCTCAAGATGCACAATGTGGGTTAATTAAAACCTATTAGTGATGATGTAACTGTTAAATAGGGCTTGATACACATAAATCAATATGAAATTTTTATTTAATACACTTTACAACACTAAAATTAGGTCCACATAGCCTAGAAATGTACAAGAACCAATGTGAATGTGTAAATCACACTACAACACTAGTTTATCATTAAATTTAAGTTAAGAATCTTCTAGATTGATGTGATAATGTTATTGAACACATTTTATAATGTTGAATTAGGGAGAAATAGGTTAATTAGGACTAGAAAAGAGTGAAATTCCTTTACAAGACTTTACAACACCTTTACAAGACACCATTAAAGGAATGTTATTTTATTTGCAAGGGTCCTAGACCTAGTGTGGATGCATAAAATTCCTCTCAACACTAGATTAAAGCCTGATTAAGTCTAATTAATCTCACGTCAAGAAAAGGGTCTATTTTTCTACGACACACAAGGGTTTGGTGAGTTACAACATTACATATTTGTTCATTCATCATTCCTCCTTCCTATTTCATTTTATTTCAAGGTTAGATTACCAAAATGGGGTTTGACCAAGGAAAACCCTTTTCCACTAACAAAACAACATTTTTCCCTCTCTTTAGTGTGTGACTTGTAGATCTTGATTGAAGACACATTTAAGAGCAAGATTGGAAGAAGTTGTCAAGTTTGCAAAGTTTTCAAAGTTGCCACCTTGTTTATAAGATCACTAAAAGACACCTACAAAGAAAAATTTAGCATTTCAGCTTTGGAAATTAGGATTGGAAGAAGGAGAAAAGGTAGAAGAGAGGATTTAGATCTTGATCCTCCAAAAAGGTTGAGCAAGGATGATACACCACTTCTGGTGTATGAGTTCTAGTATAGTGACTTTTCCATATTTCAGGAGTTCTAGAATGATCACTGCCAAATTTGTGTTCCTGCCCAGAAACCCTAATCTAGGACAAAATCACCTAGTATGGTGTATGACTCCCAGTGTGCATTAAATTTAGCATTTTTAGCATTTCAGACCTTGTTCCGAGCTTCTATAGGTTTCCAGGTGCACCTATCCAATTTCCTAGTTTACTGATCTAATTTATATTCATTTCTAGGCCATTCATTTGAGTTTTACAAAGAAGTAGGTTTTATCATTAGATATTTTTTTGTTACTAGTCTTTCCAAGCCCTACCTTGGTGGTAAAACCCTTTTTAGTTTCTAAACATACCCTAGGAAACCCTATTGCAAATCTCTCTCTCTCTCATTCTATCATTGGATTGAGATCTCTAAGGTATCCTTGAGTGAAACTTGAGCGAAATAGGAGCTAACCCTAGTGTTCCATCTCCTAAAAGGTGGAGCACCCTATTTTCATTGTTTCACTAACAATGAAAATACACTATTCTAATATGAAAACAACAAATCTAGGAAATAATAGACAAATTTAATTACCAAAAAATAGACTAAGAAGACTTATCTACACCTTCAATTTAAATTTACACTTGAGTTGACTAGAGAATGCCATCTAGGGCCCACCTATCTCCAAATGATAGAATTTACAATCTATCTTCACAAACCTTATGTGTCTTATTAGATGCTTCTTCCTTTTGTATCTCATTTCTAGATCTTTGTCAATTGCTGAGATAATTGAGTTTCCATATCTTGTCAAGTTTTAGGTTTTGAATGTAACAATGATCAAATGGTCTTTGAAATATTCATCCAATATTCTTTATATTTATAACTTGCACATTCAAAGAGAGATGAAGGGTTGTGCAATATAGGGGCTTTCCTTGGTCAAACCTTGTATTGGTTTTACTTGATCTTGAAGTGTAATAATTTCTCTCAAAAGTGTTTGATTAACAAATGCTTCTAGTTATCTTTCAAATGTTGAAATGACTAAGTATATATATTCAACTAATCTTATTTCCCATAGATTATATCCTCATAGCCAAAATTTAGAATTTGAAATTCAAATAATAAATTTCCAACCCTGAAAGATTAAATATTTGGTTCGCTTGTCTAGGCCCTATTTTGTGCGATGTTAAGCATCAAGGGAAAAATATTCAAGGGTATGTGCAAGATCATGATGGGCCAAAAAGTGGCAATATTATGGGTATTTGTAGGGTATGTGGTTGACGACTTTTTTTTTTACCCAAAATTGATGAAACGATAAGGGTTTTTAGAGGAGATTCTCAGCTTTCCACCAATATAAATTATGCTTTAATTTGAATTTAATAAATAATTATTATTCATTTTCTATTAGAATTACGACTAAAGTCCTAATCGATAGGCTGATTGAAAAAAATCTATAACTTTCAAATGGTGTCACATTTTTTGAATCTGAAACATGCGTCACATTCTATGCTTCACATACTATAGGATTGAAAAAAGAAAAATTAAATTTCATGCAGTTTTGACCAAGTTAAGGTGGTCAGACATATGAGTTTTTATATTTTTTAAAAGTTGTAATAAAAAATTCATAATTAATTATTTACTTGGAAAAAAATTGTAAAAAAATATGCATCACATCCAGACATGAGTCCTCTAGTTATATATAAAATATTATAAAAAAATATTATCATTTTATTATGGTTAGGGTGGTCAGACAGACTACTACTTCTTAGTTTTTCCCTGAAATTTAAGTTCTATTGCATTGAAATTTCAAATTTTCACCAAATAGATTTATTTATTTTTAAATAAACCTAGTAGTTTAGAAACTACATTCAATTTTCTAAAAATTATATTCTTACATATTTTTGAAATAATATAGATAACTTATTCAAATTTTTACGTCAAGTTGCCTAACACTAATTTTTCTGAATTTTTTGCCACTTAAGGGCCTGTTTTTTCCATGATGATCCTGCACATACCCTCAATTCTTACTTTTATTTTATACATTTGATTCCTTGATAAATAATTAAATGGGCCATGGAATGTATATTTTAGGAAACTAGGAAGACAATTAGGTCCATGCACATAGGCGGAAGAAAATTCTAGTGTGAAATTGTCGAAGGTGACAATTTAGGATGGGACAATTATTTCTAAATTAGTTCTAGGCCAATTTTGATGAAATGGAATAATACAGTTATACATAAATAAGTGGAAAAATCTTGTGGTAATCTTGTTTCATAATATTATACCTATTTCTATCCATTTAATTATTATTTACATTTATTTGTATATGTTGATCATGAAAGCTTGTGATTCTCCCAAACAGCTTATGAAAAAATTAGTGAATGGGGGCCTATTTTCACTTCACTAAATGACCTACATGATTTTAACATAAGTTGGCTCTTCCTTGTGTTTCTAGGAAAATGGAGAGAGAAATGAAGAAAATAAACTATCTAAGGTGATGCACGACAAACTTTTTAAAACACTTCAAACCCTAGAAGGCTCTTATTTCTAATGGAATGGACACAAACTACCAAAGACCCTTCATTTTTGGAAAGAGAAAAAACTAAGGCCCATAGAAGCATAGAGTAGTCATTATGATCTCCCTATAGGAAGTACCCATTAAGGTCCAATAGAAATAAGAGACTTGATACTAAAAGAAATACTTCAGATCTTTAGAGAACTGTCTTGCTCTCATAGTATGTGTGTTGCCAAACAATGTATAGTTGACATTTTTATGCTCACTTGCATCTTTCCAATGGACTTTGGCTTGATTTTTCTTGTGTTTAATGTTGTAATGTGATCAAAACATTCACATTAGGTCCTAAACATTCAAATAATGGCATCTTGTGAAGGTGTTGTGAAGTGTTGTAAAACATTTCTACACTTTTCTAGACTCTATTCATCACAATTCACCTAAAAATAACATTTTCATCACTTATTAAGTCCTATTTTGAAGTGTTTTCAAGTCTTGTAACAAGATTTCACACTTTTCTAGGCTTAATTTCACTATTTACACCTTTCTTATGGTTTATTTGACCCCTTAGTCTACTTCCCGACCATTTTCAAGTGTGTTTTTGAGAATATTTCTCGTTGGAAAAATTTTAATGCCCCAAAATTCCTGACACCCACTTAATTTTCTTACATGGGACTAAGTCGCCAATAGGGGCGACTTAGTCCTTTTTGGCACAAAACTCAAAATTATTTTAAAATTGTAGTAGGAATTTGTTGTCTAACCCTTGAGGTCGGCCTGTGATGTGTTACTTTTGGAAAATTTTAATAAAATTAGGTATAAATAAGTGTTTTTCTCCTCATTTTACATCTCCTACAATCTTCTTATACAATCTCTCAATTCACAAGCATTCATCAAGTTATTCATATAAGCACTCAAGCAATCAAGCATTATCAAGTCAATCTATTGGAGCACTTCATTGTATATCTTTAGATTCTGAGCATCAAAGACATGGTAAGTTTATGACATTCACATGTTATCTATTTATCATACTCTTTTCATTTGATTTCCCTATTTATTGTTTGATTACCAAAGTGGGGTTTGACCAAGGAAAACCCCTATTCTCTAACCCTCAACCATTTTTCCCCTTTTGCATGTGTGTTTGTAGAATTTTATATGCAAATTTATCAATAAATTAGGTGTTGAAAGGTATTCAACATGTCTAAAAATTCAATCAATTCAACACATCCCTAGTTCAAGCTTGGAGAGGCTTTCTACGTCGTTTTCTACATAATCAAGTGCAGACACCAATCAAAAAAGAAAGTGCAAACTTGAGATTTCCAAATTTTGTCTCAAATTTCCTGAGATTTGTAGGAGGACTAAGTCACCACTAGTGATGAATTAGTCTTGCTTCTGGGCCTAAAAACTAATTTTTACATTTATTGATACCCATTTAACAAATTCTTGTTCTGACAAAGTTTCTTGAAACTGGCACTAAGTCGCCCCACCTAGCGTAAGTATCCCAGTTAACATTTTTAGTCAATTTTTTGGGATTCCTGAATCTCCCAACATCAACCTTCATATTTTAGGTGCACCTCTTTTATTTTGTTCTGTTATTTCATCATTTAGTTGCATTTTTAGGAATTTTTCATATCACATTGTGTTTTCTATCACTTTACATTTTCTAAGTTTTGCATCTTTAGATTATTTCAATTTCATATTAGAGCATTAGGGAATCTTAATTAGGCATAATACTTATCATTTACATATACTTTGAGTGTAAACCTTTGCATTTTGGACCCCATCCAATCCCCTTTCTCCTTTTACGTGAAAAACCCTAGGAGGAGCAAAGCATTGTGAGGGAAATCCAAAATCGTTTAAATTTTGGTGAGCCTATCCTTTGAACATATTCCTTTATGATTTGAAAAGTGCATCCTAGGTTTCATTTTTATTGCATCTTGCATTGATTAAATTGCATCCTAGGGTTTTAACATTGCATTAGTAAAATGCTCACTTAGATTGCATTATTGCACTGTTTTTTATTAAAAAAAGAAAAATTTCCTCACTTGCATACTGTAATTCCATTTATGCATCTAGAAAACATAGAATTGCATTTAAACATTCTGAAAAAACACAAAAAATCATCATTGGGACTAAATCGCCACCCGAGGCGACTTAGTCCTTTTGCATATTTTGCACTATATTTTCTTGTAATTTCTGGGTATTTTATGTCCTTTTGTTTTATGTTACTATAATTTTTCATCCTTTCTAGATTTTTTATTTCTTGCATCTAATTTCTTTGCATCATGGCCTTTTCCTTTAATAAGTTTTGGAATTCCTTGAAATCCTTAGTATACATATCCAATTGTGCCTATGGCTGTGATCCTAATGATCTTAAACTTCCTCATGCACCTTCAACTCCTCATGATTTTCCTCCTCATGAAGTAGACATCATTGGAGAAGATGATGATAGCATGAATAAATTCTTAAATGAATTTCTTGATAACCTTGAATCCAATGCCACCTTTTACCCATCCATGAGGTCACAAAACCTCCCTACTATTGCACCCCTTGATACATTTAGCTATCTTCACCTTGAAACTAATGAAGAACCTAAGTTAACTCCATCAAGTGGACCTAGTTCCTCTACCCAACCACACCCTCACCCATTTTATGATAACATAGTTACAAATACTCCCATCAACCTTGAAGAAACCTATGGCAAGGGATTTACCATTTTAAGTAAACAAGGTTGCGATACAACAATTGAACATAACATTCACTGGCGTTTTGAACAAAAAACTCAAGAAGAAAACACAATAGGATTAGGATATCAAGATCCTTCTCATATCGACATGCCTCCTTTTGAATATTGGAGACTTCGAGATGATGGTACGGTGATCTTCGATTCTCCTCCTGACTTGAACATTCTCCTTCCATGTGAACAAGCATTACCCGATTATGATGACAAGGATGCTAGGATCCCCATGGGTCCTCTTCCTCCTTCCATTCATGAAAAAGGATAATATTGAAAATGAAAACAACCTTACAAATTGAAAAAACTCAAGTTTCCTACTCATCCCCCATCTGAATTTGAAAGGAGACTTCAGCTGCTTTTAATCAAGGGCCTTATACTCTTACCACCTATGAATGGGTTGGTCATCCATTCTAAAGATTCTAGCATACCATTTTGCAAATACCATCATGTTCTTGGACATCGAACTGAAGAATGTCAAACATTGAATGACATATTGAACAAGTATCACTTCACTAATACTGACTGCTTTCCTATCATCCCTTAAAATCCCTTTGTCATGCCATAGTTGTAGAATTTTCTATTCTCACTATTGCATGATCCTTTCCCATCACCCACCCTGGCTCACTTTTTCCTTACAATTTGTGGGGGTCAAGAAGTTTCTAGCCTTATTCTAGTAATTTATTTTTCCTTCTCCCTTAATTGTGTTATTTCCCTTCCACTTATAGTAATAGAGATTGTGAAGCAAATAACTTGGTTAATGGTCAACTTGCATTTGCATTGCTCCCCCTTTTTTTTTCACATTTTCATTTGTGTGTATTGTGCTCCCCCATAATGTGCATTTGATGTTTCCTCTCTCTCTTTGTACACTTCCTCTATTTGTATCTCTATTCTTCTATATGTCATACATTTCCTTTTTTTCTTTTTCTTTTTTGTGTTTTCCTTTTCGAGATGACACAAAGCATTGATATGCCCTATGTCTCTTCCATGCTGACCCAAAAGGTCCTTTTTCCTTTTTTGATTTTGTGTTTTCCTTTGGGGAATGATGCAAAGCTTTAAGATGCCCTATGTCTCTTCCATGTTCACCCAAAAGGGTTCTTTTTCCTTTTTTCCTTTTTCTTTTTTCCTTTTGGGGATGATGCAAGATATTGAGACTGAAATGTCTCCTTCATGTTCACCCAAAAGCTTTTCCTTTTCATTTTCTTTTCGCTTGTGTTTTCCTTTTGGGGATGATGAAAAGCGTTGAGACCACAATGTCTCTTCCATGTTGACCCAAAATAGACTTTTATTTTCCTTTGTTTTTGCTATCTTTGTGTTATTCTTCCAGTTCTATGTGCTTTGGGGAATGATGGCAGTTCTGAGCTCTTTCATCAAAACATTGCAATAACGAAAATACTGACCCCAAATCCATAGATCCCTTATGTGTTTGGTGTGTTCCTTTTCTTTTGTTCTCTTTTTCATTTACATGAAGCAACCTTAATTGGAAACATATGACTTGGAAAAGGGCTTTCCAAGTTGGATATCATGTCTTTTTTTTGCATTTCTCCTTTGCTACTTTAAAGCAATTTCTCACAAAACGTTTTGTATTAATTTCTTTAAAGTGGGGGGCATACATTGGCATAATTTCATTTGCATTTTTGGTTCTTAGTGCAGCCTTGTCACTTCATTCAATGTGTTAGGCACTTTGTAGATGACATTGGGTGTGATGTCCTTCATAAGTGTGATCTATCTTAGCATATTACATTCCTCTTAGTGGCTTGATGTGACACTCTGCATCCCCTAAGTTGTGAATATACTATTCTTTAATTGGTCCTCTCTTGGAGACATTAGAAACAATGTTCCCTAAGTTATAAACTTTGCACGTGATCCCATAATAGTGGTTTACAATTTTTGGCCAAACTGGACACTGAAATTATTATTTTTAACTAAATCTTCACATTCAGGCACCTATAGCGGCTAAACTGTGAGGAATTTGAAGATGGTACAAACTAGAGTCTCATCAAATTTTGTCTGTAGATTCTATAAATATTTTTTTCAAAATTTTTGGAATCAAATTTCACTTCTTTTTCCATCTCCCACGAAAATTGATTTTTTTTAGAAAACAACATTTTAAAAAAGTGACGCACACTGTATAACGCATAACTTTTTTTCCATGAAGGATAAAATTATAATTCTTTCAAATTTAGATTTTTAATTCTGATATCTAGTGCTTCCACTTGGTTAGATAGTTTTTTATTGAATATTTTTTCCTTAATCAAGTTTCAAAGTCAAACGAATTACAATTCAAACACAGCGCGACCGTATAACACGTAACTTTTTTTGTATATGTCAAAATTTTATTTTATTTTTTGTTCGATCAAGGACTTCAATATCTGGTGCACTCATATTTTTCAATTTTTTTTTTGATAATCTTCTATTTTTTCACATGTGAAGAACAAAGAAATTCATTTTCGATGAAAAACCTATGTTTAATAAAACTTAAAAAACAAATGCATAACAAAACCAAAACATATTAAAATTATATTCATTGGATAGCTTGTTCTAAGCAATACCATAATCATTTCAAATAAATTTTAAATGAATTCATTTGATCCCCCAAAAGCTAAATCAAAAGTGATTTTTTATCAGCATTTTGATAGGTGTAAAGGAGACGCATTTATAGGTATGGTTTAAAACTAGCGAGGTTCTATCCAAGGGGTTTTGATCTAAGGTGGTTTGATCAAACCCTCTTCAATTGGAATCCTTAAAATGGAACTTTTTAAGGCTTAAATCATTATATTTTGTAAAAATATGTGATTTTAGCTAAAATTCGTTCCTCTCGGGAATTGTAAACCACTATTATGACAGCACCCTTAACAAGACTCCTTAGAAAATATTTTTTATTTTACATTACATTTTACATATTTACCACCTTGCATAATGTAACTTGCATGCCTATGGTTTCCTTGCATTTGTTCATGAGTTCTAACCATACAAAGCTTTGCTTGTCTCATGAAGCACGAACTGACATTTTCCTCTATGGCACCTTGTTAAGGTTATTAGAGGTATAACTTTGATATGGTTGAGCGGAAATACCACTTAGTGACACAACTTTCCCCATAGATGCCTATGTGTTTGTAAGTGCATGCCAACTAGTGTATGTATCTCCCCTTTTGGGATTTCTCACCCCACAAAGAACCAAAAATTTTGTGGCCCTAGATTGAGTATACTTGGGACTTCTAACCCAACTGACAGTCATAAGTTTAGATCGCCCCAGAGTGAGTTCACATTTTTTATTTCAAACAACCAGCCTAGATCTAATCCACAATGAGCTAGATAGATGATCAAATCTTTCATTTCTTTTCTCCTTCGCATGTGTTCCTTTGTTTTTATGTTTTTTTTTCCATGAGATCTTAGTCCTGGGTGCTTGATCATCCCTCTTAATTATTTTTGTTTCATCTTACCAGCATGAGTACATTGGGATCCCTCTTGATATGCATGTTGGGCTACTTTAGCGAGAGTTTGAAGCAAGTTCATCCTCTCACTAAAGTGGGGGCTTAATGTGTCACCAAAAAATGTATAGTTGACATTTTTATGCTCAATTGAGTCTTTACAGAGAACTTTGGCTTGATTTTTCTTGGGTTTAATGTTGTAATGTGATTAAAACATTCACATTAGGTCTTAACCATTCAAATAGTGGCATCTTGTGAAGGTGTTGTGAAGTGTTGTAAAACATTTTTACACTTTTCTAGACTCTATTCATTACAATTCACCTAAAAATCACCTTTTCATCACTTATTAAGTCCTATTTTGAAGTGTTGTAAGGTCTTGTAATAAGATTTTACACTTTTCTAGGCCTATTTCCACTATTTACACCTTTTTTATGCTTTATTTGACCCCTTAATGTACTTCATGACCATTTTCAAGTGTCTTTTTGAGAATATTCTTGTTGGACAACTTTTAATGCCCCAAAATTCCCAACACCCACTTAATTTTCTTAAGTGAGACTAAGTCGCCAATAGGGGCAACTTAGTCCTTTTTGGCACAAAACTCAAAATGATTTTAAAATTCTAGCGGGAATTTTTCCTCTAAACCTTCAAGTCGGCCTGTGATGTGTTACTTTTGGGAAATTTTAATAAAATCAGGTTTAAATAAGTTTTTTTCTCCTCATTTTACATCTCCTACAATCTTCGCATACACTCTCTCCATTCACAAGCATTCATCAAGTTATTCATAAGCACTCAAGCAATCAAGCATTATCAAGTCAATCTATTGGAGCACTTCATTGCATATCTTAAAATTTTGAGCATCAAAGGTGTGGTAAGTCTATGACATTCACATGTTATCTATTTATCATACATTTTTCATTTCATTTCATTATTTAGTGTTTGATTACCAAAGTGGGGTTTGACCAAGGCAAACCCCTATCCTCTAACCCTCAACCATTTTTCCCCTTTTGCATGTGTGTTTGAAAATTTTTGTATCCAAATTTATCAAGAAATCAGGGGTTGCAAGGTATTCAAAGAGTCTACAAAGTCAATAAAGTCAATACATCCCTACTCCAAGCTTGGAGAGGCTTTCTACCCCATTTTCTATGGAATCAAGTGCAAACACCTATCAGAAAAGAAAGTGCAGACCTAAGACTTCCAAATTATATCTCAAATTTCCCAAGATTTATAGGAGGATGAAGTCACCACTAGTGAAAAATTAGTCCCGCTTCTGGGCTTGAAAATTGATTTTGACATTTCTAGATACCCATTTAGCAGATTCTCGTTCTGACAAAGTTTCCCAAAACTGGGACTAAGTCGCCCCACCTGGCGTAAGTGTCACATTCAGCATTTTCAGTCAATTTTTCAGGATTCCTGAATCTCCCAACAACAAGCTTCAGATTCCAGGTGCACCTCTTTCATTTTGTTCTGTTATTTCATCATTTAATTGCATTTTTAAGCATTTCTGCACATCACATTGTGTTTTCAAGCACTTTACATTTTCTAAGTTTCGTTGCATCATTAGATGATTTCAATTTCATATTAGAGCATTAGGGAATCTTAATTAGGAATAATACTTATCATTTACATAGACTTTGAGTGTAAACCCTTACATTTTGGACCTCATCCAATCCCCTTTCTCCTTTTAAGTGAAAAACCCTAGGAGGAGCAAAGCAATCTGAGGGAAATTCAAAATCATTGTTTATAGTATGATATGAAAGTTAGCATAATAGTTGTAGAAAATGAAAGATTATAACATACATGATTCAATTTTTGAAAGATAGCAAATGTTATTCAAACACAAAAGCTAATGGCATAAAAAACAATAACCAAGACTAGCACAAGTTGAGATAGAGCATTCAACACATACAAAGTAGAGAACTAAAGCATGTGACTAAGTCCATAGATGCACAATCTCATGTATTTACTCCTACTATTACTTGTTCTTGCAATCAATAACATAAATTCAAAGGTCGGATACCAATCCGAGTAATCGTCTTGATAATATTTTAACATGCCATAGAGTAAAGTAGAAGTTGTATAAAAACCCTTCCTATTTCTCCCCTATTCTAACTTTTCTAACAAAAAAAAATCTTCTATCCTGATGATGATGATGAATAAGCCACTAAGACCTCATTTTATAGGGCCAGAAAGACACATGAACACTACAACCAATAGAGATGAACCCCTAATAGTGTCCTCATCTGATACTCTGTAATCTAATCAAGGATATGATTTGATCATATCAATATTTGCTAATAAAAATAGAGTTGCTTCAATAATGGATTTGGATGTTGCGAAATATTTGCAAATACATTATTGTCAAAAGAGGATCTGAAGTCGTAATCACTTGACGAAATCCAATCTAATCAGCTGCAAGTAATAATGGCAACATCTTGAAGAGACTAATCCTGAAAGTACAAAATCCACCATACTACCCAACAAAATCTACCAAAGAAATAATATGCTCGTAGGTGAAACAACACACTTGAAAAAATTGAGTGACGTGGCATGTTGGTAGGTGATTTTCAAGTCCATGAGAGTAGCTTGGGAAAAATTCTTGTGACATAGCCACGTGTCCCATTTCGGGCCCGAAAGGAAAGTGATACGTAAAAATCCGCATAGCCACTATATGACATATTGTGTGTACTTTGTGGGAGTAACTATAACCTTCGAGGTGAAGTGCCACAAAAACATGCAAAAAGAGAAAGATTCAAATAAAGGGAGAATTATGGGGGCCGAAACTAAAAGACAAAAATACTTAGAGAAAAATTGTTCTACAATATATATAACAACTATCCCATCCCTATTTGCACATCATTCATTAGCCTACATCCATACCTGTATCCACACATTTTATCCTTCTCTCAATAATGCTTTCCTAATTTGGGTCCATCCTAAGTTACTTGGGATTGATCTCAAGTGGCTTGAGCTCATTCCAAAATATTAAATTGAAAAATTTATATTCCTTTTCACTAGCAATTATGATCCAACTTGATGTACATTTTTTTAATTATTTCTATGAATCGGTATTCATAGACATTCAATGTGAAATTAATTCATAGGTTTGGTGAAGGAGAAAATTATTCTAAGACTCTTCAATTCTAGAGCAAAAAAATGTTACATCTATATTAGAATCGATATGTCATCTACATGCTTAGAATATTGTCCTTGATCATTTAGTAATAATCATAAAGTTAACCCAAATAGAGAGTTGACTTGGAAGAACTTGAATATAGTGAATTGTAAAACTCCTCAAAGATGCTTGTAAACACTACCTTGAAAAATTTAGACACCAATAAGGGAAACATGAATGAATATTTTCTATTGTATTTTGTGAGGAAATTCTTGTGAGCCAAACTTCATTTTTACTCATTAATTCATTCCTACAATACTTGGGTTGGTCATGAGGCACCTAAATTTGATCTTTAAATATCTATGAGACTACATTAACTTTAAAGAAGTTCATTAGATTGTTAGCATTAATTTTGATACTTTGATGATTAGATTTTGTAACATATTAAAACTAATTCTTCAACATTATTCCCAAAGCTAAATATCTATATCCATTACATTCAATTTTTAAAAACAATATTTCAATTTAACCCAATTTTAAAATTAATTTAAAATTAATTGTACTTAATTATTTACACTTAAAAGTCTAAAAAAAAAAATCTAGTTTAAGCTAGTCTAAGATTTAGGCTAGTCTTTTGGTCTCATGGACGTTAAAAGTCTTCTATTCTATTATGTTCTATCAACCACTCAGATGTACAATTGTTTGTATTTATTAATTAATTGAAATTCATAATATAATATGAATTTATTAACCTTGGAGAAAACTCCCTGGTTAAGCGCGCTTGAGCTGGAGCAGTACTGGGATGGGTGACCTCCCGGGATGGACCAGTGCTTCACCTCTGTGAGCATCACCTAGATGCAATGAGTGCTAAGTGGATCATTCGATATCATGAGAGATGGGTTCTTGTTGACCAACTACTCATGAAACATGGGTCAATGAGTTTGACTTGAAACTACACGGTTGAATCCTGATAGCAATATCATAATTTGACACGCTGTGGAAAAATACCTCCTACTTATCAATTGATGAGCTAAAGGGGCTCTATTATGAATGGTTCATAAGGCACAACACTTGCTGAAGGTTTTGCAAATGGGGTAACAACTCAAGCGGGCTTAACCTTGGAGAAAACTCCCTGGTTAAGTGCGCTTGAGCTGGAGCAGTACTGGGATGGGTGACCTCCCGGGATGGACTAGTGCTTCACCTCTGTGAGCATCACCTAGATGCAATGAGTGCTAAGTGCACCATTCGATATCATGAGAGATGGGTTCTTGTTGAACCACTACTCATGAAACATGGGTCAATGAGTTTGACTTGAAACTACACGGTTGAATCCTGATAGCAATATCATAATATAATATGATTTTGAATTTCAATTAATTATTATTTTAAATATATATTTTGTGTTTGATAGATATTATTGTACTTAATTATTTACACTTATTTATTAATCTAAATTATTTATATAAAAATAAAATAAAAATTACACAATTAAAAAAATAATTAATTCGAGGAATATTTTTCATAAGTAATAATTATAATGAATATAAAAAATCTAAAATAATCTTAAATGATTATTGAAATAAGGTAATTTTAATCATTCCCTCATGTTCCTTGTTGGTATTTGATGGTGTTTTGGGGGTTGGTGTTTTGGCTAAACCCTTCTATGGGTATGGATTTGGTGTTGTATCAACTTTGTTCTGTGCTGAAAGTGTTGAGGGCTGGGTGGTTTTCAGAGTAAATTCTGAAGACCCATATGTTGTTGTTGTTGTTGCTTGCTAAGGTTCTCATTCTCATTGCAGTGTCTTCCTTCTTTCTGAATACTAGGTCTTCTTTTGAGGTGAAGGCCTCTCCATTGGAGGTGGGGTCCTCTCCCTATTGGGTTGAGGAGTATTCTGCGGATGAAGGTCTCTTTCAGATTTTCCCATTGAGGGGGATCCCATTTCTATTGAGGCAGAATGTTGGTGTGCTAGGGTATTGTGGCTATGGTGGGTTGGATGAGCTTGGTCTTGTCTCCTATAGAGGTGGAGTGAGCAATTGGTTTTTATGGAACATGCTTGGAGCCTCGAGCTCTTGTGGTGATTTCTCCTATAGAGGTGGAGAGGGTATGCTGTTGGGAAATATTTTGTCTAATTTTGAGGCTCTTCTTCTATAGACCTTTAACATAGTTGTTTCTACCAGTGACTGGTATGCTATCGTTTGGTTATTGCAGGCTTTTCTCTTGGGTTTAAGGTCCCTGCCAAAACCTGGTTGTTGGTCCCGTCAAAACCAATGGGTTCAAAATCCATGTAGTATCTTGGTTTTGTGTTGGATAGTTGATTTCGGCTACTAGTTTGTCTTTGTTTCATTGCTGGGTTTTATTGTATTCTCTTTAGGCAGCTTATCCACCTTTGTTTGGGTTTCGGGTCCCTTCAAAACCTGATAGTTTCGGGTCCATTCAAAACCTGTTCTATATAATTTCGGATCCATTCAAAACCTATTTCTCCTCTTATCAAAAATGTAATTTTAATAATTTTAGTATAAAATACTAATACAAAGTTCACAAGACTATTTATTGAAAAATAAATAGAACAATTTTTTTTGGAAAGCTTTAATAGTGTGATCATTCCCTTAACTAATGTTTTACCATAAGAAATTACATATTATCAAATATAAAAGAAAAAAAACCTCTCAAATCAAACAATATTTTCTTTCACAATATAAATATTGTGAAACACATACGAGGAGGCAAAACTACCAACTCAAAAACATACAACAGAAACTATATCTGATATAGTTCACCAATATGGAAAGCAATAAAATCGTTAACAACTCTTTTCAGTTGTTAGAAAGTAACCAGCATAATTCAAATAAAAACCACAACAAATGATCAGACCAGATGAGGATTGTATGTGTGTATGCGAATCGTGCTCAAAACACAAAAGCAACTAAAACAAGAAATGATTCATTTTATTTGATGAGGCGATAAAGGCGTGGGAGAAGGTAGAAATTAGCAGAATTGCTAGCAATATCCAACTCCATTTCCACAGCTGCCGATGTGACAGCAGGTAGGAGCAAGGATGCCCGGGTATTGTGCATAATCGACATCCTAGGTGCACAGATAACCAAGGCATTCAGCTTTTGTTGAGACCATGCTCATGCTCACCACCACCATTATTACCGTTATCAGCATAATTTCATTACCATTATCTTTTCTTCTACTTCCCTTGAAAATAAATGACACAAGATAGATCAAGTGAAGATCTTTCCTGCAACATCATTAAATAGCATTGAGATTCTCCTACTCGTTATGATCACACACTCTATCTCTTTTTTTATTCGCGACATGGATTAGTTCCACTGTCGACAATTTATCTTTTCCTTCCACTATAAAAACAGATATTAATGGCAGACAAACAAATGAACCAAAGCCGCCCAAATCATATCTGGAAATGAAAGAGAATATTTAATGGTCTACAATGGAGAAACCCATTAAAAAATAATCAAATCCTTAGATTTTAGAATAAATTTTTATTATGTGTCTCAAATTTTGATCTCTCAAAGGCCGGCCGCTGAGACGTGAAATAGAATCCATTGTCAAATTGTCAATCTATAACATGTGTGTTTAGAATCCATTGTCAATACTCACTATGCATTAGAATTCAAAATCCATTGTCAATATCCATGTGTTATTAAAAAATAACATACAAGTTATAAACTTATAAAAAAATGTCCAAAGGCTACATTGTTTCCATATAGTTTTACTTCCAATAATGATATGAAAATCAAAATATAAAAAACAAAGTGCATTGTTGCCCCTAATCTACATATCCTAAGACATTAAAATCAAAGTCATCCTTTGAGTCACTACGACTATGATTATCCACCTCATCAAATGAAATCCCAACCAATCCCTTTGGTGTCTCCTCCTAATCAACTTGCACTACATCTCTGAGATCAATATCCCACCCTAAAGCTAGAGTCTATCAATACTTTGGAGTTTGACCATCGTCAAGTCAAAAAGTACTATGCATGGCCACTAGCTTCTCCAATCACCTAGAGGTAAGTCTATGCTTCTTGATGGGGTGGATAAAGCCATATGTCAACCAATTCCTATTTGTAAGAAAGGAAATAGCAACCTATGCATGGAGGCAAGTGACAAGCATCTTTAATTGTGGTGTATCCCTCCCATGCTGTGTCCACCATCCAATAGGGTTAGTTTGAGCTAATATATCTCTATCCAACCCTGCTTATGGTTTACTCTTAGTTGGACCATAGAGATTTGCAATGTCAATGAATTTTGTGTGAAGTATCTTAACAATGGATCAGGCTAAACCATCTAAAACCTATGGGTTATTACATGAAGGTACCCTTCTATCCCTTGGTGCATACCATTTGGGATTTAGGGCAATGGTATCCATATGAAGTGGGGTGTTCATTGTGTTCCACCTTCATGTCACAATGTGCCAAAGATGTTGCTCATATAACCTCAAACCAAGATCCTTAGCCAAAATTGTTAGCTTTATCTTCCCAAGCATACTGTAAAATGTCTCATATATCTCTCCCTAGGAGAATTTGCATTAGCCTATCTAAAAATGTCTATAATAGATGAGATGAAATAGAAAATATATCTACAAAATGTAAACAAAAAAATAAATTAATTGACATGTTAGAAACTTCAAAAGTTGGATTATTGGACAATAAAATTAAACTATTAAAATAAGAAATTTAATATGAAATTCAATAATATAATATTTAATTTTTAATAAAACCAGCAATTTCATAATAAAATCAATAATGTCCTACCTCATAGTGGACCACCAATTGTCATCAAGGATCTTTTTTTTATATATATTTTCCTTGAGTAGAGCTCAAATTGAACCATCTAGTCCATTATGAATTCACCATCAAAAATTGTAGAGGCTCATGCACTTCAAGCATCCTCCCCAATAAAGATGAAGTGGCATACCTATATTTATTAAAAGGAAAAATCAATATAAGGCTCAATGTAATTATAAATTTAGAATACAAATTTTTGAATTTTAAAAAAAAATCCAATGTTTCCTTATATTGAAATTTGAAAGTGAAACAAAATGAAGTGGCATAGCTTGTCTTAATAGGTTTGAGGAACTCCTTTGAAAATGTCTTAAAAAGAGCATGTGAGGTGTGGTGGTTTCAAATGAATGTTTGAATTTCTCTAGCTTCTACCACCACTTGTTTCACCCAATCTAGCTTCCATATGGAATTTAATGCATTGTTTTAAATACATAAAAAAAGGGGTCCAAAAGATGTGCTTGTAAGTGTTGGTATGTTGTGATTGATCATGCTATACTATACACTATTCATGTATCCTCACTAGGGTCTAGGGCCAGACGAGGCCCCGAGTAGGGGTTCGGGAGTGGCATTCATGGAGAAATTTTTTCTCTTTTTTCTTTTTATTTGCTTCATCACTGACAAGATAAAAAAGAACTTTGTAAAACCCTAATTCTAGAAGCTTATAAAAAGCTTGTTATAAGAGGTTGAGATGTGAGTTGCAGTAGGGCATTATTTGTGAGATTGTAATATGTTTTGTACTCCATAATAAAATCATTGGATGGTTGTAGTTTTGTGGATGTAGCCTATATTGGGTGAACCACTCTAAATTATGTGTTGTCTTATTGCTGCTATATTTTTTTGTGTGTTTTATTTCTCTATTTTATTGATCAAATCTACATTTAACTATTAGATATCTACCCTCTAACCCTAACAAGTGTTATTAGAGCAAGATTATGTTAGGTTATCCTCTACAAGAAGGTCTCACAGTTGAGTAGGAGTAATGATAGACGAGGGTAAGTTGAAGGTTGAGAAGTTCAATGGGTAGAACTATCAGTTATGGAAGATGCAAATGGAGGACTACCTCTATCAGAAGGATTTATGGAGGCCATTAGAAGGGAAATCCAAGAAACCCTCAGCAATTTCTGATGAGGATTGGGATATTTTGGATAGAAAGGAACTTGGCAGTATTCGTTTATGCTTGGGACAATCGGTGGTGCTCAATATTACAGCAACAAAGACAACTCAAGAGTTGATGCAAACCCTAGTGAAGTTATATGAAAATCCTTCCACTTCGAATAAGGTATTTCTTATGAAGCATTTATTTAATATGAAAATGGTAGAAAGTGGGTCAGTTGATGATCATTTAAATGAGTTTAATATGGTTACCAGTCAATTAAATTATGTAAATATGAACTTTGATGAATAAGTTAGGGCTCTTTTGATTTTTGTTCTTTGCCTGAAAGCTGGAATAGCTTGGTAATGGTTATTATCAATTCTATTTTTGGTACAAATACATTGAAATTTGATGATTTTGTTGGTGTTATTTTGAGTGAAGAAATTCGTAGGAAAAACTCAGATGTCCAGCATCCACATCAAGCAATGTTTTGAATGTAGAAAGTAGGGGAAAAAGAGATAGAGAGAGAAAAAAATTCTAGAAGTCATGGGAAGTCACAAGGAAAATCAAAAGAGAAAAGGTACCAATCTAGAGACAAGAGGGATTGTTGATACTGTGGTAAGCCATATCATTTAAAGAAAGATTGTTGGTCTCAAAAAAGTAAAGGAAAGATTGTTGGTCTCAAAAAAGTAAAGGAGACAAAAAAAGAAGAAAGTATAGATGAAAATTTGGTAAGTAATAAATGTGATGAGGATGCTTTGAGTCTTTCCCTTGATAATGTTAATGATTCCTGGGTGTTAGATTCAGGGTTTTCATTTAATGCTACCCCCATAGAAGTTATTTTGTTCACTATGTCCAAGGGGATTTTGGGTTGGTTTATCTGGGTGATAACAAACCTTGTCAAATTGTTGGAAAGGGAAGAATTAAGATTAAGTTGTATAATGGGAATCATTGGCTACTACATGAGGTAAGACATGTTGCAATGTTAGGCATAAATTTATTTTCTACGGGGCAACTAGATGATGAAGGTTGTGTTGTTACATTTAGTGATAAAAATTGGAAGGTTACAAAAGGTGCCTTAGTGGTAGCGAAAGGTGTGAAATTAGGCACCTTATATCTTTGTACAGGTCATACTCTTCCTTCTAATTTAATTGTTATAGAGAAAAGTCAATGTTCAATAACAGTTGTTGTAGTTTAGCAAGAAGAAGATCAAACAATGATTGTTGGTTCCAAAACAACACTATGGCACATTAGACTTGGGCACATGAGTGAAAAAAGTATGAAATTACTTCATTCAAAGAAAGTTTTACCAGTTCTAAAATGTGTTAATATAGATTTATGTGAAAGTTGTGTGTATGGAAAACAAAAGAGAGTTAATTTTCTCAAGGATGGGAAGGAAAAGAAAAATGAGAAATTGGAGCTTGTGCATACAAATGTATGGGGACTAGCTTAGGAATCTTCTCTTGGTAGCTCTCAATATTATATTACATTCATTATGATGCAACTAGGAAGGTATGGATTTATTTCCTTATGTAGAAATGTGATGTATTTGAAACTTTTTAAAAATCCAGAAGCTTGGTTGAGAATGAGATGAGTAAAAGATTAAAATGTCCCAGTTCTGATAATGATGGGGAGTATTGCAGCAAAGAGTTTGAATATTATTGTTCCTCTAATGGTATTCATAGGGAGAAAATGGTTCCAAGGACTCTATAGTAAAATGGAGTGGTTGAACATATGAATAGGAAAATAATGGAGCATGCAAGGAGTATGAGGTTGCATGTTGGGATTCCCCTAAACTTGTGGGAAGAGGCTATAAATATTGCTGTTTATTTAATTAATGGAGGTCCTTCTACTCCTTTGGGTTTTTGTATTCCTAAGGAAGCATGGACATGTAAGAAGGTGAATGATTCTTTTCTTCGAACCTTCAGTTGTGAAGCATTCAAACATGTAGATTATAAAAATAGAACCAAGCTGGAAGAAAAATCAAATAAATGTCTATTTTTTGGATATGGCATCAATGAATTTGGTTATAGACTTTGAAATTTTGAAAATCAGAAAATTGTGAGAAGTAGGGATGTCATATTCAATGAGAAAGTGTTGTACAAAGATCAATTGCAGCACCATGGGAGGAAAGAAAATGATTATGTAGTGCTAGATGATACTCCAAACAACAATTTTCTAGTGGTTCCTCATGCTCAACAACAACAAGAACAACAAATACCACAAACTCCAATGAATGTTAGATAATCTTCAAAGATAAGTAGACCTTCGAAAAAATATTCGCCCACTTTGTATTCCATTTTACTAAATGATGCTAGTGAACCAAAATGTTATGATGAAGCTATGCAAGTGGATACCAAGGTTTAATGGGAGCATAGAATGGAAGAAGAAATGGACTCCTTGGGTATGTGCAAGATCATGATGGGCCAAAAAGTGGCAATATGATGGGTATGTGTCTAACGACTCTTTTATTACCCAAAATTGATGAAACAAAAAGGGTATTCAAAGGAGATTCTCAAATTTCCAACAATATAAATTATGTTTTACTTTGAATTTAATAAGTAATTATTATTCATTTTCTATTTAAATTATGACTAAATTCTTGATTGATAGGCTAATTGAGAAAACATCTATAGCTTTCAAAGGGTATCACATTTTTTGAATCCAAAAAATGGATCACATTCTATGCTTTGCATAATATAGCATTAAAAAAAGAAAAATTGAATTTCATGAAGTTTTGACCAAGTTAAGGTGGTCACACATATGAGTTTTTATATTTTCAAAAATCTGTAATAAAAAATTCATAATTAATTATTTACTTGGAAAGAAATTATAAAAAAATATGCATCACATCGGGACATGAGTCCTCTACTTATATCTAAAATCTTATAAAACAATATTATCATTTTATTGTGGTTAGGGTGGTCAGACAAACACCTATTTCTTATTTTTTCCCTGAAATTTAAGTACTACTACATTGAAATTTCAAATTTTCACCAAATATATATATTTTTTCTTTAAACAAACCTAGTAGTTTAGAAACTAAATTCAATTTGCTATAGATTCTATTCTTACTTATTTTTGAAATAATATAGATAACTTATTTGAATTTTTATGTCAAGTTGCCTAACTCTGATTTTTTTGAATTTTTTGCCACTTAAGGGCCTATTTTTTCCATGATGATCCTGCACATACCCCCTTGTTGAAAAATCAAATTTGGGCATTTTGCAAGTTGCCTACAGGTAAAAAGGATTTACTAAAAAAATAGGTTTATCGGCTAAAAGAGGAGGATGGAGGGAAGAAAAGATTTAAAGCCAGGTTAGTTGTATTGGGATTTGCACAAAAAAAGGGTATTGATTTCGATGAGATTTTTTCTTCATTTGTTAAAATTACTTCTATACGCACTGTTTTAAGTATTGTGGTTGTACTCAAGATTTGCATTTGGAATAGCTAGATGTTAAAATAACCTTTATCCATGGTGATTTGGAAGAGGAAATATACATGGAACAACAACAAAGATTTGAGGTCAAAGTTTAGGAGAAATTGGTGTGCAGATTGAAGAAAAGTTTATATGGCTTGAAGCAAGCACCTCAGTAATGGTATATTAAATTTGATAGTTTTATGGTTTAGCATGGCTACAGTTGGTGTAATTCATACCATTGTATTTATTTTAATAGGTTAGATGATGATAGCTACATTATTTTATGTTTATATGTTGATGACATGCTTGTAGTGAGTTCTAACATGGTTCACATTAAGGAGTTAAAAAATGAGTTAGAAAATTCTTTTGCTTTGAAGGATTTAGGGGTAGTGAAACAGATCCTTGGTATGAAGATTACAAGAGAGGAAAAAAATAAAATTGTTTGTATCTCAGGTTGATTATATTGATAAGGTTTTGTAGAGATTTCATATGGAGAATGCCAAAGCTATCTACACAAATTTTCCTAGTCATGTTAAATTGAAAAAGGATATATGTCCAAAGACACAAGAGGAGGAAGAAAAACTATCTAAGGTACCATATGCTTCAGCTCTAGCTCGTTTAATGTAGGCCATGGTATACACAAGACTAGATATTGCACATGTCGTAGGAGTTGTTAGCAGGTATATGAGTCATCCTGGAGCTGAGCATTGGAATGCGGTAAAATAGATTCTTAGGTTCTTGAGAGCTAGATCCAATAAATGTTTATGTTTTGGGGGCTCTACTACTGATTTAAAAAGCTACGTTGACTCATATTTGATAGGGGATAGAGATAGTAAGAGGAGTACCACAAGTTATAAATTTATAGTTGGTGGGACAACAGTGAGTTGGATTTCTTGGTTGCAAAAGGTGGTTGTTTTATCCACCATGGAGGCAGATTATGTTGCTACAATAGAGGAAAAAAAGGAGATGATATGGCTGCAACTTTCCATGGAAGAGGTGGGAAAACAACAGGCTGAAAATCACTTATTTATAGATAGCTAGAGTGTTATGCATCTTGCAAATAATTCTTCCTTGCACTCTAAAACCAAACACATATAGCTGAGATATCATTTCATTTGATCATTTTTGGAGGATGGACATGTAAAGCTAGAAAAGATACATATAGATTCCAATGCAACAGATACATTTACCAAGGAAGTGAGAAGGGAGAAGCTGGGTTCCTCTTCAGCTTCGGCCGGTCTTCATGGTTCAAAGTATAACAGAGCAGCAGGGTCCATGGTGCTTATTTCTAGTGGGAGTTCTATGTGCAACGGTGTCATCCAGGATCAATCTCTAAGTGGGAAATTGTTGGTATATGGTGACTGATCATGCTATGTTATATACTCTTCCTATATCCTTACTAGGGTTCAGGTCCAGGCTTGTATTAAAACAACTTTGTAAAACCCTAAATCTAGAAGCTTCTAAAAAGATTGTTATAAGAGGTTAGGATGTGAGTTAAAGTAGGGAATTATTCACAAGATCGTAATATATTTTTCACATGATAATAAAATCAATGGATGGTTGTGGTTTTATGGATGTAGCCGATATTGGGTGAACCACGTTTTATTATTTGTGTTTTCTTGTTGCCTCTATAATTTTCTATGTTTTATTTCTCTTTTTTATTGATAAAATCTGCATTTAACTGTTAGATATCTACCCTCTCACCCTAACAAAAAGAACCCTCCACCATCAAACCAACTAATTTTCTTATGCATGTTGAATCAGTGATCACCTATACAATATTAGCAGGCCCAACCTCCTCTATGCAATCTATCAAAATGGTAAACTAGAAGTTTCCATCCATACCCTTACCTAAACAATCCACAACTCTAATAAAATAAGAACTAGTAAGGAATGTGACTATGATATTGATGAATGGTTGATGTCTAACATTAGTCCACCCATCCATCACAATAGAGCAACCTCTCCTCATCTAGGTTTTCCTCATATCCTTCATTAGAACATCAACCTTGGAATAGTCTTTATCTAGGAGGGTAGTTCATAGCTTATGATCTCCAAGGGGTATGAATGAGCTACTAATAGTGGATGGCTATGTGTAGGATCATCATGGAAAAAATAGGCCCTTAAGTGGCAAAAAATTTAGAAAAATTAAAGTTAGGAAACTTGACGTAAAAATTTGAATAAGTTATCTATATTATTTAAAAAATATGTAAGAATAGAATCTATAGAAAATTGAATGTAGTTTCTAAACAACTAGGTTTTTTTAAATTAAAAAAATCTATTTGGTGAAAAGTTGAAATTTCAATGCAGCAGTACTTAAATTTCAGGGAAAAAAAAAGTAGGTGTCTGTCTGACCACCCTAACCACAATAAAATAATAATATATTTTTATAAGATTTTAGATATAAGTAGAGGACTTATGTCCCGATGTGATGCATATTTTTTGTACTTTTTTCTAAGTAAATAATTAATTATGAATTTTTATTACAACTTTTAAAAAATATAAAAACTTGTATGTTTGACCACCTTAACTTGGTCAAAACTTCATGAAATTTAGTTTTTATTTTTTTAATCCTATAGTATGCGAAGCATAGAATGTGATGCATGTTTTGGATTCAAAAATGTGATACCATTTGAAATATATAGATGTTTTTCAATCAGCCTATCAATTAGGACTTTAGTCGTAATTTGAATAGAAAATGAATAATAATTACCTATTAAATTCAAAGTAAAGCATAATTTATATTTTTGGAAATCTGAGAACCTCCCTTAAAAACCCTTTTCATTTCATCAATTTTGGGTTAAAAAAAAATCATCAGCCACATACCCATCATATTGCCACTTTTTGTCCCATCATTATCCTGCACATACCCGGATACATCTTTGATCATTTATTTGAAGTAAGAGGAATGAGCCACAAGAAATGGAATGGAATGATCAAAAAGTAATTTGGAAATGCAATAATTTGTAGCTCATCATGCTTGCACATTAAGATAGCTTCAACTGAACCTCCCTTGTCACTACCACTCATATTCGTGTTTCCTCTTGTGGAAATTTCACTACTACCATTCATGGATGGTGTAGGCATAGATGATTGTGGACTTGGAAAAGAATATTCCAACATTGCCACACCTTGAGACCTCATTTTTTCCTCCATATGTAATCTATGGCACTCTATCTTCTCACATTGTTTTAGTTGTGCACACCCTTTTACTCCATGGCCCACAACACCCAAAAAGTGAGATTTTAACCTTGTCTAGCTACCTCTAAAATCTTCCTTGTAGACATGATAATTCCACACCCTACTCCCTCCTGATTTTTTTTTCTTTTGGTCCACAAGTGTAACATATTGGAGAACATGGTTTTTTCTATTGAAAGTTCCCTTTGCGTATGTTTCCATGATTTTTTAAGGGCATTTAAATAGATTTGGTTGTTTTCCACTACCACCTTCAACACTTGGACTTTTATTTCTACCAACTAATTCCACTACATTTTCACTCTCACTCTCACTACTGCTCATGGGTTTTTGATATTGAATGCAATTTTAAAATAAGAAAAAATCAAACATTTCATGAATCAAACTTTTAAAAAAAAAATGAAAGGAAAAAGCTTACCTTGTTAAAGGATTTGCAACACCATTACCATAGATTGAATCTATTTTCCTTCTATCACTTGGTATTGCTCTTCTTTCATGAATTTCTTCAAACCATCCTTCTACTCCTATTTTTTCCTCTCACACAAGTGTTGAAATGATTCAAAATGGTGGAACTATTCCCCTTTAGGGTGACATGGGAGGGAGGAGCCCACAAAAACATAAATGAAATGTTTTTTTTTTAAATTGAGGTTTTTTAAAAATCAAGTGCCTCCCACTAGGGACCTTCAATCATCCTCAAATGGTCAAGGGATGTCTCAAATGTCCTCTACCATTCTCAAGAAAATATGATTTCCTCAGAAGAAGGTATGGTTGTCCCTTATTTTTGCTACATTTTTGGAGGATTTGTATAAATTGGGGATGTTGAGGGGACATCCCTCAATTTCCCCCATATCCTCGGGATAGGGATTTGGGTTTTAGGCCCAAGGACATGTCCTCAACTAACGTATCTTTAAATGTATCTTGATTTATTGTACTCTTTTATGGATGCTTGAATCTACTAAAGGAAAATCAATAGTAGAGCTTTCTTTAGATAATAATGATATTACTACCAATAACTTCTAAGGATCATTGATCTCCCCTTGTATCTTACTTATTGGTGCTGCCCATTGTTTGATTTGGCCCATTTTTGTTTTTTTGTTCCCTTATTAGTGTGTGATTTGTTATGTTGTTCATCTACAAACCTATTTAAACCCTTATTTGAAGATCTTACAAATGGGTAAAATAAAACATCCCTAGTAAATTTCACCACTATTTTACATCCGTGTGAAATTTTTCTTTTGATTTTAGGTGGTGGACATTAAATAGGGTCCTTGAATTGACTATTTGTAGAAAATTACTCTAATTCTAAAGATGGCATGGTTTCAAATGTGTTAATATTTTGAACTCTTAATTATTTTTCATTAATTGAGGCTAGTATCCAATATGTGTTGTAATAATTAAATTTTAGGATGGGCTATGATTGAATTTGATATTTATCTTTTCACCAATATTTCATAACTAAATTATGAAAATAAATTAATCATGAATTATAAATAAGAAAACTTTTCATTTTTCAAAATATCTTTCTAAAAATGTAAATATAATAAGTTTTAAAGAAAATTGTAGTACCCTATATTTTGATCTAATATAGAAAAAAATATTATGGAATATATTTTGTCTCTAACAATATATTATAAGAAATAACTCAACATAATTCTTAATATTATTTTCAAAAATATAAACATATTTAATATTTTTTGAACTTATGACCTATAGAAAAAACTAGCGGAAAAATATAAAATCAAAATAAGTGGCACAAGGGTATGTGCATGATCATCATGGAAAAAACAGGCCCTTAAGTGGCAAAAAATTCAAAAAAATCAGAGTTAGGCAACTTGAAGTAAAAATTTGAATAAATTATCTATATTATTTCAAAAATATGTAAGAATAGAATCTATAGCAAATTGAATGCAGGTTCTAAACTACTAGGTTTGTTTTTATTTTTTAAAATCTATTTGGTGAAATTTTGAAATTGCAATGTAGTAGTACTTAAATTTCAGGGAAAAAATAAGAAGTAGGTGTCTGTTTGACCACCCTAACCACAATAAATTGATCATATTTTAGACATAAGTAGAGGACACATGTTTGGAAGTGATGCATACTTTTTTGTAATTATTTTCCAAGATAATAATTAATTATATGAATTTATTATTACAAATTTTAAAAAATATAAAAACTCGTTTGTCTGACCACCTTAACTTGGTCAAAACTTCATGAAATTCAATTTTTCTTTTTTTAATCCTATAGTATGCGAAGCATAGAATGTGATGCATGTTTTGGATTCCAAAAATGTGATATCATTTGAAAGCTATAGATGTTTTTCAACCAACCTATCAATTAGGACTTTAGTCGTAATTCAAATAGAAAATGAATAATAATTATTTATTAAATTCAAAGTAAAAAATAATTTATATTGGTGGAAACCTTAGAATCTCCTTTAAACACCCTTTTCATTTTATCAATTTTGGGTAAAAAAAAAGTCATCAGCAACATACCCTACAAATACCCATCATATCACCACTTTTTGGCCCATCATGATCCTACACATACCCACAAAAATTAACACTAAAATATAATGTTGCAATTGAGTATATATTTGTGAAATATCTCAAAAATTTAGAAAAAAGATAGGTACAAATTTACAATGGTTTGTAATCTATAGGAGAAACACAATTCTTAGCTTATAGCAAACATATTTACAAAAAAATACCATTATGGACTCGTGCACCTACCACCCTTCACGTCTAATGATTTTTTTGAATGTTTGTCCTCCCAACTCCCCTATTTATTTCTTGCAACACATCTCCTCTCTTCCAGGGTACAATCTAGTGGTTGATCTTACCATTGTGTCAACTTCTAAGATTTATAAGGAGGGTTTTGTGGTTGTGTCTCCTATTGTGGGGTTTTGTGGGGGGTCTCATGCTGAGAATGCCCATATTTCGGGTTCATTTTTGGATGTGTCAAATTGAAAGGTTGGGAAGGCTCTATGCATCCTCTACAGTGTTCTGGGGCTTTCCCTGTGTTGTTTCTTAGACAAGAATAATTACAATAGACATAAATATCTTCTCCTAGACTGCACTTATCTGTAGGTTTTGTCATTTGTGGCCTTCCCTCCCTGATCTATACCTTTCCATCTCCAAATATTGGTCTTTTGTGGTGGAAGGTACAATGGAGATTTATCCCTTTGTTAGAGGATTCTTTTTTGGTTGGTTTTTGTTCTTCTAAAGATGGAAATGCATTTTTAGATAATGGTTTGTGGGAATAGGATTCTCACCCCGTATCCATTGTTGAACAGTCCGAATAACTGAGAGGGGGGTGAATCAATTATTATAAAACAATTTTCTTGACTTTAATTAATCTAGAACAAGCTTATATCAATCATACAGTAATCTAACATATATGAACATGAAAGCACATAACAACACCATGCATAATAAACACCAAAATTTACATGGAAACCCACGAAGGGAAAACCATAGAGATTGCTAATTCTCAATTATAGAACACCAGTTAAGGTGATTTTTATAAAGTCTCACTGCCAAATTGCTCACTATAGTTAAGGCTCACTGACGGTGGGCTCACTGGCCAATTAATACAAAAATAAGATAGTCTCACTAACAAAAATAAACTAATGAAGATGCATTGACATATGCATGAAGTCAGTTCCGGTTAAGAGCACAATAACTGCATACAATAGATCCAATAAAGAATCTTCTGCCCACCTTCCTCGCACAACCTCTATGAGACAGATAACTTCTTCTTAATACTTGTCTTTAGCTTTCTTATCATATAATCATTCGCACTCTTTTATCTGCTCGCACACATCTTCTTCTTGATACTTGTCTTCAAATTTATCATCACATAATCATTCACACTCTCTTATCTACTCACACACACAATACTTCATAACTTGAACCAAATAGATGTTCTATATATATAATTTTATGTGTGTGTGTGTGTGTGCATGTAGAACAAAATAAGTCAGCCAAACACAATTCCATTCCATGCTTCCAAAACCACCTAAGTCGGCTTGAAGATCAACCTTGAAATATTAAGTAAGGCTTGGTATGCTAGCACCAAACCCAAAAGATAGGTCACACATAAAGATCTTATTACCATGTTACCATGCGACCCATAAATAGGTCATACATAAGATAGCATAATTACCAAAAGATAGAAAACTTTGAATTACATGAAATATATTCTAGAGCCTATGGGAATGCCACAACTAAGACCAAATCTTGATCATCATCAATTTTAGTACCAACTAGAGAAACACAATTAGACATACCAAAGCTTGTAACATGCCACATGAATTTATAGATAGCAAGGATATCTGAAATAAGCTTTGAGCATAACACCCAATATAAAAAGATTAGTCTTCACTATTCTGCACTAATTTTCTTGCACGGATGTCCCAAAAAGAATAACTACTATATCTGAATCAAGCATAACATCCACACTAGATGCAACATCATAGTACTCGATAGGATAGATCATTGATGTATATCATTTGGAGCACAATATTATGGATCCCAGGTTTTGAAAACAATGACAACAATGCTAAATCATCTCAACAACTTCTCAACAATCTCCCCCTTTGGGATTGATGGAAAAATAACAAAAACTCAAGAGCACAAAAACTGCAAAAACAAAACTCCAAATTTCCAAGCGCTCCCCCTATGTGAAGAAAATCAATTCCTCTTTTTTGATTTTGTTTTTCTCTTCATTTTCTCTCCCTTTTTCCATCAAAGGCAAAGGGCCAAATAAGAACATTCAAGAGATCAAGTAAAAATAACACTTTTAACATGAAAAAATTTCTTGTACCTTTCTCTCACAATTGCAAGAATCCTTTTCCAAGCTTGCACTACAGAAACCATTTTGGCAGACATGTTGTCTAGTAGAGTCAAAAAAATAAATGAAGATGACCAGTCTGGAGATAGGCGTTGTCATTCATAATCCTCTACATCAGAAAGTATCTTAGAGAGATGATCCAACTAGACCTCAAAAATTTATTTTACCAACCAGAAAGTTCAAACCAAATCTTCCCTTTGTCTCTGATTAGACAATAAATCAGCTTGTATCTCTCCAAGTCTTATTCTTTTGTTTCCATATTTATCTTTGAATAAGTCAAAACATTTTCCAATATCATCCATTTCACATTTAACGGCTTCAATTCTACTTCTAAAATTATCAACAGCAGCAGGCCACCAGAGACAATACCTATAGATGTGAGACATCTCTTTAATGCATTATGTTGTCTCACCAATGTGTTTGGATAATTTTTTTGGCTTTGAAACACCTTCAATCATAGATTGGATCTTATTACCTTTAGGTCCCTCTTGCAACAACCTTTCTTCAACAACTTCCACCAGATCATCCGGTAACGAGCCAGAAACAACTGAAACCATAATACCCTTTTTGAGCAGATAATCAACAAAAGCATCTTTAATTCTAGGCCTACTATCCGAAGAGAAGGAATACCACATTTAACAAATATTTTTCATATCACCTTCATCCAACACCGAATGAATCTGATTTGGATCAAAAGGGTCATATCCAAGAAAAGACTCTTCTTCATTCTCCTGCTCTTCTGGGATAGTGACATGTCATCTTTTATGTTAACTTTCCTCCTTTTAGGTTTCATAGGTGAACCACCAATAACACCAATATAATCCTCTAACTCCTTACCAAAGGAGGAACCCTTCTCAACCTGATTGATAGGCATAACAGTAGATACTATCACACAGGAGCACAAATCCATCTACAAGGATGAGAAGTAAACTTTGCAAGCACTTGCTTTATCTTCCATACATTCCAAATATCTGTAAACTTGATTCTGATAGGGACTTCATACTTCCACTTAACATTCACCTTTTGATTGTAACAAACTCAAATAGTAGAATACTAAACATATGAGAAAAGACCCAAATCAAAAGTGATAACTCTCAACCAAAGACATTCTGACATTCTCAATTAGGTTTTCCATTATTAGACTACACAAATCAAAATACTTAAATTTTCCTTCACCATTTTATGTGCAAGATACATAGGAATAGACACAATAGAACCTTCAAGATTTCTGAAATAGATTTTCTCATACCATAAGCAACATACATTACTATAGGATTGGCAATGGTATTTAATAGTAGATCTCATGGGTCTTTATCGATATCAGTAAGTTCCTTCACATCTTTGTATTGCACCATTTTCTTCCCAAGGAGGTCACCAACTCTACACAATCCAGTAATAGCTTCAATGGAATCCTTAGAGATTGGATAGGGTTTGTCCAAACTGATGTTGCCATCCTTGAATCAACTTAAGAGGAACAATATAGACTCTTTCTCGCAAAAATAATGAAATTATGCCCATAGATTCATACCCAGTGCACTTACATTATGCAATTCATCAGTCTTCAACCCTAGCTCCATTTCCTTCATTTTTTGATGATCAAATTCTTCCAACTATACTCCCTTCAAGAAAAATGGAATACAACCACTAAATTCACTATTAACCAACATAGATTCCATCATCGCACGTAGCTTCTTCAATCCTTTTATCGCTCAACAAAACCCCTTCGCCTTATTTGCAAACTTTGAGAAATAATTTGAGACTCCACCTTTTATAATTGGTCATGATGATTTCACCACCAAATATGAATATTAATGACACCAACAATTGTAGTCCAATTTTTAATCATCCAGATTAAATTTCATCATATATCACTATCTGGATCGACTTAATCATGTTGAAAACACATCAATATTCCTTCAAAGAGGGGGTATTGTCAGGGTATGCATTGCAAAACTCCCCTTGAGCCAAGATAGTTTGGCTCAAATTTTCATAGGGATTGTACTGAGATCTAATGCCACAAAAGAGTTCTCCACACTCATTTCCTTTTTCTTCTTAGATTCATCTTATTCTACAACCTTCTTTTTATTTTTAGGATTTTCTAGAGCAACAAATTTGCATGTGTTAGCATAATGTCTGGGTTGACTACACTTGTAACACCTTTGTTCTGACTTCACTGAGTGAACCCTAGATCTACACTAATTATCTTTGTGACCATAACCATATTATAGATAGCAATAACCATGAAAGATATTATTCATTCCACTCTAAGACAGATAAGATAATTCACTTCTCCATTGATTTTCTTTATGACCAAACCTGTGGCAATTAAAGAATTGAGTACTTGGTTCCTTTTTTCTTCTACACTCTACAACCTTATGTCAAATTTTTTTGCATAGAAAACAATGGCCATTAAATTATAAGTACCTTTGAGCATTTGGTTGTCTGTCCGAAGGTCTTCTTGTAGGTGTTCTAGAGTTATATTTCTAGAACTTGATTGTTACAACTGATCTTGCTTCAACTTCAACAACTTTGTTTTCAGCCTTATTGTTATGATTTGAGCTTTCACCAATGAAGCAAAGTCCTTCCTTATCCTTGTGAAATTTCTATAGTGACAAGAGTTGATCTAGAATTATTCTACTTTCACATACTCTTTCTTTTGATTTCAACCTTCTTAACTATTGATCTAACTTCTCATTTTCTCTTGATTTTTGTTTGATGGTATCCTTGATATTTTCTTCACTCTTCTTCCATTCTTCCATTTTTTGTTTGATGGTGTCTTTGAGATCTTCTTCAGTCTTCTTGCATGCATACAATCGTAGCTTTAAATCCACAACACTTTCCTTTAACTCCTTTAATTACTAGCTGACCTCTTTATGCCTTACTTTGAATTTACATATTTTCTCCCTTAGCTTTGAGATGCAAGCATATGCCTCCATGAGGTTTTCTTTCAATTCTTCATTTTCAGATTATGTGCTTTCCATATCATCTATTATTGTCAGTTCTTTAGCAAGGTAATAGTCTCCTGCCATTTTTTCAAAATTCCAAGATCTCCCTCAGGTGGTTAAGCTCTATCTACAAGGTACTAAGGTCTGATACCAATTATTGAATAGTGTGGATAATTGAGAAGGGGGTGAATAAGTTATTATAAAAAAAATTAAATTTAATTAATTCGGATTAAGCTTATATCAATCAGATGGTAATATAACATATATGAACATGAAAGCACATAACAACACCATCCACAATGAACACTAGAATTTACGTGGAAACCCAAGAAGGGAAAAACCACAGAGAATGTTAATTCCGAATTTTAGAACACCAATTAAGGTGACACTAGTTAATGTGATTTTTACAAAGTATCACTGCCAAATTTATCACTATAGGTAAGGCTCAATACCAGTGGTATCACCACCCAATTAATACAAAAATAAGATTGTCTTACTGAAAAAATGAAATGATGAAGTTGCATCTACATATGTATGAAGTCATTTCTGGTTAAGATCACAATAACTATCTGCAACAAATCTGGTCAAGAATATCCTTCACACGTTCCTTGCACAACCTATGTGATACAGATTACTTCTTCTTGATACTCTTCTTTGGATTTCTTATCACATAATCATTCACACTATTTTATCTACTCGCACACATCTTCTTCTTGATACTTAAATATTTGGATTTCTTATCACATATTCATTTGCACTCTTTTTTCTACTTGTACACACCATACTTCATAAATTGAACTAAATAGATGTTCTATATATGTGTGTGTGTTTGTACCAATAGAATAAAATAAGTCAGCCAAACACAATTCCATTCCATGCTTTCAAAAACTCTTAAGTTGACTTGAAGAAAAACCTTGAAATATGCAATAAGGCTTGGCACACTAGCACTAGACCCAAAACACAGGTTGCACATAAAGATCTTATTACCATGTTACCATGGGACCCATAATTAGGTCATACATAAGACATCATAATTACTTAAAGATAGCAAACTTTGAATTACATGAAATATATTCTAGAACCGATGGGAATGCCAAACCAAGACCAAATCTTGATCATCATCAATTTTAGTACCAATTAGAGAAACACAATTAGACATACCAAAGCTTGTAACATGCCACATGAATTCCTGGACAACAACGATGCCTAGAATAAGCTTTTAGCACAGTAGCCAATATCAAAAGATTAGTCTTCATTATTCTGCATTAACTATCTTCCATAGATGTCCCAAAAAGAAGTACTGCCATATCTAGATCAAGGATAACATCCACACTATGCAACATCATAGTACTCGATAGGATAGATCATTTTTGTATATCATCTAGAGAAAAATATTCTGGATCCTAGGTTTTGACAATGACAACAATCCTAAATCATCCAAAAACTTCTCAACAATCTCCCCCTTTGGAATTAATGGTAAAACAACAAAAACTCAAGAGCACAAAAAGTGCAAAAATAAAACTCAAAAACTCCAAGCACTCTCCCTATGTCAAGAAAATCAATTCCTCTTTTTTGTTTTTTTTTTCTCTTCATTTTCCCCTCCTTTTTTCCATAAAAGGAAAAGGGCCAAATAAGAACATTTAGGAGATCAATTAAAAATAACACTTTTCACATGAAAAATTGTTTTGTATCTTTCTCTCACAATTGGAAGAATCCTCTTCCAAGCTTGCATTGCAGAAACCATTCTGGCACACATGTTGTCTAGTAGATTCAACAACATAAATGAAGATGACTAGTCCGAAGATAGTCACCATTGTTCACAATCCTCTGCATCAAAAAGTGTCCTAGAGAAATGATCCAACTTGACCTCAACAATTTATTTTATTAACCAGAAAGTTCTAACCAAATCTTCCCTTTGTCTTTGAATAGACAATAACTCAGCTTGCAACTCTCCAACTCTTATTCTTTTTTTTCCATATTTATCTTTGAATAAGTCAAGAAACTTTCAAATATCATTCATTTTATATTAAATGGTGTCAATTCATCTTTTAAAATTATCAACAACAGTAGGCCACTAGAGACAATACCTCTAGATGTTAGACATCTCCTTCATGCATTCTCTTGTCTCACCAGTGTGTTTGGATAATTTTTGTTTGGCATTGAAACACCTTCTCACAATCATATCTTGGATCTTATTACCTTCAGGTCCTTCCAACAACAACCTTTCTTCAACAACTTCTACCAAATCATCTGATTATGAGCTAGAAACAACTGAAACAAAAATACCTTTTTTGAGCAAATAATCAACAAAAGCATCTTCAATTCTAGGCCTATTGTCTCGAGAAAAGGCATACCCTATTTCACCAATATTTTTCATATCACCTTCATCCAACACTGAAACAAATCTTATCTGGATTGAAAGGGTCAGATCTAAGGAATGACTCTTCTTCCTTTTCCTTCTCTTTTGGGATAGTGACAACATCTTTTGTGTTAAATTTTCTCCTTTTAGGATTTGGAGGGGAACTGCCAACAACAATCTCTAACTCCTTACTAGAGGAGGAACCCTCCTCAACCTGACTAATAGGCATAGCACTAGATACTATAACACTGAACCACAAATCCATCTTAAGGGATGAGAAGTAAACTTTGCATGCATTTTCTTTATCTTCCATATATTCCAAATATCTATAAACTTTCTTTCTAACAGGGATGTCAAACTTCCCCTTAACATTCTCCTTTTGATGGTAATAAACTCAGAAATTAGAATACTAAACATATAAGCAGAGACCCAAACTGGAAGGGATAAATCTCAACCAAAGACATTCTAAAATTTTCAATTAGGTTTTCCATTATTAGACTACACAGATCAAACTGCTTATTTTCCTTCACCATTTTATGTGCAAGATACACAATAATACTCGAAGTAGAAACTTCATGATTTTTGAAATAGATTTTGTAAGTGATACTAGAAGTAATATATATTACTATAGGATAGGCTATGGTATTTATCAGTAGAGCTTGGGGGTCTTTTTCGATACCAGTAAGTTCCTCCACATCTTTGTTTTTCACCGTTTTCTTCCCAGGGAGGTCACCAACATTGCACAATCCAGCAATAGCTTTAATGTAATCCTTAGAGATCGGATAGAGTTGGTCCAAAATGATGCTTCTATCCTTGAATCGACTCAATAGGAACAAGATAGACTCTTTGTTGGTAAACTGGATAAATTCTCCCCATAGATTCATGCCCAACACAATTACATTTTGCAATTCATCAGTCTTGAATCCTAGTTCCATTTCCTTCATCTTCTAATGATCAAATTCATCCAACTCTACAACCTTTAGCCTCAGCAAAATACCACAAAATTAACTCATTGATAACCAACATAGACTTCGTCATTGAGCTTAGCTTCTTCAATCCTTTTATCACTTAGTGAAACCCCTTCGCCTTCTTTGCAAACTATGAGAAATGATTTGAGACTCCACCTTTTAAAATTTCTCATGATGATTTTTCTGCCAAAGATGCATATTGATGATGCTAGAAATTATATTTTGGATTTCAATCATCCAGATTAAACTTCATCATACATCACTAACCGGATCGACCTTAATCATGTTGAAAACACATCAATATTCCTTCAGAGAAGGGGGACCGTCAGGGTATGCATTGCAAAACTCTTCTTGTGCCAAGGCAGTTTTTCTCAAATTTAGGTAGGGCTTGTACCGAGATCCGATGTCATGGAAGATTTCTCCACACTCGTTTCCTTTTTCTTTTAAACCATGACTGTTTTCTTCTTATATTCATTTGACTCTGCAACCTTCTTTTTATTTTTTAGGCTTTTCCAGAGCACCAAATCTGCATGTGTTAGTATATTGTCTAGTTTGATTGCACTTGTAACAAATTTTTCCTGACTTCACTAAGTGAACCCTACATATTCACTGATTAACTTTGTTACCATAACCATGGCATAAATAGAAATAAAAATGAAAGAGATTATTCATTCCACTCCTTCTAGCTTCATTAGATAATTCACTTTTGCATTGATTTTCATTGTGACCAAATTTGTGATAGCTAAAGCATTGAGTACTTGGTTCCTTCTTACTTCTACACTCTACAACCTTATGTCCAAAATTTTCACATAGAAAAAAATGGCCATTAAATGATAATTACCTTTGAGCATTTGGTTGCCTAACCAGACGTCTTCTTGTACGTGTTCTAAAGTTAGAGTTCCAAACCTTTCTTGTTACAATTGATCTTGCTTCAGCTTCAACTGCTTTGTTTTCATACTTAGTGTTCTGATTTGAACTTTCACCTATGAAGCCAAGTCCTTCCTTATCCTTGTGACATTTTTTTAGTGACAAGAGTTGATCTAGAATTATGTTCCTTTCACATAATATTGCTTTTGATTTCAACCTTCTTAACTCTTGATCTAGCTTCTCATTTTATTTTGATTTTTGTCTGATGGTATCCTTAAGATTTTCTTCAGTTTTCTTCCATTCTTCCATTTTTTGTTTGATGGTGTCTTTGAGATCTTCTTTAGTCTTCTTTCATTCATCCAACTATAAATTTAAATCCACAATATTCACTTTCCTTTAACTCCTTTAATTCCTAGCTGATCTCTCTATGTCTAGCTTTGAATTTATGGATTTTCTCCCTTAGCTTTGACATGCAAGAATTTTCCTCCTTGAAGTTTTCTTTCAATTCTTCATTTTTTGATTTTGTACTTTCCATATCATCTAACATTATCTTCAATTCTTCACTAGGGTAATAGTCTCCTACCATTTGTTCAAATTGCCAAGATCTCCCTCAAGCAATTAAGCTCTATCTGCAAGGGACCAAGCTTTGATACCAATTGTTGAACAGTCTGGATAACTAAGAGGGGGGGTGAATCAGTTATTATAAAAAAAAATTATTGACTTTAATTAATCTGGAACAAGCTTATATCAATCAGAAAGTAATCTAACATATATGAACATGAAATCACATAACACGATGCACAATGAACACCACAATTTACATGCAAACCCAAGAAAGGAAAAACCATAGAGAATGCTAATTCTCAATTATAGAACATTGTTTAAGGTGGCATCGATTAAGGTGATTTCTACAAAGGCTCCTTACCAAATTGCTCATTGTAGGTAAGGCTCACTGTCTATGGGCTCATTGGCCAATTAATACAAAAATAAGATAGTCTCACTGACAAAAATGAACTGATGAAGCTGCATCTATATATGCATGAAGTAAGTTCTGGTTAATATCAGAATAACTTTCTACAACAGATCTGCTAAAAAATATTCTACCCACCCTTCTTGCACAACCTCTGCGATACAGATTAGTTGTTCTAGATACTTTTCTTCAATTTTCTTATCACATAATCATTCACACTCTTTTATATTCTCACACACATCTTCTTCCTAATAATTCTCTTCAGATTTCTTATCACATTATCATTCACACTCTTTTATCTACTCGCATACACCATACTTCATAACTTGAACCAAAGAGATGTTATATATATATATGTGTGTGTGTGTGTGTTGTGTGCCCATAGAACAAAATAATTTAGCCAAACATAATTCCATTCCATGATTCCAAAACCTCCTAAGTCGTCTTGAAGAACAACCTTGAAAAATTCAATAAGGCTTGGCATGCTAGCACTAGACCCAAAATATAGGTCACACATAAAGATATTATTACCATGTTACCATGAGACCCATAATTAGGTCATACATAAGATAGCATAGTTACCAAAAGATAGCAAACTTTCAATTACATGAAATATATTCTAGAGTTGACAGGAATGCCACAACCAAGACCAAATTTTGAACATCATCAATTTCAATACCAACTAGAGAAACACAATTAGACAAACCAAAGCTTGTAACATGCAACATGAATGTCCAGATAGCAAGGACACCCAAAATAGTATTTGAGCACATCAACCAATATCAAAAGATTAGTCTTCACTATTCTACATTAACTGTCTTCCACGGTCCCAAAAAGAAGTACTACCATATCCGGATCAAGGATAATATCCACACTATGCAACATCATAATAATTGATGGGATAGATCATTTTTGTATATCATCCAAAGCACAATATTTCAGATCAAAGGTTTTAACATCAATGAAAATGATGCTAAATCATCTCAACAAATTTTCAACAATCTCTCCTTTTGGCATTGATGGAAAAAGAACAAAAATTAAAGAGCACAAAAACTACAAAAATAGAACTCCAAAACTCCAAGCACCCCCCCTATGTCAAGAAAATCAATTCCTATTTTTTGTTTTTGTTTTTCTCTTCATTTTCTCCCCCATTTTTCCATCAAAGTAAAAGGGCCAAATAAAAACATTCAGGAGTTCAAGTAAAAATAACACATTTCACATGAAAAATTTCTAGCACCTTTCTCTCACAATTGGAAGAATCCTCTTCCAAGCTTGCACTTCCGAAACCATTCTGGCACACATATTGTCCAGTAGAGTCAACAACATAAATTAAGATGACTAGTCTGGACATAGGAACTATCGTTCACAATCCTCTGCATTAGAAAGTATCCCAAGTTGACCTCAACAATTTATTTTACCAACCAGAAAGTTCTAAACAAATCTTCCCTCTATCCTTGAATACAAAATAACTCAGCTTGCAACTATCCAACTCTTATTCTTTATTTTCCATCTTTATCTTTGAATAAGTCAAAAAAATTTCCAATATCATTCATTTCAAATTCAATGGCGTCAAATTGGCTTCTAAAATTAACAATAGTAGTAGGCCACCAGAGACAATACCTATAGATGTCAGACATCTCCTTAATGCATTCTCTTGTATCACCAATGTGTTTGGATAAATTTTTTTTGGCTTTCACACACCTTCTCTCACTCAAAGCTTGGATATTATGACCTTCAAGTGCTTCCCGCAACAACCTTTCTTCAAAAAATTCTACCAAATCATTTGGTAACAATCCATAAACAACTGAAATAACAATACCCCTTTTGAGCAAATACTCAACAATAGCATCTTCAATTCTAGGCCTACTATCTGGAGAGAAGGCCTACCACATTTCACCAATCTATTTCATATCACCTTAATCTAACACCAAACGAATCAAGATTATCTTTATCGAGAGGGTCAGATTGAGGCAAAGACTCTTCTTCCTTCTTCTTCTCCTTTGGGATTGTGATGACATCTTTTGAGTTAACTTTCCTCCTTTTAGGGGTATGTGCAGGATCATGATGGGCCAAAAAGTGGTGATATGATGGGTATGTGTAGGGTATGTGGGTGATGACATTTTTTACCACAAATTGATGAAATGAAAAGGGTTTTTAAAGGAGATTCTCAACTCTCCACCAATATATATTATGCTTTACTTTGAATTTAATAAATAATTATTATTGATTTTCTATTTGAATTACGACTAAAGTCCTGATTGATAGGATGATTGAAAAATATCTATAGCTTTCAAACGGTATCACCTTTTTTGAATCCAAAACATGCATCACATTCTATGCTTCACATACTATAATATTAAAAAAAATTCATGAAGTTTTGACCAAGTTAAGGTGGTCAAACATACGAGTTTTTATATTTTTTAAAGTTGTAATAAAAAAATCATAATTAATTATTTACTTGGAAAAAAATTACAAAACAATATTCATCACATGGGGACATGAATCCTCTACTTATATCTAAAATCTTATAAAAAAATATTATCATTTTATTGTGGTTAGGGTGGTTAGACAGACACCTACTTCTTTTTTCCGTGAAATTTAAGTACAACATTGAAATTTCAAAATTTTACCAAATAGATTTAAAAAAAAAAAAACCTAGTAGTTCAGAAACTACATTCAATTTTCTATAGATTCTATTCTTACATATTTTTTAAATAATATAGATAACTCATTCAAAATTTCACGTCAAGTTTCTTAACTTTGATTTTTCTGAATTTTCATCGCCACTAAAGGGACTTCTTTTTCCATGATGATCCTGCACATACCCTTAGGTTCCAGAGGGGAATCACCAATAACAACCTCTAACTCCTTATTATCGGAGGAGGAACCCTCCTCAACCTGACTGATAGGCATAGCACTAGATACTATCACATATGAGCATAGATCCATCTGCAAGGATTAGAAGTAAAATTTGCATCCACTTGCTTTATCTTCCATACATTCCAAATATCTATAGACTTTATTTCCAATAGGGATGTCAAAATTCCACTTAACATTCTCCTTTTGATGGTAATGAACTCAAAATGTAGAATACTAAACATATGAGCATAAACCCAAGCTGGAAGGGATAAGTCTCAACAAAAGATATTCTGACATTCTGAATTAGGTTATCCATTATTAGACTACACAGATCAAACTAGTTATTTTCCATCACCATTTTATGTGCAAGATACCCAGGAATAGCCGAAGTAGATCCTTCATGATTTACAAAATATATTTTGTAAGTGATACCATAAGTAACATATCTTACTACAAAATCGACAATGGTATTTATCAGTAGAGCTTGAGGGTCTTTTTCAATACTAGTAAGTTCTTCCATATCTCTTTTTTTCACCATTTTCTTCCTAGGGAGGTCACCAACACTGTACAATCCAACAATAGCTTCAATGGAATCCTTAGAGATCATATTAGACTTTTCCAAAATGATGCTGCCATCCTTGAATCGACTCAAGAGGAACAAGATAGACTCTTTGTCAGTAAATAGAAGAAATTATCCCCATAGATTCATACGTAGTGCACATACATTTACAATTCACCAGTCTTCAACCCTAGTTCTATTTCCTTCATCTTCCAATGATCAAATTCATCCAACTCTACTCCCTTCAGGCTCAACAGAATACCACCACTGAATTCATGGATAACCAACATAGATTCCATCATTGTGCTTAGCTTCTTCAATCCTTTTATCACTTCTTGAAACCAATTTTCCCTCTTTGTAAACTGTGAGAAATGGTTTGAGACTCAAGAATGTGTAGGATCATGATGGGTATGTGTAAGGTATGTGGCTAACGATTGTTTTTAACCCAAAATTGATGAAACGAAAGGGTATGTGCAGGATCATCATGGAAAAAATAGGCCCTTAAGTGGCAAAAAATTTAGAAAAATCAGAGTTAGGAAACTTGACATAAAAATTTGAATAAGTTATCTATATTATTTCAAAAATATGTAAGAATAGAATTTGTATCAAATTGAATGTAGTTTCTAAACTACTAGGTTTGTTTTAAAAAAAGAAACTATTTGGTGAAAATTTGAAATTTCAATGCATTGGTACTTAAATTTCAGGGAAAAAATAAGAAGTAGGTGTCTATCTAACCACCCTAAACATAATAAAATGATAATTATTTTTTATAAAATTTTACATATAAGTAGAGGACTCATGCCCTGATGTGATCCATATTTTTTTGTAATTTTGTTCCAAGTAAATAATTAATTATGAATTTTTTATTACAACTTTAAAAAAAATATAAAATCCAATATGTTTGACCACCTTAACTTGGTCAAATCTTCATGAAATTCAATTTTTATTTTTTTAATCCTATAGTATGCGAAGCATAGAATGTGACGCATGTTTTTGATTCAAAAAATGTGATACCATTTGAAATCTATGGATGTTTTTCAATCAACCTATCAATTAGTACTTTACTCGTAATTTGAATAGAAAATGAATAATAATTACTTATTAAATTCAAAGTAAAGTATAATTTATATCGATAGAAAGCTGAAAATATCCTTTAAAAACCCTTTTTGTTTCATCAATTTTGGGTAAAAAAATAGTCGCCATCCACATACCCATCATATTGCAACTTTTTGGCCCATCATGATCCTGCACATACCCAAAAAGGGTTTTTAAAGGGTATTCTCAACTTTCCACCAATATAAATTATGCTTTACTTTGAATTTAATAAATAATTATTATTCATTTTTTATTTGAATTATGACTAAAGTCCTAATTGATAGGATGATTGAAAAAAATCTATAGATTTCAAATGCTATCACATTTTTTGAATCCGAAACATGTGTCACATTCTATGCTTAACATACTATAATATAAAAAAATTGAATTTCATGAAGTTTTGACTAGGTTAAGGTGGTTAGACATACGATTTTTTATATTTTTTAAAAGTTGTAATAAAAAATTCATAATTAATTACTTACTTGGAAAAAAATTACAAAAAAATATGCATCACCTTGGGACATGAGCCCTCTACTTATATCTAAAATATTATAAAAAAATAATATCATTTTATTATCGTTAGGGTGGTTAGACAGACACCCACTTCCTATTTTTTCCCTAAAATATAAGTACTACTACATTGAAATTTCAAATTTTCACCAAATAGATTTTTTTTAAATAAACCTAGTAGTTTAGAAACTACATTCAATTTTCTATAGATTCTATTCTTACATATTTTTGAAATAATATAGAGAACTTATTCAAATTTTTACGTCAAGTTACCTAACTGATTTTTCTAAATTTTTTGCCACTTAAGGGCCTATTTTTTCCATGATGATCCTGCACATACTCACTCCACCTTTAGTAATTTCTCATGATGATTTCATTGTAAAAGATGCATATTGATGACACCAGCAATTATACTTTAGCTTTCAATCATTCGGATTAAACTTCATCATACATCACTAACTGGATCGATCTTAATCATGTTGAAAACACATCAATATTCCTTCGGAAAGGGGGAACCTTTAGGGTGTGCATTGAAAAACTCCCCTTGATCCAAGGCAGTTTGGCTCAAATTTTGATAGGGATTGTACCGAGATCTGATGTCATGGAAGATTTCTCCACACTCATTTCCTTTTTCTTCCAAACTGTGACCGTTTTATTCTTAGATTAATGTTATTGTGCAACCTTCTTTTTATTTTCAATCTTTTATGAAGCACCAAATCTGCATGTGTTAGTGTAATGTCCCTATTGACTACATTTGTAACACCTTTGTCCTAACTTCACTAATTGAACCCTACATCTACATTGATTAGCTTTGTGACCATAACCATGGCATAGATATCAATAACTATGAAAAAGATTATCCATTCCACTCTTAGCTGAATTAGATAATTCACTTCATTGATTTTCTTTGTGACCAAACTTGTGATAGTTAAATCATTAAGTACTTGGTTCCTTCTTGCTTCTACACTCTACAACCTTATGCCAAAAAAATTTCCATAAAAAAAAAAGGCCATTAAATGATAAGTACCTTTGAGCATTTGGTTTCCTGACCGGAGGTCTTCTTGTAGGTGTTCTAGAGTTAGAGTTCCAGACCTTGCTTGTTAGAAATGATCTTGTTTCAGCTTCAACTTCTTTGTTTTCACCCTTAGTGTTCTGATTTGAGCTTTCACCTATGAAGCCAAGTCCTTCCTTATCCTTGTGACATTTTTGTAGTGACAAGAGTTGATCTATAATTATGTTTCTTTCACATACTCTTGCTTTTAATTTCAACCTTCTTAACTCTTGATCTAACTTCTCATTTTCTTTTGATTTTTGTTTGATGGTATGCTTAAGATTTTCTTCATTCTTCTTCCATTCTTCCATGTTTTGTTTGATGGTTTCTTTGAGATCTTCTTTAGTCTACTTGCATTCATCCAACTGTATCTTTAAATCCCCAACAATTTCCTTTGAATCCTTTAATTCCTATCCAACCTCTCTATGTATTGCTTTGAATTTCTAGAATTTTCTCCCTTAGCTTTGAGATGCAAGCATTTTCCTCCTTGAGGTTTTCTTTCAATTCTCCATTTTCATATTTTGTGCTTTCCATATCATCTAACATTATCTTCAGTTCTTCACCAAGGTAATAGTCTCCTACCATATGTTCAAACTGCCAAGATCTCCCTCAAGTGGTGAAGCTTTATCTGCAAGGGACCAAGCTCTAATACCAATTTTTGAACATTCTGGATAGCTGAGGGGGGTGAATAATTTATTATAAAACAATTTTCTTGACTTTAATTTATCCAAAACAAGCTTATATCAATCTTACATTAATCTAATAGATATGAACATGAAAGCACATAACAACACCATTCACAATGAACACCAAAATTTATGTGAAAAGCCAGGGAGGGAAAAATAATGGAGAATGCTAATTATCAATTATAAAGCACTGGTTAAGGTGACAGTGGTTAAGATAATTTTTACAAAGGCTCACTACCAAATTGCTTACTCTAGGTAAGGCTCACTGTCGGTGGGCTCACTGGCCAATTAATACAAAAATAAGATATTCTCATTGACAAAAATGAATTGATGAAGTTGCATTTGCATATGCATGAAGTCAGTTCTGGTTAATAGCACAATAACTATCTACAACCAAACTGGTCAAGAATCTTATGCCCAGTGCCTTCCATGCACAACCTTTGTGGTACAGATTAGTTCTTCATGATACTTGTCTTCAACTTTCTTATCACATAATCATTCAAACACTTTTATCTTCTCGCACACATCTTCTTCTTGATACTTTTCTTCATCTTTCTTTTCACATAATCATTCAGACTCTTTTATCTACTCGCACACAGCATACTTCATAACTTGAACCAAAGAGATGTTATATATGTGTGTTTGTGTTTGTGTTCCCATAGAACAAAATAAGTCAACCAAACACAATTCCATTCCATGCTTCCAAAAACTCCTAAGTCATCTTGAAGAACAACCTTGAAATACTCAATAAGGCTTCACATGCTAGCACCAAACCCAAAAGATAGGTCGCACATAAAGATCTTATTGCCATGTTACAATGGGACCCATAAATAGGTCATACATAAGATAGCATAATTACCAGAAGATAGAAAACTTTGAATTACATGAAATATATTCTGGAGCTGATGGGAATGCCACAACCAAGACCAAATCTTGAACATCATCAATTTTACTACGAACATGAGAAATAAAATTAGACATACCAAAGCTTGTAACATGCCACATGAATGTTCAGATACAGAGGGTACTTGAAATAATATTTTAACACAACAACCAATATCAAAAGATTAGTCTTTATTATTCTACTTTAACTTTCTTCCACGGATGTCCCGAAAAGAAGTACTACCATATCCAGATCAAGGATAATATCCACACTACACAACATCATTGTACTCGATAAGATAGATAATTTTCGTATATCATTTGGAGCACAATCTTTTGGATCCTAGGTTTTCACATCAATGACAACAATGCTAAATCATCTCAACAACTTCTCAACAATCTCCCCCTTTGGCATTTATGGAAAAACTACAAAAACTGCAAACACAAAAATCCAAGACTCCAAGCACTCCCCCTTTATCAAGAAAATCAATTCCTTTTTTTTTATCTTTATTTTCTCACCCTTTTCTCCATCAAAGGAAAAGGGACAAGGATATGTGCAAGATCATCTTCGAATAAATAGGCCCTTAAGTGGCAAAAAATTCAGAAAAATCAGAGTTAGGCAACTTGACGTAAAAATTTGAATAAGTTTTCTATATTATTTCAAAAATAATTAAGAATAGAATTTGTAGAAAATTGAATGTAGTTTCTAAACTACTAGGTTTGTTTAAAGAAAAAAAATCTATTTGGTGAAAATTTGAAATTTCAATGCAGTAGTACTTAAATTTCAGGAAAAAAAATAAGAAGTAGGTGTCTATCTGACCACCCTAACCACAATAAAATGATAATATTTTTTTATAATATTTTAGATATAAGTAGAGGACTCATGTCCCGATGTGATGCATATTTTTTTGTAATTTTTTTTCAAGTAAAAAATTAATTATGAATTTGTTATTACAAAATTTAAAAAATATAAAAACTCGTATGTCTGACCACCTTAACTTGCTCAAAACTTAATGAAATTAAATTTTTCTTTTTTTAATCCTATATTATACAAAACATAGAATGTGACATATGTTTTAGATTCAAAAAATGTGATACTGTTTGAAAGCTATAGATGTTTTTCAATCAGCCTATCAATCAGGACATTAGTCATAATTTGAATAGAAAATGAATAATAATTAATTATTAAATTCAAAGTAAAACATAATTTATATTGGTGGAAAGCTGAGGATCTCCTTTAAAAACCCTTTTCATTTCATCAATTTTGGGTAAAAAAAAGTCGTCAGCCACATACCCATCATATTGCCACTTTTTGGCCCATCATGATCCTGCACATAAGCACAAACAAGAACATTTAAGAGATCAAGTAAATATAACACTTTTTAGATGAAAATTTTTCTTGTATCTTTCTCTCACAATTGGAAGAATCATCTTCCACACTTTCACTACAAGAAACCATTTTGGCACACATGTTGTCCAGTAGAGTCAACAACATAAATGAAGATGACCAGTTCGGAGATAGGCACTATCCTTTACAATCCTCTGGATCATAAATTATCCTAGAGAGATTATCCAACTAAACCTCAAAAATTTCTTTTACCAACCAGAAATTTCTAATGAAATCTTCCCTCTATCTCTGATAGACAATAAATCAGCTTGCAACTCTCCAACTCTTATTCTTTTTTTTTCCATATTTATCTTCTAATAAGTCAAAAAAAATTCCAATATCATTCATTTTAGATTCAATGGCTTCAATTCAGCTTCTAAAATCATCAATAGTAGTAGGCCACTGGAGATAATACCTGCAAATGTCAGACGTCTCCTTACTATATTCTCTTGTCTCACCAATGTTTTTGGATAATTTATGTTTGGATTTGACACAACTCTCAATCATAGCTTGGATCTTATGACCTTCAATTCCTTCCTGCAACAACATTTCTTCAACAACTTCTACTAGATCATCAAGTAATGAGCCAGAAACAACTAAAACAACAATACCCTTTTTGGGCAGATAATCAACAAAAGCAACTTCAATTCTAGGCCTACTGTACGGAGAGCATGCATACCACATTTCATCAATATTTTTCATATCACCTTCATCCAAGACCGAACGAATACTATCTAGATCGAAAGGGTCAAATCGAGGCAGAGACTCTTCTTCCTTCTGCTTCTCTTCTAGGATAGTGATGACATATTTTGTGTTCAGTTTCCTCCTTTTAGGTTTCAGAGGGGAACCACCAATAAAAACCTCTAATTCCTTCTTACTAGAGGAGGAACCCTCCTCAACCTAACTGATAGGCATAGCATTAGATACTATCACACCAGACCATAGATCTATATGCAAGGATGAAAAATAAAATTTGCATGAACTTGCTTTATCTTCCATGCATTCCAAATATCTGTAAACTTTATTTCCAAAAGGGATGTCAGACTTCCACTTAACATTCTCCTTTTCATGGTAACGAAGTCAAAAAATATAATACTAAACATATGAGTAGAGACCCAAACCGGAAGGGATAACTCTCAACCAAAGGCATTCTAACATCCTCAATTAGGTTTTACACTATTACACTACACAAATCAAACTACTTATTTTCCTTCACCATTTTATGTGCAAGATACACAAGAATAGCCAAAGTAGAACCTTCATGATTTCTAAAATAGATTTTGTAAGTGATACCATAAGCAACATATCTTACTACAGGATCGAAAATGGTATTTATCAATAGAGCTCACAGATATTTGTCGATACAAGTAAGTTTCCCTACATCTCTATATTTTACCATTTTCTTCCTATGAAGGTCACCAACATTGCATAATCCAGTAATAGCTACAATGACATCCTTATAGATCAGATAGGGTTTGTCTAAAATGATGCTTCCATCCTTAAATCAATTCAATAGGAACAAGATAGACTCTTTTTTAGAAAACAAGGGAAAGTATCCCCATAGATTCATACCCAATGCGCTTACACTCTATAATTCATCAGTCTTCAACCCTAGTTCCATTTCCTTCATCTTCTAATGATCAATTTTTTTTCCAATTCTACTCCTTTTACCCTCAATGGAATACCACCACTAAATTCACTGTTAATCAACATATATTCCATCGTCACACTTAGCTTTTCCAATCCTATTATCTCTTAGCGAAACCCCTTTTTCTTCTTTGTAAATTGTGAGAAATGATTTGAGAATCCACGTTTTAGAATTTCTCATGATGATTTCTCCACCAAAGATGCATATTGGTGATGCCAGCAATTGTACTTTTCTTTTCAATTAGCTAAATTAAACTTTATCATACATCACTAACCGAATTGACCTTAATCATGTTGAAAACACATCAATATTCCTTCAGGGAGGGGTGACTGTTAGGGTATGCATTGCAAACTCCTCCTGAGCTAAGGTAGTTTGGCTCAGATTCCAGTAGGGCTTGTGTTGAGATCTAATGCCATGGAAGAGTTCTCCACACTTGTTTCCTTTTTCTTCTAAACCATGACCTTTTTCTTCTTAGATTCATCTGATTCTGCAACCTTCTTTTTATTTTTAGGATTTTCTAGAGCAACAAACCAACATGGGTGATCCCACAATACTAGTTTACAATTTTTGGCCAAACTAGACACTAAACTAATTTTTTCTAACTAAATCTTCACTTTCAGGCACCTATAGCGGCTAAACCATGAGGAATTTGAAGATGATGCAAACTAGTTATTTGTAACATTTTGTCTATATATTCTAAATATATTTTTTTCAAAATTTTTGGAATTAGATTGCACTTCTTTTTCCATCTCCTTCAAAAACTATTTTTTTTTTAGTAAACACCATTTCTAAGGAGTGACGCTCACTGTATAACAAAAAAAAAATTCTTTGAAGGATAAAATTCTAGTTTTTTCAAATTTAGATTTGTTACTATGATATATATTCCTTCAATTTGGTTTCATAGTGTTTTATTGAATTATTTTTTCTTAATCAAGTTTTGAAGTCAAACCAATTACAATTCAAACATAGGAAGATTATATAACACAACTTTTTTTGTATGTATCAAATTTTTTTTTTTTGTTGGATCAAGGAATTTAATATCTAGTGCAGTCATATTTTTCATTTTTTTTTCATAATCTTCTATTTTTCCACATGTGCAGAACAGAGAGCTTGATTTTTAGTGAAAAACCTACATTCACAAGAAATAAAAAGTAAATATAATAGTTAAATTAAATTTATTTAAAATTATACTTTTTAGGAATATTATAATAAGGACTACATATTATAAGAAATAATTTTAAATGAATTCATTTGATCCCAAAAAGGGTAAATCAAAAGTGGTTTTTTATCAACATTTTGATAGGTGTAAAGGAGACTTTGTTATAGGTATGGCTTAAAATTAGCAAGGTTCTATCTAAGGGGGTTTGATCTAAGATAGTTTGATTAAAACCCTATTCAATTGTAATAATTTAAATGGAAATTTTAAAGGCTTAAATCATTATATTTTCTAAAAATATGTGATTTAAAAAAAAATCAGAATCTCTTAGAAATTGTAAACTAGCTTTGTGGGTTCACCCGCATGTGTTAGCATAATGTCTGAGTTGACTGGACTTATAACACATTTTTCCTGACTTCACTAAGTGAACCCTTTATCTACACTAACTAGATTTGTGACCATAACCATGGCATAGATAGCAATAACTATGAAAGAGATTATTCATTCCACTCCTAGCCGGATTAGATAATTCACTCCTGGATTGATTTTCTTTGTGACCAAACTTGTGACAAATAAAGCATTGAGTACTTGGTTCCTTCTTGCTTCTACACTCTACATCCATATGTCCAAAATTTTTGTGTAGAAAACAATAGCCATTAAATGATAAGTACCTTTGAGCATATGGTTTCCTGACTAGAGGTCTTCTTGTAGGTATTCTAGAGTTAGAGTTTTGGACCTTGCTTGTTACAACTGATCTCGATTCAACTTCAACTGCTTTTTTTTCACCCTTAGTATTCTAATTTGAGCTTTCACCTATAAAGCCAATTTCTTCCTTATCCTTGTGAAATTTTTGTAGTGACAAGAGTTGATCTAGAATTATGTTGCTTTCACATACTCTTGCTTTTTATTTGAACCTTCTTAACTCTTTATGTAACTTCTCATTTTCTTATGATTTCTGTTTGATTGTAGATCCTTAATATTTTCTTCAGTCTTCTTGCATTCATCCAACTGTAGATTTAAATCCACAACACATTCCTTTGACTCCTCTAATTCCTACCTGACCTCTCTGTGTCTTTCTTTGAATTTCTAGATTTTCTCCCTTAGCTTTGAATTGCAAGTATTTTCCTCCTTGAGGTTTTCTTTCAACTCTTCATTTTCATATTTCATGCTTTCCATATCATGTAACATTATCTTTAGTTCTTCACCAAGTTAATAGTCTCCTGCCATCTATCCAAACTGCCAAGATCTCCTTCAAGTGGTTAAGCTCTATCTGCAAGGGACCAAGCTTTGATACTAATTGTCAAGAACAATCTCAATAACTGGGAGTGGGGGGGTGAATCACTTATTATAAAATAATTTTCTTGACTTTAATTAATCTGGAAGAAGCTTATATCAATGAAATAGTAATCTAACATATATGAACATGAAAGTATATAACAACACCATGCATAATGAACATCAAAATTTACATGGAAACCCAAGGGAAAAACCACGAAGAGTGCTAGTTCTCAATTATAGAGCAGTGGTTAAGGTAACACCTGTTAAGGTTATGTTGACAAATGCTCACTACCAAATTGCTCACTATAGGTAAGACTCACTGACAAATTAATACAAAAATAAGATAGTTTCACTGAAAAAATGAACTGATGAAGCTGCATCGACATATGCATGAAGTCAGTTTTGGCTAAGAGAACAATATCTATCTACAACAGATTTGGTCAAGAATCTTCTTCCCACCTTCATTGCACAAGCTTTGTGATATAGATTACTTCTTCCTGATACTTGTCTTAGGATTTCTTATCACATAATCATTTGCACTCTTTTGTATGCTTGCTCACATCTTCTTCCTAATACTTGTCTTCGGATTTCTTATCACATAATCATTCACACTCTTGTATCTACTCATACACACCATAATTCATAACTTGAACCAAATAGATGTTCTATATATGTGTGTGTGTGTGTGTTCCTATAGAAAAAAATAAGTCGGCCAAACACAATTCCATTCCATGCTTCCAAAAACTCCTAAGATGGTTTGAAGAACAACCTTCAAATATTCAATAAGACTTGGCACTCTAGCGCTAGACCCAAAAGATAGCTCGCACATAAAGATCTTGTTACCATGTTACCATGGGACACATAAATAAGTCATACATAAGATAACATAATTACCCAAAGATAGAAAACTTTGAATTACATGAAATATATTCTAGAGTCGATGGGAATGCCACAACCAAGACAAAATCTTGATCATCATTAATTTTAGTACCAACCGGAGAAACACAATTAGACATACCAAAGCTTGTAACATGCCACATGAATGTCTAGATAGCAAGAATACATGGAATAAGATTTGAGCACAACAACCTATTAGAGTTGTAAATTTCTGCAATATTTTCACAAATTTTGCTTGACCCTAAGTTTCCATATGATCCTCATCCTAAAACACTAGGGTTTGTTTGCCTATCATTATGCTCATTTTTCATCCATTGTATCCATCGGGTCTTGCATGATTCACATCGTGGTCTATGTCTCCCTAATCCATTTTGTGTGTTTCAGGTTGCATGAGTCTATATTGCCTATCGGCAAGAATCATCTAGTGTCTCAGTGAATAGATTTTATCTGTAGATGGTTGTCGACATAGCTTTCACAGGGTTTCGGTGATAGGAAGATGCATATTTTGGAAAGTGTTTGGGTGTTGTTGTAATGTCACACTGAAATCGTTTTGTCTTACCGACTGGTCAAAGTGGATTTTTATCGGTATAAGACTTTGTTTCTGCATAACATCTTGGCGAGTTCTCATGGTCTCACTGACAATCACTTTGAATGTTCTTTTTGGCTAGACTGAGGATATTCGGTATAAAGTCATAATGATTTCCATTTGTTTCACTGACTGACGCTTAAGGGATACATTTCGGTGTGAGTTGGGGCTTTTGATATTTCATCTTGGCAAATGACCTTTTCTCTCGCCGATAATGTATATGGAGACTCCATTGATATGAAAATATTTTTGTCTTGGCAAACACAAGTGACTTCAAGGTGTTTCGGTATGACATGGTGTTGTCTCCAAGATGTCTCACCGATACTATATTATCTTGGAAAAAGCGAGTGGGGAATGGTTTTCGTCATAGGAGCTGCTTTGTATCAGCGACTCGGAGTTGGGTAAGAGGCCTTTGATGAAACATTGTAAAATCTACATAAGGTTTCCCCGATAGTTACAAGTTATAGCTACAAACATGAGACGAAGGGTTTTTATCGATATATGAACATTGATGTCTTGGTGATATATTGTGGCTCGAGGCTTTCGACAGAAGGAAGTTAAATCACTATGGAGTCTCACAGATGTTGTATGGTCACAGCGAGACTTAAAGAATCAAAAGAATATCCTTTGACCTTGGTGTAACAAGTAAGGTGCTACGATGACCCAGGGTAAGCAATGACTTCTGGTGAAACATGATGAAGTCTACATGAGGTCTCCCCGAGAACAATAAGCTATGACGATAGTGAGAAAAACAAAAGGATTACATCGGTGAGAAATATGCATGGTCATGGTGAATGCGGAATAGGGGAACACTGGCAAGTAGCGATTGACATTATTTTTCCTCTAGCATACTTGCAGACTATCTTGGCGATTGGTTGGTGAATAAAATTTTCAAAAGTTGTTGGTCGACATATGAAATTTTAAATACTGTTGTGGCCGACATGATCTTGAGCCTGATTTCTTCGATGGCTAACATGAATTTGAAGTGTTATATTTTCTAATGCTGGTGTATATATATGGCACTCGGATTGTAATTAAGGGATCAGAGATAAGATTTTTAGATTAGAAAAATATAGTAGAGTAGGAATGGCCATGGTAGAATAAAGTTCTCATTCTGGAGACCATGGTGCATGTTTTTTAAATGGTGATTTCAATGAAATTCAGCTGGTGTGACAGGTTATTTTTGGTATCAATTATCTATTAAGCTTCTTAAGAAAGTATTGTTGAAGCTGTCTCCAATTTGATTTTTTCTAGTTGTTTAAATTGGAATAACAAGTTTATTTTCAGTTTATCTGTGCACATTTGTTGCATTTGTGTGATTAATTAACTAGTTCTCTTAAGTAGGGACTAAATCCTTTTCATTGATCACAATAATCAGGAAGATTCATTTGGATTATTAAAGAAGAGCTCAGTAGTCATAATCTTGCATTGTTTATACAAGTTATGAACAGATCATATGCCTGCAATTTGATTTTCTGCCAGAATAAGTTGCCCACTTCTATTTTGTTTGACTCTGCATACCCAATAAAGCATTGGTCTCTGCGATTTCATTATTTGAATTCATTCTATCTCTTTTATTAGTTAATTAAGCATTCTAGGATTTAGATCAGAAGGTAGTCATCGAGTTTGGTTTCATTTGTTCACTATTATCTGCCATTGTGGACAAAACACATCAGAAGGATAATCATAAGTTAAGTCTGTGCTATTCAGAAAGGTACACCCACCTAGGTCAAGTAGCACCTGAAGAGTAGAAGGTTTGATTGTTTCAAGCCTTGTTCTATTACCCTATAATGTTGTGAAAGCTTGGCAACCTTTCGTGTTTCAAACTTGAATTTTTGAGAGCTAACAAATTGGCGACTCTGCTAGGGAATATATCAGAAGATTTGGTTGAAGACCATCATATAAAGTCATTGAAAAGAAAGACATATTTTGAAATTTTAGAAAGGGTGATTCTGCTAGGAAAAGATCAAAAATAATGATTTTCCTACTTTTGGAAAAGTAGGTGGTGACTCTGAAAGAATTTTTGAAGTTTTCTTTTAAAACATGAATGGAGGAGAATTTATGTTCAGGGGAGGTCATGTTGGAGCTACTCATAGTCAGCAGTATATGCCATATTAGCACTATGGTCTGATGTACCAGCATCTGTACCCACCTAGTGCCCCCCCTCATCAATATACAACAATGATCAAACAATTTGATTTGGAAGGGATTCCATTATCCCCTTATCCAATGAATGGTAGTTGGAGGGGTATTGTTCCAAAGTTTATAGGGTGTGATGCAATCACTTCTGAAGATCATTTAAGAAGTTTCGATACTTTTATCCAAGATTTGGATGTGTCGTATGAAGATTTACGCATGAAGCTATTTATAATATCACTAGTTGAAGATGCTAGGTATTGGTTCAATAGCTTACCAGTTATCTCTATTGATTCTCTCCAAGGATTTCAAGATCAATTCCTTGAACAGTTTGGGAATCTAAGTGTGCCAGATTATGCTCTTTGTGAATTATTGCACATTCAGAAAGATCAAAGTGATACAATTTATGATTTCAATCAGAGATTCAATAAGTTACAAAATAAGATACCTCTTGGATCAAAGTTGCTAGATTATGTAGCACTGAGTATTTTTTTGAATGTGTTTGATCCAAAGATAGGGTATGAGCTAAGGAATAAATTCCCAAGAGATTTGGTTGAAGCACAGAAGATGGCACAAACATTTGAAAACAATAGGAAGGCTACTAGGATAATCAATAAAAGAGACATTCCTAGGGTTTCTCAACAGAGCAACACATATAGGAATGAAAGGCCAAGGTTGCACAACATGCCCTATAAAATAGACTGGAAGGACAGTAAACCTATAATAGCTAGGCCTAGAAGTGAGGGAGCTTCTGATCCATTAAGCAAGAAAGGAACCTATATGGTAAGTAACAATTACTTTTGTGATTTTTGTGATAAGCCACATTCCCTAGATCATTGTGTTGTAGCCCAAAGAATATAGTTGGAGGGAATGCAGATGGAAAACAATGAAGAAGATCACATAGTATATCTAGCTTCAGATACTTTTCATCAGGTTGAGGAGGATGAAGGTGCAGGGCTTATCTCCTACTCAACAGATTATTACAGAGAGAGCAGTGTTTGTTGTGAATATTTTGATGTTGATGATGAACCTAAGGATTTTGATATGTAGTCAAGGGATTCTTCTACTCCTTATGAGGATCTGGATGAAGAGGCAATGGGAGATAATGATTCATTAGATAGTAAGTATGCAATACCTCTGGCTGTAATTGAAAGTTATGAAGATACATCTGATGAAGAAGAGGTTTGTACATTTGAAAGTGATTTCTAAATTTTTTCAAACTTGTTGTATGATGAAGAGTTAAATGAAGATTAGATGATTTTTTGCCAAGGTGTGTCAATGAGTAAGTTTCAGATATTTTCAAATCCATTCTATGAAAAGGAGGAAATAATTTTAGACAAGCAAAATGATGGAATAAGTTACTGCAGTGATGATGTTTCTAATTTCCCATTCTCTAATGGTATTGGATTTCTATTTGAAGATGACAAAAGCGAGGAGTATAATAATAGTGATAAAAATATAATGACTTGTTCACTTGTCAGTGAACATATTGCAGATTGGTTTACTTTTGAATACTAGGGATGTGCACATAAAGATGATCTTGAAGTTTTGTCTCTAGCTTACTTTTGTTTTGACAGTGAAAAATATTTGTCTAAAGATTCTTATGACTCCTTGTGTATTTCTTGGAGTGATGGTGATACTTTTGGTATTTATCAAAAGTCTATTTCCACTCGGGGTGAGGTATGTGATCCTGGAATTTCTAACTCATGTGGAAAAGATGTTTATTTGCATGCCAAGGTTGGAAAAATTCCAGATTTGATTGATTCATATATGCTAGATACTAGAGATGTGAGTTATAATCTAATATTGATTCCCAATAATGATACTAGAGAGGTGCAAAAGGTTTCAGATTTGTATGTTTTAGACAATGTTGATATAACAGAACATTTTGTTTCTCAAGTGAAGCACTTTGATGATAAATTTTCAATACAGCTGGGTGAATGTTTCACAATTCATATCAGTGAGAGAGATAATATAAAATGTTGTATTTCATATGCATATATTTTGTATGTTGAGGATAATAGAGTTTTATCTAATGATGGAGAATTCAAACTGTTGAATACTATTGGGAGATTGGTCCAGGATGAGCATGATAATTTTCTAAAAACTTGCAATAACAGTGACAGGAAGGATTGCATCTGTGTCTTCAAAAGAAATCTAATGAACTCAAAACAAAACCAGGTATTTGACATAGGAAAGCATGGTTGGAGTTTCAGATTGTAACAGATTAGAACAGGAGAAATTAAAACACAGAGGATTAAGGGTTGCCAGTGCATGGACAACTCTTGCTTATCCTCTTTAAAATTATTTTCCATGCACAGTAGTTTAGGGTTCAGGTTCACCTCTATTTTGCATTCATTTTGCATCCATTTCACTTCCATCTTTCATTCTCTGCATTCATTTCCATTTCCATTCATTCCATTTCTGCTCACTGGTTCATCACTTTGTGTTTGGTCTACTCACCCAAAGTTTTTGGATCCTTGCAATGATCTGACTATCATTCATCCCCAGACAGAGCCACTATTGGAGCTATAAATTTTTGCAATATTTTCACAAATTTTGCTTGACCCTAAGTTTCCATATGATCCTCATCCTAAAACACTAGGGTTTGTTTTCCTATCATTCTGCTCATTTTTCATCCATTGTATCCATCAGGTCTTGCATGATTCACATCATGGTCTATGTCTCTCAAATCCATTTTGTGTGTTTCAGCTTGCATGAGTCTATATTGCCTATTAAAAAGACTCATTCAGTGTCTCAATGAATAGATTTTATCTGTAGATGGTTGTCAGCATAGCTTTCACAAGGTTTTGATGATAGGAAGATGCATATTTTGGAAAGAGTTTGGGCGTCGTTGTAATGTCACACCGAAATTGTTTTGTCTTACTGACTAGTCAAAGTGGATTTTTATCGGTGTAAGACTTTGTTTTTGCATAACATCTTGGAGAGCTCTCGTGGTCTCACTGACAATCACATTGAATGTTCTTTTCAGCCAGACTGAGGGTATTTGGTATAAGGTCATAACGATTTCCATTTGTTTCACCGACTAATGCTTAAGGGATACATTTCGGTGTGAGTTAGGGCTTTTGATATATTGTCTTGGCAAATGACCTTTGGTCTCGCCGATAATGCATATGGAGACTCCATCGGTATGAAAATATTTTGGTCTTGGTGAACACAAGTCACTTCAAGGTGTTTCGGTATGACATGGTGTTGTCTCCAAGATGTCTTGCTGATACTGTATTGTCTTGGCGAATGTGAGTGGGGAATGGTTTTCGGCATAGGAGCTACTTTGTCTCGGTGACTCGGAGTTGGGTGAGAGGCCTTCGGTGAAACATTGTATAATCTATGTAAGGTTTCCCTGACACTTACAAGTTATAGCGACAAACATGAGACAAAGGGTTTTTATCGGTATATGAACATTGATGTCTTGGTGATATATTGTGGCTCGAGGCTTTCGATAGAACGAAGTTAACTCACTATGGAGTCTCACTGATGTTGTATGGTCACAACGAGACTTAAAGAATCAGAAGAATATCCTTTGACCTCGGTGTAACAAGTAAGGTGCTACAACGACCCAAGGTAAGCAATGACTTTCGGTGAAACAGGATGAAGTCTACATGAGGTCTCCCCGAGAATGATAAGCTACAGTGACAGTGAACAAAACAAAAGGATTACATCGGTGAGAAATGTGCATGGTCATGGTGAATGCGGAATAGGGGAACACTGGCAAGCGGTGATTGACGTTATTTTTCCTTCAGCATACTTGCAGACTATCTTGGCGATTGGTCGGTGAATAAAATTTTCAAAAGTTGTTGGCCGACATATGAAATTCTAAATACTATTGTGGCCAACATGATCCTGAGCCCGATTTCTTCAATGGACGACATGAATTTGAAGTATTATATTTTTGAATGCTAGTGTATATATATGGCACCCAGATTGTAATTGAGCGATCGGAGATAATATTTTTAGATTAGAAAAATACAGTAGAGTAGGAATGGGCACGGTAAAATAAAGTTCTCATTCTGAAGACCATGGTGTATGTTTATTAAATGGTGATTTCAATGAAATTCAGCTAGTGTGACAGGTTATTTTTGGTATCAATTGTCTGTTAAGCTTATTAAAAAAGTATTGTTGAAGCTATCTCCAATTTGATTTTTTCTAGTTGTTTAAATTGGAATAACAAGTTTATTTTTTAGTTTATCTGTGCACATTTGCTGCATTTGTGTGATTAATTAATTGGTTCTCTCAAGTAGGGATTAAATCCTTTTCATTGATCACAGTAATCAGGAAGATTCAATTGGATTATTAAAGAAGATCTCAATAGTCATAATCTTGCATTGTTTATACAAGTTATGAATAGATCATATGCCTGCAATTTGATTTTTTTCCAGAATAAGTTGCCCACTTCTATTTCATTTGACTCCGCATACCCAATAAAGCACTGGTCTCTGCGATTTCATTATTTGAATTCATTCTATCTCTTTTATCAGTTAATTAAGCATTCAAGGATTTAGATTAGAAGGTAGTCATCGAGTTTGGTTTCATTTGTTCATTGTTATCTGCCATTGTGGACAAAGCACATCAGAAGGATAATCACAAGTTAAGTCTGCACTATTCAGAAAGTTACAACTGCCTAGGTCTAGCAGCACCTGAAGAGTAGAAGGTTTGATTGTTTCAAGCCTTGTTCTATTACCCTATAACATTGTGAAAGATTGGCAACCTTTCGTGGTTCAAACCTATGATTTTGAGAGCTAACACAACCAATATAAAAAGATTAGTTTTCATTATTATGCATTAACTATCTTCCATGAATGTCCCAAAAAGAAGTATTTTCACATCTGGATCAAGGATAACATCCACACTATGCAACATCATAGTACTCAATAGGATAGATTATATTTGTATATCATGGAGAGAAAAATCTTCTAGATCCTAGGTTTTGAAATTAATGACAACAATACTTTAAATCATCTGAGCAACTTCTCAACATCCATGAGACCTTGGGTCCATTCCTTTAACCCTCTCAAGCAACCTATTGATGCTGTACCTATTTGGGTGATATTTTTCGTATCTTCCCTTATAGTTCTAGTGCTCCTCTGCTTATGTAGACATTGATTTAATGATATTGGTAGGTTATTAAAAGTGGATAACACCACCAAGAATTTTAATCATACATCCTTTGCTCAAATTTTGGTGGAGGTAGATTTATCTTAGGATTTACCTAGTGAGGTGGTGCTTTAGGTTAATGGATATTTTTTGTCTTTAGTTTTTTTCTACTAGTCACTTGGTTCATAATTTCCCTAATGGCTCTCATCTTATTTCTTCCTCTACTTGGTTAAAGAATGCTCTTTGAGAAAATATAACTGTGTACCCTGATGTAGAATCTTCTTCTGACAGTGAGGTTTCCAATCCACCTTCTCCTTTTTTCAAAAGAATAATCCCATTGCTGATGGGGTTGCTCTAACAATGGCTTCTACTATGATGGTTTAGGAGAAGGCTATTTCTACTGTTGTGTGTGCTACCTCCATTGAGGCCACTATTTTAACTACAAGTCCTACAGCTTCAAGCTTAGTATCAGTAGCCTCACCTAAGGTTACTAATGTTCATCTTGTTAGTTATTCTGATGGGGATTATTCCCCTCCTAGTCAAATTGTTTGGGAAAAAGTACAAAGTTGTGTCACACTTTCGATCAACTTATTAGTAGAAGTAAATTTAAGTATTTCTAAGAAAAAACAATTTTGATCAAACATATGATCTAGTAAGATTAATTATAGCTAAGTTAGATATTTCCACAACTTTTCCAACTAAAATTGTTAGATAAATGCATATTTAGCACCACTTTCATGCCAATTTATAAAAAAAAAAAGTTCTATTGGAAAAACTTGATGTTTCAACAACTCCTAGTAATGTAAATAACATTTTTTTTAAATATAAAATATCATTTTGTAGATACATATGTATAGTTTCCAAATATATATAAATACTATAGATATATAATTATAATTATATATATATATAGATTAATAGTTTAACTATTCTTTATTTTATATTCTATTTTTACTAAAAGTAGGTTATCAACACAAAAATATTAGGTTGTTAACTATGTCAAGAAAAATATGAAAACTGATTAAAAAAATAGAAAAAAATATAACACAATAGATAATAGAATATATATCAAGATGGTATAATTTGTTTTCTATTTAGGATAAATAGTGAATATGAAAGTTAGCATCAAATGAAAATAATGAGTTTTTCATTCATGAAAATTTTAATATTTATTTAAAAATATGTATTCTTCAAAATTGGAAAAAAATATATCCATACACTAAAGTTTCAAATTATAAACACACACAAAAAATTTGAAAGAAAAAAAAAATTACTATATAAAAATTGACGTCTAATGTAACTTTATTTTTCAGCATTTTATCAACATGAAAATTATAGTGTAAATTTATGAAAATCTATATTCAAATAATTTTTAATTTTTCCAAAATAACACAAAGATAAAATATACTAAAAACACACACATTTTATTAGTTTACATAAGTTGAAAATTCAAAACATATATGACAAATTTTTATTATTCAAATTTAAAATTTGGATCAGTGTTGGTTGTTTTCTTTATAAAGTGCGACACAACTTTGTACTTTTACCCCTTTCTAATCTAGTTTATGATTCTTCTTGGACAGTTGTGCAACGTAAGAAGAAGTGTACTTTCAAAAAATTCTATGTTAATAGGTCTAGGGGGGCAAAGCTATTGGGTTCAAGCTTTAGAGCTTGAGTTGTTTCTCTTAGGTTTTCTATCTCTATTCTATCTTTTGCTGGCTGCTTTGTTCCTACTACTAGTCTATTTGTTCTTGTTGTTCTTGTCCTACTATTTTTTAACTAGTTTTTGGGTCTAGCTAGTTTGTTTTATTTGGTTTTTTTCCTGATTGTAAGATTTGTTTGGGGTCGGGGCCCTTCCCTACTTATCTAATAAATAAAAAAATTATTAGCCTCGATTGTAGCTTTGATACCAACTATTATGAAATTTCCTATAAATAAATATAAAAATAAGAAAAATAGTAGACTAGTTTAAGGTGTAACCTGAATCAAACTAACGTATTAGAATCTATGATTGATTGGAAGAGTCTTTCTCTTCCTTAATTATATGCATAACTATATAGGGGCAAAACCCTTTGTCCTAACTAATTCATTTTAGACAATAACTAAATCTAATAAATGGAAATATTAAGATTAAGAATTCCACAAGTGCTTATCCTTACTATAATTAGGGTGTATCATAACATTCTATCATGAGGTGGATGCAAGCATCCATAAGAGAAAAAATAGTGCATCTATTTTATATATGTGGCTCCTACTTAGTGGTAGCAATCCCTCTATCTTCATAAGATGTTTCCTTCTCAATCAACAATGGATTTTTAAAATCATGTAAGCTATGAATCTATGAATATTTCCTATTGATATCACACAAAATTGAGCATACATATTATTTTTAAAGTGAGCTCTTTCTATGTCTATTGTAAAACTAACCATTGGGGAATAGTTTAGGTTTCTAGTGGCTCTATTGATTTTTGGAAAAAATAAAGTAGCTCAATTTTATATTTCTATTCACCATACATTCTTTTACTAGTAAGTAATGCAAATTTTGGGATTCCAAGGTTTCTTACCACTCTTACTAAGAATCCAAGTATAAATTGAAATCCCATAGAGACATAAGATGATGTGGTAAATTTCCCTCAACCACATGATAAAATTTTATCTAGGTTTCTTGTTCCCTTCATGGTTGTTCAATCCAATGATATTTATGGAAATTTTTCACTAGTAGCTATATTTTTCATGTATCTAGCATGGTGGTGAGGATATTGTTTTCTCGCCCTTCTTCTCCTAATAGAGGAGATGACCTCTTAGTTACTATAGTGCATATTTGGAGTGATCCAAAAGGTAAAATCATTTGGTAATACTATGTTTTGTAAACAATATTTGTAGTCATCCTAACAATCTTAGTGTTGAGTTGACACTTGTTGGCATATTATTGTCATTGATGTCAAAAGGGGATTAGGTGTGAGGTGGAATTGATCCTGTATAAAAGAGAGTCAACATTGATGTCAAAATATTGTCATTAATGTCTAAGGAAGAAGGTGTATTATTGATCTAGAAGATGGAGTGAATGTTACAAATGTTGTTAGAAGCATTGTATTATAATGCAATTCCATCATGTTGTTGTAGTGAGTTTCTTCAGTGCTCAAAATCAAGATCTCATTCTAGATTCGATATGGGTTTTCTAAGAGTAGATAAGAAATATGCTTGCTAGGATAAGAGGTTAAAGGTTGTGCTCGAGAGAGGATTACTTGTACTCATGTCCAAAATTAGAGTTTAATGGTTGAACCTTAGGTATATATAGTCATGGCACCAAAAAAATATTTCTAATTTGATGGTGACTTGTGTTTGATAGTTGCTAGTAGATTAAGTGATAACTTAAGCCTATTACGTCATGTGGGGAACATGCTCTTTCACCTAGCAATTAACGACAACCAAGCATATATTTGAGGCAGTTAAATATTTCCTAAGTCTCACACAAATATTTCCTTTAGGTGAAATGAATGGTTTTGGTTGAGACTGTAAGATCTAATGGTCTCCCCGCTAGCCCGTTGTGTTTGTGGTGGGTCCCAACTAAATCCTATGGGAACACAGGGATTGGTGGAGAGTAATCCACAATGGACACTAGGACCTATAGTGGTGGCAGATGAAGTTATTAGTACATGATGTCATCTTGGATGGTTGCCATAACAAGGTTGATCAACAACTATGATCATGTTGGGGTGGTAAATTTGACGGTGTCTTCTAGCCTGCGGCACATATGGTGGGAACCGTTCATATATTTTGGGGGAATGGGGAATAGTGCAGATTGAATGAATTTGATCAAACAATGCATAATATAACCTTGGTGGGACCGACAACATGTTGCATCATCGCTTCACATCATTGTTGTGAATCGAAGCACTTGAGCGATAAACGATTGAGACACATGGCACATGCCCACTAGCCTACGAAGACTGTGTGGGCTTGTTGTCAGTACTAAAAGGATAGCAATGGGATGAAAATTTTGATTGATAGGAAATCCAATGGTGATTGCTACATCAAGGAAATGAGGTGAATATTCTTAAAGGACACTATAGACATAGTAGATTTAAAGGACCATTTATCGAATGGTTGTGTTTTAAAGTGTGAAAATGAATGAACATAGGATTGTGGTGCAAAGGTTGGAAATTGATGGTTCATATTTGAACAAGGAAATCATGAATGGCTAACTGTGTGTAAATAGGGTTTTTCTTGTAAATTGACCTAGAGGTGAAAATTAATAATGCTAGGTACTACTTCAACGACAGACGTAATGTGATTGGATGCATAGAACTGAGGTACAAATGGCCATAGAGTCATAAATCAAGATCACATCATAGGATCAATAGAGAGCATTAACTGGATATCCAATCTTAGGATTTGGTAGGATGGAAATTAAGGAAAATTATCTACACAAGGAATTAATGTTGTGCAGCTCAGTGTAGCTGGAGGAGAGTGAAGAAGATATTCACCCTAATAGAAGATTTGATTATAGTAGAATATCTCGAGGAAATCATGATTAATGTGCACTACACAAAATAGATATTGAGTGTATCTAAGGGTGTTGTAAGCCAGTGAAAGGAAGTGAAGTGTGGTTCAGAGCTTCTAAAATTTAAATCAAACTAAGAATACACAAAATAAGAAAATGTGAGCTATAGAAGAGTACAAGGATGCATTAAGGCAGACAAAGGATACACTAAAGAATGAGATAAACAAAGATGAAGCTATGGTGTGTAGAGTGGTAAACAAAGTTGTTGTGACAAAAACAAAGAGTTGAGCAGTTACAGAGTTAGTTGTAACATTGATAAGAGTTCCTTAGGAAAAAATTATAATCATCTTCATTGTTGTATGTTTGATTGGTCCATGCCATGAAATAACTAAGTTGGTGCTTATTTTAGGGGATAGGTGTCCCCTTAGGGTTGGTGCCCTTAAAACTTGTAACAAAGGATTTCATTGTGAGGTTAGATTAGAATAGTAGCTCCTACTAGTATTTTCTCGCCATGATTTTTTTCCCATCTTGGGTTTTCCATGTATATCTGTTGTTATGTGTTGGTCTTTTATGTGCATGTGTTTGTCATACCTTTAATTTTTAATCTACACATCTATCTTTTAAGTGTTGTGTCTACACCTTAGAAAAGAAGGATAAAATTTTAGTATCTACTGATTTAGCCCCCCTCTAGGTAGATTGTTGTGTTCCAACAATTGGTATCAGAACCCTAGGCTCCCTAAGAGAAGCTTAATCAGCTAGGTAGATCCTTGACTTTGTCAACACAAATGGAAAACCAAGAAAGTTCTTCCTCAACCAAGCCACCTAAGTTTGATGGAACAAAATATGCCTATTGGAGCTCATTAATGAAAGGATATTTGAGATCTTAAGGTTTTGATGTATGGATGTCAGTGGTAACTAGATACACACCACCTTCCATACCTCCTACTAATGCTACAACAAAAAATGACTTTGAGAACAACGATAAAGAATGTTTCACTATCATGAATAGTCTATCTAGGTCTATGCACAACAAAGTTATGTATTGTAAGAATGCACAAGATGTCTAGGATACATTAAAGAATATTTATGAAGGAGATGACAAGGTAAAGATGGAAAAGCTACAAATATTAAAGACTAGATTTGAAGGCCTAAGAATTTAGAGGAAGAAAATATTGTGATCTTTATCAAAGGATATGGAGAATAATTGACAGAGGATGTATTTGTAATGAAAGTTCTCAGGTCAATGACATACAAGTATGACTCTAAGATATTAGATATAGAAGAAGGAAGAGAAATAGGCAAACTAATTCTGAATGAGCTACATAGTATATTCATAGCCTATGAGATGAGGATAAGATATAAAGAACCATCCAGGAAGGAAGCTAATTTCAAGAGAGTTAAAAAGGAGAAGGATGTACCCCCCAAGAAATACAAGGTAGAAATGACTACAACCAATGATGATGAGACTGATGAAGAAGAGGAAAAATTCATTAGAAGACTAAGAAGAGGATCCAAAAAATACAAAGGTAAGTTTCACTTTAAGTGCTTTGAATGTGGTAAAGTAGATCATTTCACTACTAAATGTCCTTACAATAAGAAAGGAAATTCTAAACAAGAGGTAGATGATAAAATGAAGAAACCCTACTACAATAAAGAAGAAATATTCAAAAGAAAAATAAAGGTCTATACATCCAAGAAGATAGTGATGTATCAAACTGGAATAGTTTAGATGATGAAAAAATTGTTCCTTTGTTTCTAAAAATAACGAGTTTCTCTTCATGGCTAAAGAGTCTGAGGAGAAAAAAAATGAGAAGGGTGAAGACCCTCTTGAAGAAGGTGAATAAGAAGGAGTAGTTGACATGGAAGGAGAGCTCATCTCTGCCCTAGATGAGATTGATGATCTCAGAGATGAGATTGAGAAGTCAAAAAAGGAGAACATGAAATAGAAGAAACTTGCACAAAAAGAGTCAGACAAACTAATCAAGGAACTAGAAGAATTTACCCAGAAAGTGGCATAATTGAAGCTAAAACTAGAAGAAGCCAGAAGAGTAGGAGATGTAATTCAATCCAATTTGTAGTTTGAAGTTGACCAATGCATGAAGCTTGAGGAAGAAATTATTGTTCTAAGGAGGAATTTTGCCAAGGAAAATGAACAAATAGAAAAAGGACTCAAGCTAAAAGGTGGGTCAAACATTTTAAATGAATTATTAAGCACCCAGAAGACCACAAACAAAGAAAATCAGGCTTACGTTTGGATAAAGGGAAAAGATCCTTTTTTTATGCTTTTGCATAGCTATATGAAAGATCTAGAGCAAAAGAAAAGTCTAAATCTATCAAGGAAAACAACTACAAAGGAAGTGACTAGAATGGGAAATCTACAGTGGAAGAGAAAACTAAAGAAGAAAAGAAGCCTATTGTAGATAAGAAGGATAACCAATTAGATTATATGCATAAGAAGAAAAAGAAAAAATTCAAAAGGACTGATGGTGATGGATTCACTAAGGTGAGGGACACAAGAAAACAAATGCACAAAAGACCCCCTCCTCTAGCACAAAATTCTATGACCAGTTATTCATGATATTTATATACACATTTCTATTCATGTAATAAGTTTTGTCATAGGGCTAGAGAATGGAGGATCATTCCTAAAAGGAGTGCAAATTTTGAAAGAAAAAATTCATTTGCTCCTTTAGTTGATTTGAACATAATCTGTTATAGTTGTAATAACTTTGGTCACATAGTGAAAAAATTGTAGAATAAAGTTTACAAAATGAAATATTAAGAGTGAGGAAAAGAAAATATTACCTCCTAAAACAAAAAAAAGAATCAAATAATAAATAGGAGATGGTAGAAAAGATAGAAAAGAATAATAATAATGTGTGGCAATAAAAAGGAGAAAGCTCCACACAATCATTGATTGCCCAAACAACTTTGCATGCCAAGAAGTGGAATCTATGGGTGATAGATAGTGGTTGCTCCAAGAACATGACTAGAGATAAGAGAAAGTTCATCAAACTCAAGAAATGTAATCAAGGATATGTGAGTTTGGGTGATAATAGTTTTGTAGTCAAAATATGTGGTAAAGGCATCCTAAGCCTAGATGGTAAAAACCCTACAAAGGATGTCTTGTATGTTGAAGGTTTAAAGCACAATTTTTTAAGTGTGAACCAAATCTATGACAATGGTTACAAGGTCACATTTGATTCAGAAGGTGGAAGAATTAGAAAGAATAGAAATATATTTCCACAAGGATTCAGAACCAACTGCAATCTTTACAACCTTGTTGAAGTAAAAGGTCAAAATTGTTTGATAGGACAAGCTGATGAAATTTGGTTATGGAACAAAAGACTAGGCCATATAAACTTTGACAACTTGGTGATGATGAGTTCAAGAGGTCTAGTTAGACACATTCCTAAGGTAAAAAAGCCTACAAATTTCATATGCAAAGAGTGTCAGCAAAGAAAGAAAACAAGCTCTAGTTTTCCAACCAAAGAATATTCAAATACTAAACCTTTATAGTTAGTTCACATAGATTTATGTGGACCCACAAGAACAAGAGGTCTGAAAGGAGAAAGATAATTTATGCTACTAATAGATGAATATACAAGGATGAGATGGGTGACATTCCTGAGGGAAAAATCACAAGAATCTAAGAGATTTAAAATATTTAGAAAGATGGTTGAGAAGGAGATAGGAAGAAAGATAAAATATTTAAGGTCAGATAGAGGGGGAGAATTCACATATGGTGAATTTTTTGAATATTGTGAAGCACATGGACTCAAGAGACAATTCTCAGCACCAAGAACTCCAAAACAAAATAGAGTGGTAGAAAGGAAGAATAGAGTTGTGTAGGACATGGCTAGAATAATGCTAAAAGAAGTTAGATTAATAGATATGTTCTGGAGAGAAACAATACATACTGTATTATACATTCTGAATGGAATCCAAACTAGAGTACACAGTGATAGTACTCCCTATGAGCTGTGGTATGGTAGACTTGCATCTTTGAAATACTTTAAAGTGTTTGGAAGTAAGTGCTACATCAAAAGAGAAGATGAAAACTTAGGAAAATTTGAATCAAGAAGTGATGAAGGAATATTTTTAAGATATTCCACTCAAATTGAAGCATACATATGCTATAACAAAAGGCTAGACAAGATTGTGGAAAACATCAATGTAAATATTGATGAAAGTATAAAACACATAAAGTTTGATCAAGAAAATTTTAATGATGAATCAGACTATGAAGACAATGTAGCAAATGATGAGTTCTGGATAGAAGCCATGAAAGATGAGTTAAATTAGATTGAAAAGAATAAAACATGGGAATTAGTACCTAGGCCTCCAAGCAAAAATGTGACTGGCACCAAATGGGTATTTAGAAATAAGCTAAGTGAAGATGGAATTGTAATAAGAAAGAAGGAAAGATTAGTGTGCAAGGGGTATGCTCAAGTTGAAGAAATTGATTTTGAAGAGACATTTGCACCTATGGCAATATTAGAAGCAATCAAAATGTTTCATGCATTTTCAATCTATAAAGGATTTAAAGTGTATCAGATGGATGTCAAGTCTACATTCTTGAATGAAATTTTAGAAGAGGAAGTCTGCATAGAACAACCAAAATATTTTCAATTTTCATAGGATGATAGGTATATTTGCAAATTAAGAAAGGCCTTAGATGTTCAAAAACAAGCACCTAGAGCATGGTATTCAAGATTAGACTAGTACTTGCAGCAAGAAGGATTCAAAAAGGGATGTGCAGATAGTAACATGTACTTCAAATATGAAGGTGAGCACATGATTGTAATTGTTTTCTATGTGGATGGAATCATTTTTTTCTAGTAACAATGATAAAATGTATTAAATATTTGCTACACAAATGCAAGATGAATTTGAGATGTCAATGTTATAAGAATTTTCATTTTTCCTTGGTTTGTAAATTGTACAAACTGATAATGGGGTATTCATATCTCAAACTAAGTATGCTAAGGAGATGCTCAAAAAGTTTGGCATGGAAGATAGCAGACCAGTCAGTACCCCCATGATAACTAGCTACATGCTAAGAAAATTAGATGTATTACCAGAGACAAATTAGATAATGTATAGGTCAATGATTGGAAGCTTGCTATATTTAACTGCATCAAGGCTAAATATTATGCAAGCAATATGTTTAGTGGCAAGATTTCACATTGCACCTAGAGATTCACATTTCAATGCAATGAATAGAATTTTTAGATACATCAAGAGTACTGTGGACTATGGACTAGGTATCCCAATCTAGCAAGGACCTCATTTTAACTACATTTATAGATGTTGATTCAGAAGGAAGTGTGGATGATAGGAAAAGCACTAGTGGTGGAGCATTCTTCCTAAGAAACAAGTTAGTTTCCTAGATGAGAAAGTAGCAAGAATTAGTCACTCTATCCACTGTTGAAGTAGAGCATGTGGTAACAACATGTTTTACTCAAGTCCTATGGATGAAGCAACCTTTTAAATATATCAAGGTGCAATACAAAGAACCTATGGGTATGTGGAGGATCATCATGGAAGAAACAAGCCCTTAAGTGGCAAAAAATTCAAAAAAATCAGAGTTAGGAAACTTGATGTAAAAATTTGAATAAGTTATCTATATTATTTCAAAAATATGTAAGAATAGAATCTATAGAAAATTGAATGTAGTTTCTAAACTACTAGTTGTGTTTAAAAAAAAAAATCTATTTGGTGAAAATTTGAAATTTCAATGTAGTAGTACTTAAATTTTTAGGGAAAAATAAGAAGTAGGTGTCTATCGACCACCCTAATCACAATAAAATGATAATATTTTTTTGTAAGATTTTAGATATAAGTAGAGGAATCATGTCCCAATGTGAGGCATTTTTTTTTTGTATTTTTTTCCAAGTAAATGATTAATTATGAATTTTTTTTAACAAATTTTTAAAAATATAAAAAACTTGTATGTCTAACCAACTTAACTTAGTCAAAACTTCATGCAATTCAATTTTTCTTTTTTAAATCCTATAGTATGCAAAACATAGAGTGTGGTGCATGTTTTGGATTCAAAAACTGTGATACCGTTTGAAAGCTATAAATGATTTTTAATTAGCCTATCAATTAGAACTTTAGTGATAATTTGAATAGAAAATGAATAATAATTACTTATTAAATTCAAAGTAAATCATAATTTATATTAGTGGAAAGGTAAGAATCTCGTTTAAAAACCCTTTTCGTTTCATCAATTTTGGGTGAAAAAAATGTCGTTAGCCACATACCCATCATATTGCCACTTTTTGGCCCATCATGATCCTCTATCTCAATTTTTTGTGAAAATTCAAGTGCCATAAACAAATTAAATAATCCAGTGATGCACTCTAGAAAAAAGCACATATCTATTAAGTATCACTTCATAAGGGTGAAGGTTGCAGATAAGGAAGCTATCATGGAATATGTTCCCACAAGAGAACAGGAAGTTAACATTTTCACCAAGCCTCTTCTTAGAGAACAATTTGAATATTTAAGGAAAAAATTGAGAGTTTTTCCTCCCACATCATATCACTAGTCACTAGTGATGGGGCATAAGTCCAATGGGAGTTTCATCTATATTTTATTCTTCCCTGGAAATAGATAGGATGCATCAAGTCAAGTGTTAATGGTTTTACAAATTTCTAACAGCTTAATGGTTGCATAAACAAGATTCCCACTTTCTCTTTGAATTACTTTTCAAAGGGGAAGTAATGTGTTAGGGGGAGTCTTCCCTTTGCCATTGATGTTAAAGGGGGAGAATTATGATTAAATTCTCAATTAAGTAGGATGAGGCATCGTAGCCATGGGAATATCAAATGGAAGTATTTCCTAGTGTGTCAATTTGGTACAAAGCTCAAAATGATATAGGTCTCAATTATTTCAATTGGTATCAAATAATTTCAGCCATTTGGTATGAGCATTTAGTTTTTCCATCAATGACAAAGAGGGAGATTGTTGGCATATTGTTGTCTTTTATGTCAAAAGGGGATCAGGTGTGAGGTGGAACCGATCTTGCATAAAGGAGAGTCAAAATTGATGTCAAAAATGTTGTCATTAATGTCTAAGGAAGAAGGTGTATTGTGGATCTAGAAGATGGAGTGAATGTTGTAAATGTTGTTCAAAGCATTTCATTATAATGAAATTCCCTCATGTTGTTGCAGTGAGTTTCTTTAGTGCTCAAAACCAAGATTTGATGGGTGATCCCATAATAGTGGTTTACAATTTTTGGCCAAACTGGACACTGAAATTATTATTTTTAACTAAATCTTCACATTTGGACACCTATAGCGGCTAAACTATGAGGAATTTGAAGATGGTGCAAACTAGAGTCTCATCAAATTTTGTCTGTAGATTCTAAAAATATTTTTTTCAAAATTTTTGGAATCAAATTGCACTTGTTTTTCCATCTCCCACGAAAATTGATTTTTTCAGAAAACAACATTTTTAAAAAGTGGCACACCGTATAACACATAACTTTTTTTCCATGAAGGATAAAATTCTAATTCTTTCAAATTTAGATTTTTAACTCTGATATCTAGTGCTTCCACTTAGTTAGATAGTTTTTATTGAATATTTTTTCCTTAATCAAGTTTCAAAGTCAAATGAATTACAATTTAGACAATATAACGATAACTTTTTTGTATATGTCAAAATTTAATTTAATTTTTGTTGGATCAAGGACTTCAATATCTAGTGCACTCATATTTTTCAATTTTTTGATAATCTTCTATTTTTCCACATGAAGAACAAAGAAATTCATTTTGATGAAAAACATATGTTTAATAAAACTTAAAAACAAATACATAACAAAACCAAAACATATTAAAATTATATTCATTGGATAGCTTGTTCTGAGGAATACCATAATCATTTGAAATAAATTTTAAATGAATTCATTTGATCCCCCAAAATCTAAATCAAAAGTGATTTTTTATTAGCATTTTGATAGGTGTAAAGGAGATGCATTTATAGGTATGGTTTAAATCTAGCGAGGTTCTATCCAAGGGGGTTTGATCTAAGGTGATTTGATCAAACCCTCTTCAATTGGAATCCTTAAAATGAAACTTTTTAAGGCTGAAATCATTATATGTTCTAAAAATATGTGATTTCAGCTAAAATTTGTTCCTCTCAGGAATTGTAAACCACTATTATGAAAACACCCTGATTCTAGAGTCGACATGGGTTTTCTGAGAGCAGCTAAAAAATATAGTTTCCAAGACTAGAGGTTAAAGGTTATGCTCAGGAAAGGATTACTTGTGCTCTTGGCCAAAATTAGGGTTTGTTGGTTAAACCCTAGGTATATACATTCATGCAACTAGAAAACATTTCTAATTTGATGGTGACTTGTGTTTGATGGTTGCAGGTAGCTTAAGTGATAACTTAAGCCTATTATGTCATGTGGGGAACTAACCCTTTCACCTAGCAATTACTGATAGTTGAGCAAATATTTGTGACAGTTAAATATTTCTTAAGTATCACAAAAATATTTCCTTTTGGTTAAATCAACATTATTGGTTGAGATTGCAAGATCTAATGGTCTCCCTGCCAGCCTGTTGTGTCTATGGTAGGTCCCAGCCAAACCCCATGGGGACACGGGGATTGGTGGAGAGTAATTCAAAATAGACAGTGGGACCTACATGATGATAGGAGATGAAGTTATTGGTACATGATGTCATCATGGATGGTTGGCATAATGAGGTTAATCAACAACTGTGATCATTCTGAGCTGGAAAATCTGACAATGCTTGCTAGCCCATGTCACATGTGGTGGGACCCATTTATATATTTTGAGGGAATAGGGAATGGTGTAGATCAAATGAAGTTGATTGAATGATGCATGATAGAACCTTAGTGGGGCCTACAACATGTCACATCATCACTTCACATCATTGTTGTGAAATGAAGCAGTTGAGCAATAAGTGATTGAGACACATGGCACATGCCTGCCATCCCATGAAGATCGTGTGTACCTGTCGTTTGTATTAACAGGATAGTGGGGGGATGGCAGAGTTTGATCGATAGGAAATCCAATGGTGATTGCTACATCAAGGAAATGAAGGTGAATTCTCTTAAAGGACACTATCAATGGAGGATATTTAAAGGACTGTTTGGGTATGTGTAGGATCATAATGGAAAAAATAGGCCCTTAAGTGGCAAAAAAATCAGAAAAATCAGTGTTAGGAAACTTGATGTAAAAATTTGAATAAGTTATCTATATTATTTCAAAAATATGTAAGAATAGAATTTGTAAAAATTGAATCTAGTTTCTAAACTACTAGGTTTATTTAAAATAAATAAAATCTATTTGGTGAAAATTTGAAATTTCAATGCAGAGTAGGAAATTTGTATACCACCATAACTTGGTCAAAACTTCATGAAATTTAATTTTTCTTTATTTAATCTTATAGTATGTGAAGCATAGAATGTGATGCATGTTTTGGATTCAAAAATGTGATACCATTTGAAAGTTATAGATGTTTTTCAATTAGCCTATCGATTAGGACTTTAGTTGTAATTCTAATAGAAAATAAATAATAATTATTTATTAAATTCAAATTAAAGTATAATTTATATTGGTGGAAAGTTGAGAATCTCCTCTAAAAACCCTTTTCATTTCATCAATTTTTGGTAAAAAAAAAGTCGTCAGCCACATACCCTACAAATACCCATAATATTGCCACTTTTTGGCCCATCATGATCCTTCACATACTTGTTTATTGAACAGTTGTATTTTAAAGCATGACGATGAACAAAGAACACAAGATTGTGGAATGAAGGTTGGAAAATTATGGTTCAAATTTGAACAAGGAAATCATGAAGGACTAACTGCGTGTAAAAAGGGTTTCCCTAGTAAATCGTATTGGAGATGAAAATTAATTATGCTACCTACTTCAATGATAGATTTATTGTGATTAGATGCACAAAATAGTGGTAAAGATGGCCATATAGTCAGAAATCAAGATTAGATCATAGGATCATAAGAGAGCATTAACTACATATCTAATCTCAAGGTTTGGTAGGATGGAAATGAAGGGAAATTCTTTGCACCAAGAATTAATGTTGTGCAGCTCAGTGCATCCAGAGGACATTAAAGAATATACTCACCCTAATTGAAGATTTGATTATAGTAGAATATCCTAAGGCAATCGTGATTTATGCGTACTACATAAAAAAATATTGAGTGTGTCTAAGGGTGTTGTAAGATAGTCAAAGGAAGTGTGGTCCAGAGATCCTGAATCAAACTGAGAATACACAAAAATAGAAATGGAGAGCTACAAAAGAGTATAATGATGCATTAAGGTGGACAGAGAATTCACTAAAGAAGAAGTAGATAAATAGAGTTGAAGTTGTGGGGTGTAGAGTGGTAAATAGAGTTGTTGTGCTAGCAACAAAGAGTTGAGCAGTTACAAAGTTAGTTGTAACATTGATAATAGTTCCTTAGGAAAAATTTGTAATAATCTTATGTGTTGTATGTTTGATTGGTCAATGCCATCATATAACTAAGTTGGTGCTCAGTTCAGGGGATATGTGTCTCCTTAGGGTTGGTTCCCTTAAAAATTTCAACAAAGGATTTCATTGTGAGGCTAGATTTGGATAGTAGCTCCTAGCCGCATTTTCTCATCCTAGTTTTTTTCCCATCATGGGTTTTCCATGTATATTTATTGTTATGTGTTGATCTTTTATGTTCATGTTTTTTTCATATCTTTAAGTTTTAATTTTCACATCTATCTTTTAAGTGTCATGTCTACACCTAATTAGAAAACAAGGCTAAATTTTGAGTATCTACTAATTCACCCCCCCTTAGTAGATTGTTGTGTTCCAAAGACACTATTAAGTTTCCTCTGTCATCCCTATGATTTTTCAAGACTATGTATTTATTGTTTTGAGTTAGAGTCTTGTTGATTGATAACAAGATTAGAAAAAAAGAGTATAATGATAAATATTATTTTCTTGTCTCTTGTAATAGATTAGGGACTAGTTTTGAGTGTAATCATTTGAGTTTATTTCCCTTTGTTTAGTATGCTTGTATAATCCCTAAAGGAAAGTTCCTAACACATAATTCCATGTATTTGAATGTGTGTAATCATTTGGGAATCTTATGTACTATTCTAACCATGTTTGGTTTGAGTGTTGTCTTTGATTAGCTAGAGGATTGTAGAACCCTTGAAAATCCTTTTCAAAGTATCTTCAAAAAGCAATACAAGAATCATACAGGTCTTTTTTATGGATAGCCAAGATAGATTCAACTAGTTCTACTTTCATTTCTTTCTAATTTTCAACTTGCATGTGTAGATCCTAGCTTATGCATGTGGTTGTAACATAATCTTTATTTTCATCTGTCAGCATAGTTACGTTGTCTCAACCATTTAGTGGTGGGTATTGATGGAAATTAATTAGTTATAGTTGAGATAATTGTAACTTGCCTCAATATAAAAAAATTTTCTCCTACATTTGATGAAGATATTGAGAAATGAGTTTCTTTTGTCCTTCATTTGGTATTAGAACCAATATAGATACACACTTGTGAATGATTGGTAGATAATCAATGGTGTGAAAATCAATGGTTTGGAAATGCTAATGCTTGAGCAACTATGATTATCTCTCTGCCACTATTCTTTGAAGACGATTGATAGTTGCAGGGTGTGAGAATATCTGCACAACAAGTAGAAACGCTATCTAATCGAAGGAGTATCTCATATGAATTGGCTACTCTATGAACCACAACCCAAGTATAACATGATTCCCTTCATTCAAATGGAAACAAGGTGAAATGTGTGAAGATATGTTTGAATGCATGTTCTCATACTTTTTAATGGAGATAATTATGGTGAACAATGATTGTAGGGTTCATTTTTTTGTTATGGAATGTTCCAGTTAAAATATGATGTCTAATTGACCAACTTCTAGTGAATGAGAATTTCTTGTCAATGTATGCCACTTGAACAGTTTCTTTGGGTGTCTTGAAACCCAAAAAAAATCATGTATCTTTTTTTGCTCCAACCAAGTTTCTCGACAATGTGCACTCTCTAAGGACTCAAAGACTAGATGAAGAGGAGTACTAGATTATTTCCTAGGTGGAGGCATTTTCTACTACTATAACAAAATTATAGTGAAGGTGACTACAGGTATCATCTGAATGCTAACACCAGCCACGACAAGAGCATGGTTTGTATGCGTATGTGTAGTGTAGGAAAAGATATCCCTTTTTCATAATTAATTTGGGAAATAATATTAAATAAATAGACTAAATTATGTCCTAATTTAGTGTTGTAATATGTATTTTACATATTCACATTAAGTTTAGGATCTTATGAAATTAAAATGGACTTAATTATGCCTTATTTATGGTGTTGTAAGGTGCATATTTACACTTTCACACTAATCTAGGGCTTTATTAATTAAATGAGGTTAATTATGTTTTAATTTCCCCCTTTAATTCAAATCCAAGCCTAATTAATTACATTTTTTTAGGGATAAAACATGACATTCATAAATGCCATAACATAACACTTAACATTGAGCAATGTGTGTTTTGGGTAAAAGACTTAGGAGTCATTCACCCTAGGGTGAATGGTTCCTCACTTAGACCTAAGACCCTAATTTAAAATATGTTTTTGGCAGTTTTTCAATGATTTCAAATGTCTTTTCACATTTCAACTTGTATTATTTGAATTTTGGGAATTAATGCTAGCATATGTATAAATAAGAGATCATTTCACTAAGTTTCATCCTAACAAGACTTTCAAGAATTCTAGCAAATTTATGAGAAATTGTGATCAAGAGCATTTTAGGCATTCAAGAGTAGAATTGTTGAAGGATTATTACAACATTCAATATTTCTATTATCATGTCAAAGTATTCTTACATCATGCATGTTGTTTCAACTAATATGATGATGTTGAGTTCATGATTCATTCAAGCATTCAAAGCCATCATTTCAAATAAAGTTTAGAAATCAAGATCCACATTCATTGAGGCCACTTCACACTAGTTGCAGATTTGCATTCCAGGGTTTAATCAAGGGTTTGGTGAGTTGTGACATTGCATTGTTCATTCATTATTTCCTTCATGCTATTTTATTTCATTTCAAAGTTTAAATACTCAAATGGGCTTTCACCAAGACAAACCCCCCATCACCAAAAACAACATTTTCCCCTTTTATGTTTGTGATTAAAAATTTTAGGTGGAAGATCCTTTAAAGAGAAAAACTGAAGAAAGTTGAAAATTTTTCAAAGTTGCAAGGAAATTTCTCATATCACATAAACTCTTCTACAAAATTTATTTCTGACTATCTGATAGTGAAACTTAGGAATCCATGAGTGCAGACATAGGAGAACACAACCCATAAAGTATTTGTACAAAGCCTTAGTTGAGACCCATTTGCCATAGGGAGAATGAGTCCCTAGTGAGGTTCAAAAAGGAACTTTTGGTGATTGGTACACATCATTTTCCTTTTCTTAGATCTTTCGTTTGATTGTTGTTTCCATTAGTTTTTAGTATAGTCCTATATATGCACTTCATATATTGCATTTTAAAGTTTATTTGATAGTTTTCATCCTTCTCCCCAAATTGTTAATGGACTCATACCCCCGTCCTTGCATAAATGAGAAATTTGATAATTCATACCTTGATTTGACTCATATTTTGGTTGTTAGTCATTTTATGGTTTGGATCTCGTTTCTTGAATGGAATAGTAGAACATAGGATTATTTTCTTACCATATTTGGCTCATGCAACATTTTCAAAAACACCCCATTTTTATTTGTTTAAGTATGAAATGGTTCTAGAGGCACTCATGAATCAGCCCTTTGCATTCTTCAAGAGTGATGCTTTTTCAATATCTTTCTGATTTTGATTGTTCCAGCCTATGTTAGTAGTGTTGCAAGAAACCATGAAGATGAGCAGAAATTAAGAGGCCAAGATTAAGTTCGAAGTAGCATCAAATTTTTTACTTTTCTCTAGTAGTCACTCTCCCCAATATTGGTGGATATACAACTGAACGAGTTGATTTGAGAAAGTTTACTGGAGTATTTTTATTTGATGTATGATTCCAAGAAATCGACGAAGGCTATGATGCAGATAATCAAAGCGAGGTAGAAGGTGTTGAGAAGATGTCTCAACTTTGTATTGTTTTTAATTATTAATTAGCAATTGTAATTATCATTTACTTATCATGAAAGTTGCTAAATGCAACTATAAAAAATGTAAAGTGTTTTTTAATTGTAAAATTAGAAAGAGCATGACAAAGGGGGAATTTAAATGTGAGCTTGGAAAAAAAAAAGAAGATATTAAATTAGTTTCATGTGCACATTACTAAAAATGGATAAAATCACAAGTTAGAAGGGGAATTTTCTTTTCTTTATGATTTATACCCTTTTTAAAAAAAATATATATTCTTAATTTTTGTTTTCTCTCATGCCTATATATTTAGTGCTTGAGTTGAAGGGAAACAAGTTAGGTTATAGATTGTTGAAGCAATGCAATGTTACAGCACGATTTAGAGGGAGAAGTTGAAGGATTAATACAAGTCTTCGATCTCTTTGTGTGTGGATTTTTTTTCCATATGGGTTTCTGCATGTAATTCTTGAGTTATGGTTTTCATCTTTATTGTAACCTATTTTCATCTATATTTTATTTCTTTCTATTTATTTGGATGCCTGAAACTATCTACTTATTTTAATTGTAGAATTTTATTCAGATTTTTCAACATTTGGTATCAAATCCAAGTTGTCTTGATTAGAGAAGGGGATGCCTTTCTTGGAGTTTTTGATTGGGTTATTGCTATAGTGGGAGTGTGTTGTGTTTTCTAGAAATTTTAGATTTAGTGTGATAAGATATCATGGCTAGTTCATCTCGATTGGATATTGCAAAGTTCAATGGTAATGGGTATGAGATTTAGAAGTTAAGGATGGAGGATCTCTTTGAATAAATAGATCAAGGGATTGCTGTTAATAAAGAGAAGAAACCATATAGTACATCAAATAAATATTGGAAATATATATATAAAAATACACATGACACTATTCATTTGTGTTTATCTAATTTTGTTCTATTAAATGTGTCTAATGAGACTACTACATATAAGTTATAGAATAGAATAGGAGATATATACGAAACTAAGAGTCTCATTAACATGTTATTTCTAAAAATAGAGTTATATTCTCTTAAAATTAATAATGGAGACTCAATTGTAGAACACCTAAATTCATTTAATCTAATCAAGAGTCAGTTACAGTCAATTGATGTAAAGATAGATCAAGAGGATAAATGTATTTTATTATTATGTTCACTACTTGAACCTTAGGGTAATCTTATTGTTCCAATCAATGGTTTTTTTAGATGATTTGAATTTAGATTCCCCCATTTCCACTCTACTCTCAAAGGAAATGATGAGAAGGAGTTCAAAGGGGTCTAAAGATGCATTTCTTGTATGAAGTAGATCTAAAGAGAAAGCTAGGGACAAGAAGAAAGGTAAAATGGAAAGTTAAGGGATCATTCTAAATCTAAGAGAAGGTAAAAAAACTTGGTAAGAGTAGATTGAGGTGTTAGAACTATGGTAAATAGATGCATCTCAAAAAGGAATGTAAGAATAAAAAGGAAAAAAATGATGATTCCTCTACAAATAAATCCTTTGATGACAAAGCTTCTGATACTTATTATTTTTGCTAATATGAATTATGACGACTCTTGGTTAAGAGATTCAAGTACAATCTACAACATGAATCCTCAAAAGGAATGGTTTTCAACATATTCAATTTATTATCAAGGGATATTTTTCCTCAGGGATATTAGCACACAGGAAATTATAGGCCAAGGTCAAGTAAAATCGATCTTCAATGATGGAAGGGTTAAAACCCTTAAAGATGTATTACACATCCCTAGTTTAGCTAGAACTTTAATTTTTGTATCTAAAATGAATGATGTAAGGGGTGTATGTTAGTTTTGCAAAGAGTGGTTGCAAATTAAGAAAAAGGAATTTGGTTTTTGCTAAGGGTAGTAAGTATGGCACCATATTTAGACTTTATGCTTCTACTTTTAATAACTCTATTAATGTAATTGATAACTCTATATCATGTAATTTTTGGCACCATAGAATGGGAATATCGGTGAAAAGGGTCTCAAAACCCTCATAAATAAAAATATGGTTGATGGTTTGTCACATTAATCTATTGATTTTGTTTTTTGTGAACACTATATGTACTGATTCAAGCAACATAGGGTATCATTTAAATATGGAAGCACTAGGGATAAATAAGTTTTGGAGGTAATTCATATTAATGTCTTTGGTCCTTTATATATACTATCTATTGGAAAGCCTCACTACCATGTTTCCTTTACTATGATTGTAGTGTCAGAAAATGTACTCCATTACATTTTCACACTATGTTTGAGTCCCTTAATAAATTGGAATTAATTAAGTCTCTAATTGGCCCAATTATGCATCTACATGCCTAATTAATTGTAATTTCTAAAAGCAAAATTATGATTTAATTAATAAAATTATCATTTTTAACACCCTGAAATGAATAGGTCCTAGCAATTTAGGTTAGGGCCCATTCACCCTGGGGAAAATGCTGTTGGTATGTGGTTACTGATCATGCTATACTATACACACCGGAGAAAATTTTTTGTCCTACTTTTTTGCATCGTCACCGAAAAAGGAAAAAACTAATTTTGTAGAATCCTAATCTAGAAGCTTCTAAGCTTGTTAAAAATTGGTTCGGATGGGGGTTACAGTATGATGGAAAATGCAATTATTCGCAAGATTGTAATAGGTTTTTTGCATTGGATAATAAAATCATTGGATGGCTGCAATTTTGTGGATGTAGCCCAGATTGGGTGAACCACATTAAATTCTCTGTGTTATAATTTATTTTGTGTGTTTTAGTTTCTTTGTTTATTAATTAAATCATAATTTTATTGTTAAATATCTTCGTTTCTAACCCTAACAAGTGGTATCAAAGCAGGTTGTGTTTTAATTATCGTCTATAGGAAGGTCTCACGGTTGAGTAGGAGTAATGGAAGACGAGGGTAAGAAGGTTGAGAAATTTAATGGGTAGAACTATTAGTTATGGAAGGTGCAGATAGAGGACTACCTCTATCAAAAGGATTTATGGTAGTGATTGGAAGGGAAAACCAAGAAACCCGCAACAATGTTTGATGAGGACTGGGATATTTTGGATAGAAAGGCTCTTGGCAGTATTTGTTTATGCCTGGCACAGTTGGTGGCGTTAAATATTACAAAAGCAAAGAAAACTCAAGAGTTGATGGAAACCCTAGTGAAGTTATATGAAATCCTTCCGCTTCGAATAAGGTATTTCTTATGAAGCATTTATTTAATATGAAAATGGTACAAGGTGGGTCAGTTACTGATCATTTAAATGAGTTTAATACTGTCACTAGTCAATTAACTTCTGTAAAAGTAAAATTTGATGAAGAAGTTAGGGCTCTTTTGATTCTGTGTTCTTTGCCTGAAAGCTAGAATAGCTTGGTAGTGTTGTTAGCAATTTTGTTTCTAGTTCGAATACATTGAAATTTGATGATGCTGTTGGTGTTATTTTAAGCAAGGAAATTCGTACGAAAAGCTCAGGTGGAACATCCACATCAAGAAGTGTTTTGAATGTAGAAAGTAAGGGTAGAACAAAGGAGAGAGGAAACAATTCCATAAATCATGGGAAGTCATGAGGAAAATCAATGGAAAGAAGGTCCCAATCTAGAGACAAGAGGGATTGTTGGTACTGTGGTAAGCTGGGTCATTTAAAGAAAGATTGTTGGTCTCGGAAAAATAAAGGAGACAAAAAGGAAGGAAGTAAAGAGGAAAATGTGGTAAGTAATAAATCTGATGACGATGTTTTGATTCTTTCCCTTAATAATGTTGATGATTCTTGGGTGTTAGATTCAGGGGCTCCATTTCATGCTACCCCCCATAGAAGTTATTTTCTTGATTATGTCCAAAGGGATTTTGGGCTGGTTTATTTAGCAAATAACGAACCCTATCAAATTGTTAGAAAGGGAAGAATCAAGATTAAGTTGCAGAATGGGAATCATTGGCTACTACATGAGGTAAGGCATGTTCCAAAGTTAAGCATAAATTTAATTTCAGCAGGGAAACTAGATGATGAAGGTTTTCTTGTTACATTTAGTGATAAAAATTGGAAGGTCACAAAGGGTGCCTTAGTGGTAGAAAAAGGTGTGAAAGTAGGCACCTTATATCTTTGTACAGGTCATATTGTTCCTTCTACTTTAATTTTTACGGATAAAGGTCAATGTTCAGGAACAGTCGTAGTTCAGCAGGTAGAAGATCATACAATTGTTGTGGACTCTTAATCAACATTGTGGCATAATAGATGTGGGAATATGAGTGCAAAAGGTATGAAAGTACTTCATTGAAATAATGTTTTACTAGGTCTAAAATGTGTTAACATGGATTTCTGTGAAAGTTGTGTGTATGGAAAACAAAAAAGAGTAAGTTTTCTCAAGGATGGGAAGCAAAAGAAAGATGAGAAATTGGAGCTTGTGCATATGGATGTATGGGGACCAGTTCAAGTATCTTCTCTCGGTGGCTCTCTGTATTATGTTACATTCATTGATGATGCAACTAGGAAGGTATGGATTTATTTACTTAGGAAAAAATATGATGTATTTGAAACTTTTAAAAAAAGGAGAAGCTTGGTTGAGAATGAGACAAGCAAAAAGCTAAAAAAATTTAGATCTGATAATGGTGGTGAGTATTGCAATAAAGAGTTTGAATATTATATTTCCTCTAATGGTATTCATAGGTAGAAAACGGTTCCAAAGACTCCACAGGAAAATGGAGTGGCTGAGCACATGAATAGAACAATAATGGAGCGTGCACAGACGATGAGATTGCATGTTGGGTTGCCTTTAAAAATGTGGGCAGAAACTGTAAACACTATTGTTTATTTAATTAATAAAGGTCCCTCTAATCCTTTGGGTTGTGGTATTCTAGAGGAAGCATGGAAAGGTAAGAAGGTGAGTTATTCTTTTCTCAAAACATTCAGTTATGAAGCGTTTGCACATGTAGATTCTAAAAATAGAACCAAGATTGATGAAAAATAAAAGAAATGTATTTTTTTGGATATGGCATTGATGAATTTGGTTATAGGCTTTGGAATTTTGAAAATCATAAAATTGTAAGAAGCAGAGATGTCATATTCAATGAGAAAGTATTGTACAAAGATCTATTGCTGCTACATGAGAAGAAAGAAAATGATTATGCAGTGTTGGATGATATTCCAAACAATGATGTTTCAGTGGTTCCTCATGCTCCGCAACAACAACAAAAACAACAAAAACCACAAAATCCTATTAGACAATCTTTAAGGATAAGTAGACCTCCAGAAAGATTCTCTCCCTCTTTGTATACTATTTTGTTAACTGATGCTGGTGAACCAGAATATTATTATGAAGCTATGCAGGTGGATACCAAGGTGCAGTGGGAGCATGGAATGGAAGAAGAAATGGAAACCTTGTTGAAAAATCAGACTTGGGAATTATGCAAGTTGTCTGTAGGTAAAAAGACTTTACCAAACAAATGGGTTTATAGGCTAAAAGAGGAGGATGAAGGTAAGAAGAGATTTAAAGCCAAATTATTTGTAAAGGGATTTGCACAGAAAAAGGGTATTTATTTTAATGAGATTTTTTCTCCAGTTGTTAAAATAACTTCTATTCATATTTTTTTAAGTATTGTGGCTATTGAAGATTTACATTTAGAACAACTTGATGTTAAAACAACCTTTCTCCATGGTGATTTGGAAGAGGAAAAATATATGGAACAACCACAAGGCTTTGAGGTCAAAGGTAAGGATAAACTAGTGTGCAGATTGAATAAAAGTTTATATGGCTTGAAGCAAGCACCTTGAAAATGGTACTTGAAATTTGATAGTTTTATGGCTAAGCAAGGCTACAACAGGTGTAATTCTGACCATTTTTTTTATTTTAAGAGGTTGGATAATGATAGCTACATTATTTTATGTTTATATGTTGACGAAATGCTTGTAGCAGGGTCTAACATGGATCACATAAGTGAGCTAAAACAACAGTTAGCAAAATATTTTTCTATGAAGGATTTGGGGGTAGCAAAACAAATCCTTGGTATGAAAATTCATAGAGATAGAAAAAATAGAAAATTGTTTTTATCTCAGGGTAATTATGTTGAAAAGGTGTTGCAGAGATTTCATATGGAGAATGCAAAAGCTGTCAGCACACATTTCCCTAGTCATGTTAAATTGACTAAGGATATGTTTCCAAAGACATAAGAAGAGGAATAAAAAATGTCCAAGGTACCATATGCTTCAGTTGTAGGTAGTTTTATGTATGCCATGGTATGCACAAGACCAAATATTGCACATGCCATAAGAGTTGTTAGCAGGTATTTGAGTCATCATGGAGTTGAGCATTGGAATGCGGTAAAATGGACTCTAAGGTACTTAAGAGGTACATCTAATAAATGTTTATGTTTTTGGGGCTCTAATACTGATTTAAAAGGCTATGTTGACTCAGATTTGGCAGGGGATATAGATAGTAGGTGAAGTACCACGGGTTATGTATTTACAATTGTTGGGACATAAGTGAGTTGGATTTCTTAGTTGCAAAAGGTGGTTGCTTTATTCACCACAAAGGTAGAGTATTTTGTTGCAACAAAGGTGACAAAGGAGATGATATGGCTGCAAATTTTCATGGACGAGTTGGGAAAACAATAGGATGGAAATTACTTGTTTATAGATAGCCAAAGTGCTATACATCTTGCAAAGAATTATGCCTTGCATTCTAAAACAAAACACATACAGTTGAGATATCATTTCATTCGGTCGGTGTTGCAAGATGGATAGGTCAAGCTGGACAAGATACATACAAATGTCAATCTAGCGGATATGTTTATGAAGGAAGTGACAAGGGAGAAGTTGAGCTCCTCTTTAGCTTTGGTTGGCCTTCAAGGTTGAATTCAAGTATAATAGGGCAGCAGGGTCCAAGGTACTTATTTCCAATGGGAGTTGTAAGTGCAACAGTGTCATCCAAGATTAGTTTCCAAGTGGGAGGCTATGTTGGTGTGGAGCCTGATCAATCTCCAAGTGGGAGATTGTTGGTATGTGGCAACTAATCATGCTATACTATACATACCGAAAAAGGAAAACATTAATGAAAAATAGAAAAAATCAATTTTGTAGAATCCTAATCTAGAAGCTTCTAAGCTTGTTAAAAAGGGGTTCGGATGGGGGTTACAGTATGATAAAAAAAATGATTATTTGCAAGATTGTAATAGGGTTTTTGCACTGGATAATAAAATCAATGGATGGCTATAGTTTGGTGGATGTAGCCTAGATTGGGTGAACCACATTAAATTTTCTATTTTATAGTTTATTTTATGTGTTTTAGTTTCTTTGTTTATTAATTGAATTTGCATTTAATTGTTAGATATCTGCCTATCTAACCCTAACAAATGGGTCCCCTTTAGTCGCTAAATTCAAAATTTTAATATTTTTTTGGCATACTTTTTATGATCCAAATTCAAATTTGAAATTCCAGCTTGTAATGTTTAAGTTTTGGGTGAACAAAAGGAAATAGGGTTCCACCTTTTGGGAGATGCAACTAGTAGGATAAGGGCCTATTTCACACTTTAGTTCATTCAAGGAAACCCTACAGATCTCAATCTAATGGTTCAATTAAGAGAAGGGGTTGTTATAAGGTATCCTTAGGTGTGATTAAAGACAAAAAGGGGGTTCACCACTAAGCAAAGGTTTAGAAAGAATTAAATGTAAATGATATACAAATCTAGCTATGTAATCTAGGAAATCAAGCTCAAAATATGAATAATAAACTGAGAATCAACATAGGGGCACCTAAAAAATTGAAGCTACTTGAAACAAGGTCTACAATCCTAAAAATATGACTTTTGAAGCACACTAGGACTCATACACCAAAATGGGCGATTTAGTCCCAATTTAGCGTTTCAGGCATAATCCAAAATTTGCATTTGCTAAGCAAGGATCTACATAAAATGTCTGAAAAATGGTATACTAGGAGTCATACATCCAAGGTGGCAATTTAGTCCCATTATTAGGGCTTTTTAAAATTCTTTTATCCTCTAGTGATCTTCTATAACTTCTCTCCTCTCTGATATCTGAGTCTGAAACTATGAATTCCAACTTGTAGGTGACTTTCTATGAAGATGACAATTTCTTGATAACTTTGGGAACTTTCTTTAATCCTGTAGCATAGTCTTCAAAGGATCTTCAAGCCTCAAAACACCTAGATTTGCAATCACACTTGTAGAGGAGAGACAAATGTTGTTTTGTTAGTGGATATGGTTTTTCCTTTGTCAAACCCTATTTTGGTAATCAAACCTTGAAATGAAATGTAATAGAATGAAGGAATGATGAATGAAAATATATGCTATGCTAAAATTCACAAAACCTTTGGAATAAAAGCTACAATCTTGTATGAAATGGCTAGCATGAATTTAGATCTTGACTCTTGATTGAATGTTATGAATCTTGACTTGAATGCTTGCTTGAATCATGAAACCCTACATTAGAAATGTTAGCTCAAAAACAATCATGATGCATGAAGCCTTTGACATGATGCTTGAATCTTAAATATAACTCCAAAAGGCTTGATAATTAGCTCTTGAATTCTTTGGATCTCATAGAATCTCTATAATAATGTTGCATAAGATTGCTTAGGTGACTTGTAAACTTGCTAGGAGAAAATATGTGAAATTAGCTTGTATTTATACTTGTTTATCCCAAATTTCCTAAAATTACAATACTACAAGCCGAGGTCAAATCTACGAGAATAAAATCTAGTGAAAATTTTGAATATAAAATAGGTCTAAGAGGAGTGGTACTCATATGAAAATTGGGGCATATGAGTCCCAGTATCCTAAGCTTGAGACACAATTTTCAAGAAATATTAAGTTCAATGCAATAGTAAGGATCAAGCCCTGAAACTTAGGTTGGACCCATACGCCCAAGGTAGTGTATGAGTCCCGAATTGCTAAATCTAGAACAAATAACCCAAGAACATGAATTATCATTGATCATTAGTTAAGTGTCAAGATTATCCTCAGAAAGATGTATTAAATAAGGCTCATGGATATAAAATAGGACAAAATAAGGCATAAAGAATCCAAATTTTAGCCGAGATGGCCCAAACAAGTGTGAAAATATTTAGGGATACATTTTTCTACACTACATTTAGCCCCCACTTTAGTGAGAGGAAAAAAATGCTTCAAGCTCACACTAAAGTAGAAAAAATCACATCAAGAGGGGTCCAAATGTACCAATGCTAGTGAGTGATTAAAGGTCAAAAAGAGGGTTTGCATCAAAATGGATCAACAAGATGATGAACTGGGTATGTGTAGGATCATCATGGAAAAAACAAGCCCTTAAGTAGCGAAAAATTCAAAAAAATCAGAGTTAGGCAACTTGACGTAAAATTTTGAATAAGTTATCTATATTATTTCAAAAATATGTAAGAATATAATATGTAGCAAATTGAATGTAATTTCTTAACTTCTAGATTTATTTTTTTAAAATATATATTTGGTGAAAATTTGAAATTTCAATGCAGTAGTACTTAAATTTCAGGGAAAAAATTAGGTGTCTGTCTAACCACCCTAACCACAATAAAATGATAATATTTTTTTACAAGATTTTAGATATAAGTAGAGGACTCATGTCTCGATGTGATGCATATTTTTTTGTATGTTTTTTCCAAGTACTTAATTAATTATGATTTTTTAATTACAACTTTTAAAAAATATAAAAACTCATATGTTTGACCACCTTAACTTGGTCAAAACTTCATGAAATTAATTTTTTCTTTTTTCAATCTTATAGTATACGAAGCATAGAATGTGACACATGTTTCAAATTCAAAAAATGTGATACCGTTTGAAAGCTATAGATGTTTATCAATTAGCCTATCAATCAAGCCTTTAGTCATAATTCAAATAGAAAATGAATAACAATTATTTATTAAATTCAAAGTAAAGCATAAATTATATTGGTGGAAAGATGAGAGTCTCCTTTAAAAACCCTTTTCATTTCATCAATTTTGGGTAAAAAAAATTCGTCAGCCACATATCCTACACATACTCATCATATCGCCACTTCTTGGCCCATCATGATCCTGCACATACCCAACCACTACTTTCCAATCACTCAACTATGAGAGCCAAAATATGAAAAAAACAATAAAAAACTAACCCTAACTATTATAGCAACTATGAGGGGAGTTTTTAGAGCTTGAAATGGTGTGTACCTTGCTACAAGAAGCCTGATTTTAGGGTACAAAGGACTTTTTTGCCTTTAGTGACTAATTGGTCCCTATTTGGGTTTCTAAAACTAAGATCTATATTTTTTTCCTTGATGAATACACTCTCAGATCCTTGGTTGTCAGCTCCCGAAAACCTATAATTATTTATGTAGCTTCAATTCTCTGTTCTTGCACTATGAAGGTCAACTTTGCAACTTGACAAATTTTATAACTTCACTCTAAACTTCTTCTCCACTTGATCTTCAGCCTATAAATCTACAAACACACACTTAGGGGAAGAAAAACTTCTTTTTTTTAGTGAATAGGGGTTTTCCAAAGTCAAACCCCATTTAGGTAATGAAACCAAATGATGAAATAATGTAATTTAAGGATGAACATGAAATAATGTAATGATGATACCTTAGAAGTTGTCTTGGAATGTAAATCTACAATCTAACATGAAGTGGACATGAAGAATGTAGATCTTGATCTTGAAATAATTCTTGTAAATGGATCTTCAATGCTGCATCCACTATCTTAGTTCAAAAACATGCGTGAGTGTACTAAACCATTGACATGATGAAATGATCTTGAATTGCTGCAATAAAATCTTAATAATCTGTGTTGAAATTCCTTTGAAATTCTCTATAATGCTCTTTCTCTTGATCTCATGAAGTCGCATAAATTTTCTAGGAGAAGAAATGTGAATTAACCCTATATTTATATGAAATCAATAGATTAAACTCAAAATTAAAATAATTCAAGCTGACACCAGATCTGGAAATAAATGTTATTAAAATTCATCCAAAATAAAATTCAAAAGGGAGGTCCTCATAATGGGAGGACCTGTTTGCCACTTAGGGTGAATGGGTCATGGCACAAGTTTCCAAGACCATTCCTTCAGGAATGAAAGAACATTAAAAACCCATAAGAAATATGCCAATAAATGGGGGTCCTATAGAAGGAGGACCCATTCCCTACCTAGGGCGAATGGGTTCTAGCACCGATTTCTAGGATCACAAAATTTTCAGAATATCTTTTTTACAATTTGAACACTGGGTGTCATGATTTATCCTTTAGAAGGTGTCAATAATAATGCCTAAATTTGAATTAAAGGGGCCAATTAACTCTAATTAACCATAATTAATTAACGAGACCCTAGATAAATTTGAAAGTGTGTTACGATAATTTACAACACTAAAAATAAGGTAAAAACTAGGTACATTTTATTAAAAAGGGCCCAAGATCAATGTGAATATGTACAACACATTACAACATTAAACCTATGCAATATTAGGTTAATTCAATGACAAGTATTCCTAAATCAAGTGAGGAAAAGGGATCCTTTTTCCATCACTACATTTTTCCCCCACTTTAGTGAAAGGATGACCCCATATCAAACTCACACTAAAGTACATACTGAAGACACTTTAGTATGAAACAATAAAAAGATACATGATCATACCCTATAAATGGCCAAGAAAAATAAAGAAAAACAAAAGGATCAAGCACAACCATTCCAACGCGACATGGAATGGGGTTGTTTGTCTATAACATATGATGCTCACTCTAGGGTAGTGGAACCTTAGTCTGTCCACTAGGTGAGTTGTCACAAAATATGTATGCTCACTTTGGGGTAGTGGAACCTCAATCTATCCACTAGGTGAGTTATCCCAATGAGGTGGAAAATGAGAGAATCATATTAGCCTCTCATACCATACTTAATTTATCCTCCTAAAAACTTCAATAAGGTTCCATAATGAAATGATTTTTGTAAATGTGTTTTTATTCATGTAAAGTTTTTGAAAAGGGTATTTTTCTTCATTCATGTAAGGTCTTCTTCTTAGGGAACATTGTGCCTAATGTCTCTAAGAGAGGACAAGTCAAAGGCCTCAAATCATCACTCATGGGATGCCTCATTCACATCATGCCATGAAGGGGGATTGTACACTCTTGGAGGAAATCAAAACCAATGACACCACCAAAAAAAGGAAATGTCACAAGAAAAAAATAAAATCATGCCATGAAATAGCCAAAAAAATTCATCGATGTATGCCTCAACTTTAAAGCAGTTGCTAAACTATTACTAAGAAATTTCTTTAAAGTAGTTGATGCTTTGTCCTATAACATGAGAGATTTCCTTGGAAAACCCTATGAAAAGTCATATGTTTCTGAAATAAGATGTGTCGTGAATTAGGAAAGAAGGGTTTCCCCCAAAAATACATAAGGGATCTATGGATTTGAGGTCAGTATGTTATTTGCAGAAATGTTGTCATAGAGTATGGAACTGACATCATTTTGCAAATACTCATAGAACTGGAAGAATGAAACAAAGAGAGCGAAAACAAAGAAAAATCCTTTCATATCAACATGGAAGAGAGATAAATGTCTTAACACCTTACATCATCCCCAAAAGGAAAACAAACAACAAATGAAAAAGATAAAAGAAAAACTTTTGGATCAACATGGAACAAACCTAAATGTCTTTCTGCCTTGCATCATCCCCAATAGGAAAACACAAGACAAATGAAAAAGGATTACGAGTTAGAGAAGAATGAATGTACATATATATGAATGAACAACAAGTGAGAGATACATAAAACTAAACAACATAGTGAATCACATTGTGCATATGAAATCACATAAAGAAAACATGAAAATGCAAAAGACTAGTTAGGCGTGCACATGAGTAAACCTCAAGTAGGTCATCTACATCCCAATCTTGTTCGGTATAAGTGAAAGGCAGAAAATTAGCCAAGGGGACAAGATCAAGTTCAAAACTAGGGGAAGACTATCAAATTATTGCCCCCACTTAGTGCAAGGAAAAAATGATCCAAGGTAGGTGATGAGAATAAGCTCCTTGCAATGAAGAAAATGATTTGAAGTGGATGTAAAACATGTAATAGTGATAATTTTATGATTCTACAACCATTACATGGAAAGGAGTGAAAGGGAATGCTATGCAATCACTCGAGGACAATCATTTTCATCAAAGTGAAAATTACTCAAGATTAATTTGAATGCATGACACTCATTAGTACTATGTCCAAGAGTTATATGGTATTGACAATGTGGAACATTTCCACCTTTAGGATAATTTTTAATATCTTTTCTTTCATGGGTGGTAATGTTATAAGTCCTTTGTTTAGAAGTATGTGTAATTTTCTTTCAATTCCAGTTGGAGGGAAAGGGAATCATAATTTGTTTAGAAGTATGTGTAATTTTCTTTCAATTCCAGTTGGTGGGAAAGGGAATCATAACTTCTTTAACTTTTAAGGTCTTATGTGCTTGCTAGATTCACCAATTTCTCTAAGTGGATATAGGGTAGGAGGACTCAAAACAACCTTGTCTTTTTTTATCATTTTCATTAGGAGGCATTGGTTTCTCTTTAGGAAGGAGGACACTTATGTCAGGAGGAGGATCTAAGATAATCCTATCATCGTTTCAAGGTATTGGTTGTTCTTTAGGAAGGAGGACACTTATGTCATGAGGAGGATCTTGATATCCTAACCCTTTTGTATCTTCAATTGTTATTTTCTCTAGGAGTTGATGAATTTCATGTTCACTTGTTGTATCACATCCTTGTTTGCTTAAGATCGTGAATCCTTCGCCATATGTCTCTTCAAGGTTGATTGATGTGTTAGTTACATTGGTAACATAGGTGTTGGTCCACAATTGTCATTGCATGAAAAGATTGACCTGTTAATGCCTAATACAACTATCAAAGTTAATGGATCCATGGGATCCAGTTATTCCATGTCATAAATACCGAGGGGAGTGCTCACCATCTGCCAACAAACTCCCCCTCAACGTTACCTGATGGGATTTGAACCCGACATCTTTGGCTCTAATACTACTTGTTGGTCCACAATTGTCATTGCACAAAAAGATTGATTGGTTAATGCCTGATACAACTGTAAGATTTAATGAATCCATTGGAGGTGGTTATTCCATGTCACAAATTGTGAGGGGAGCACTGACCATCTACCAACAATAGGATGGTTGGATCTTTTCTTGATGAGAGGAAGTAGGTTCACCTATTGTTGGGAACTTATGCTCAACTTTTGACTCATTTTCAGGGTGTAAAAGACCAAACATCTCAAGTGATGGGATGATGGGGAGTGTTGGTTGTCTTGTGGATGGGTAAAAGGATGCATTATTCTCAAGATTTGTAAGGAAATCATTTATGAATTCATTCATGATAGCTTCATCTTCTCCAATGATGCCAACATCTTAAGGAGGACATGCATTAGGAGTTGTGTCAGCATAATTAAGTTCAATTTCATTAGGATCATTTCCAAAAACACAACTAGAAACATCAACTAAAGACAACAAGGATTTCCACACATTGCTTAAACAGTTATCCATTTTCAGAATTTTAGATCTAAACATAGTGATTTGCTAATTACACACTACAATAAATTGAAAATGAAATGTTTGAATGCAATTTTGAATTTTAACAATGCACTGAAATGAAGCAATTTAGGATAAATGGAATGAATTTGATGAAATAAGAAAGTAACAACAACAAATAGAATCCTAAAACTGAGACTTTAATTTCCAAAAAATGCATATCAGTAGCTAATAGGGACTCATTCACTAGTAAGGGAAAATAGGTCCTAGTTAGGTATTTCAGAGATGTTTCTAGTGATTTTAAAGTGACTTTTAATGCCTTTTCAGATGCCAAAAGATTTAGGTTTGACCTATCGAGGGACTAATTCACTAGTAAAGGAAAATGGGTACTAGTTCCATATTTTTAAATTGTTTTTGAATGATTTGCAATCTTTCAGTAATGTCTTTCAATTCAAGGTCTGAGGGAGTAAGTTTCAGTTTTAGATTTTCAAAAAATGAAATTTGAAAATGCAATGAAAAGACGAATGAAAGGACCTAGGTTGAAATGCAATTTTATTTTGATTTTCAAACACAAATTTATGATATCTAAGTGATATGCAGAATGACTGATTTGTTTTTTGTATTTTTTCAGTTTTAGAGAGATGCAAAACAATGCAAGTCTAAACCATAAATGAGATGCAATTTTGAATGCAATGCAAGAAACCCTAAATGAGATCTTAAATCAATGCAAATGAATGCAATATCTAACCTAGGATGCAATCAAAGACTTCAAAATTAGAAAATTGAAAAATTCAATAAGTCGGGTTCACCAAAATAATTAAAGTGGGAAAAGAGGGTTTGCATCAAAATGAATCAACAAGATTATGAACCACTAATTTCTACCACAAATGACTTAATTATGAAAGCCAAAGGAAGCAAATAACAATAAGAAACTAACCCTAACTGTTATAGAAACTATTAGGGGAATTTTTATAGCTTGAAATGGTGTGTACCTTGCTACAAGAAGCCTATTTTTAGGGCACAAAGGACTCATTCTGGCTAATGGGTCCCTATTAGGGTTTTTGAAATTGAGATCTGAGTTATTTTACTTGATTTTTTCACTCTCAGATCCTTGGTTGTTAGCTCTTGAAAATCTATAATTTTTTTTTAGCTTCAATTCTTTGTTCTTGCATTATGAAGGTCAACTTTGCACCTTAAAAATTTTGGTAACTTCACTCTAAACTTCTTCTCCACTTGATCTTCAACTTGAAAATATGTGAAAACACACTCAAGGGAATAAAAACTTGTTTTTTGTTAGTGAATAGGTGATTGCTTAAGTCAAACCCCATCTAGGTAATTAAAACAAATTATGAAATAATGTAATGTTCATACCTTGGAAGTTGTCTTGGAATGTAAATATGCAATCTTTAACATGAAGTGGTCATGAAGAATGCGGATCTTGATCTTGAAATAATAATTGTAACTAGATCTTCAATGCTACATCTACTATCTTAGCTCAACAACATCCATGAGTGCACTAAATCCTTGACATGATGAAATGATATTGAATTTCTACAATAAAATTTTGATAATCTACCTTGAAATTACTTGGAAAATCTCTTGCTCTTGATATCATGAAGTCACATAAATTTTCTAGGAGAAACATGTGAATTAACCCCATATTTATACTAAATCAAGAGATTAACCTCAGAATTCAAACAATTCAAGCTAACTCATTTGGAAATGAATGTTATTAAAATCCCACCAAAATTAAATTTAAAAAGGAGGTCCTCATTAAGGGAGGACCCATTCACCACCTAGGGAAAATGGGTCCTGCCACCAGTTTCTAGGACCAAGCCTTTGAGAGATGAAAAATCATTAAAAACCCATAATAAATATTCCAATAAAGGGGTGTCCTATAGAGGGAGGACCCATTCACCACCTAGGGAGAATGGGTCATAGCACTAATTTCTAGGACCACAAATTTTCCAAATTATTATTTTTACAATTCAAATAGTGGGTGTTGGGATGGATCCTTCAAAAGGTGTCAATAAGAAGGCATAAATTTGAATTAAAATGGTTAATTAACTCTAATTAAAGACAATTAATTAATGAGATCCTAGATAAGTGTGAAAGTGTGTTACAACACTTTAAAACACTAAAAAGAAGGTATAAATTGGGTACATTTTATTAAAATGACCCAAGATCAATGTGAATGTGTACAACACATTACAACATTAAACCTAGGAAAAATTAGGTTAATTCAATGAAAATTATTCCAAAATCACGTGAGGAAAAGGGATACTTTTTCTATCACTATAGTGAGATAGGATGAAAATGATCAAGAGGGTTGCAAATACCCCCAAGATCAAGATCCTATGGCAAACCAACATAGGAAAAAAGGAACACACATGTGAATAATGTAAGGAGCAACAAAAAGGCACAAGCATACACTGCCAAAGACATAAAGAAGAACAAAAACAAATGGGGTGGATCAAGCCTCAACTATTTGTACAACATGATGTGGATTACATCTAAGCTATTTTTTTGAAAATTTTTACAAGTGGAACACAATGTACACTATACAAACCAAACACACACTCACAAGGGCTAGTGGAACCTCGAGCCATCCACTAGGTGAGCCCCTAGTGAGACACATATGCACACAACCAATATGGGATCACATAGAGAAGAAAGTGGATATGGGAAAGTCACACGTAAGTTCATCTCCCATACAGTAACCATACCAAAGCTATACCTCTTGATAACTTTGATAAGTTTGAATGCAACATGAACAACATGATTCATGAGGCAAGCAAACTTCACATGTTGGAAACCCATGGACAAATAAGATGACTCCATAGGCAAGAAAAGTGTGTTATGCAAGGTGGCCATATAATAGATGTTATAAATGTGAAAGAGTGTAAGGTACATTCAAAGGAGTTTTCCTTAGTTCATGTAAGGTCTTAACTAAGGGAACATCATGCCTAATGTATCCAAGAGTACCAATCAAAGAATAAAAGGTTCATAACCTAGGGGATGCAGTGTGTCACATCAAGCCACTAAGAGGAATATAATATTCTAAGAGAGATCACACACTTGATGAACATCACACCCAATGTCACCACAAAGTGAAAGATGCATCGTATTAAGTAAAAATACCACACAATGAAACATGAGTTGTAAAATGTAAAAGAATAATGCCAATGTATTCTCCTACTTTAAAGAAATTGATAAACACCATGCTATGAGCAATTACTTTAATGTAGAAAATGATAAATTCTAACAATAAAGAGGACATGCGAGCTTATTTGGAAATCCCTATGCCAGTTCATATGTTTCCAAATGAAGCTACAGCATGAAAAGGGATTGTTCCAAAAATGACATCCCAAAAATCACATAAAGGATCCATGGATTTTGGGTTAGTATGTCTTTGCTACAATGTTGTTTTAGAGAGATCAAAAATGTCATCCTTCCCCAAATACTCATGGAATAGGAAGAATGACATAAATAAATCAAAATCAAAGAAAATCTTTTAGGTCAACGTGGAAGACACCTAAATTTCTTGATGCCTTGCATCATCCCTAAAAGGAAAACCAAAGACAAAGAAAAGATAAAGGTTTGTGACATAGAGAAGAATGTAGATACATATAGAGAAATATCACAAAGAGATAAGTACATCAAATAGAATAGAATGGGGATATCACATTATGCACATGTAGTCACATAAGGGTATGTGGAGGATCATGATGGGCCAAAAAGTGGCAACATGTAACTGATATGATGGCCCATGTGGCTGATGAATTTTTTTTACCCAAAATTGATGAAACAAAAATGGTTTTTAAAGGAAATTCTCATCTTTTCACCAATATAAATTATTCTTTACTTTGAATTTAATAAATAATTATTATTCATTTTCTATTTGAATTACGACTAAAGTCTTGATTGATAGGCTGATTGAAAAACATCTATAGCTTTCAAACAGTATCACATTTTTTGAATATGAAACACGTGTGGCATTCTATGCTTCACATAAAGTAAGATGAAAAAAATAAAAAATGAATTTTATGAAGTTTTGACCAAGTTAAGGTGGTCAGACATACGAGTAAATATATATTTTTTAAAATTTGTAATAAAAAATTCATATTTAATTATTTACTTGGAAAAAAATTACAAAAAAATATGCATCACATCGGAAATGATTCCTCTACTTATATCTAAAATATTATAAAAAAGTATTATCATTTTATTGTGGCTGGGGTGGTCAGACAGACACCTACTTCTTATTTTTCCCTGAAATTTAAGTACCACTACATTAAAATTTCAAATTGTCACCAAATAGATCTAAAAAAATAAAAATAAACCTACTAGTTTAGAAACTACATTCAATTTGTTATAGATTCTATTGTTATGCATTTTTGAAATAATGTAGATAACTTATTCAAATTTTTATGTCAAGTTTCGTAACTCTGATTTTTCTAAAAAATTTTCCACTTAAGGGCATGTTTTTTCTATGATGATCCTGTACATACCCATAACATGAAAAATAAAATAAAGACAAGACTAGTAAGTCACATGTGATTCAACCTATTAGTAGGTTGTCCACAACACAATCTTGTTCATTGTACATATGGAAGGAAGAAAACTAGCTAAAGGAACAACAATGAGTGTTGAACTAGGTTCATCACCTAGTTCAACACTTTTTTTAGGAGAATTATCGTTTAAGCTCATAGAAGAGGAAAAAAATATATTCAACTCATTATGCACTACCTCATCAATCTTAGTAATCTCATCATCACCATCCAAGTTAACCACAATGGGAGGTTGAATGATAATTTCCAAAGAAGGATTTAGCTCTTGTTGTAGTTGTGATATAGGATATTTCTGTTGTGGAAAAGAGTGAGACCCATCATGTATTGCTTCAGTCAAGTTTGGATGTTGATTTTCTTTGTTTCTCTCTTCACAATATCTACACCTATGCTCTCGAGAATTTCTATTTACTTTAGTACGGTTTTCAAGTTGTGTTTGTGTAGGAGTGGGTTTATCAACCATAGGTTTATTTTCCTCCCTAAGAGGACGAACAGAAGGAACCATATGAGGTTGTTCAACAACTTTCTCTTTAGCTTTGTAAACTTGTTTTATCTTATGATGAATGATGGGATTGTTTTGGTTGTATTTTGGTCCTTTGTAGGAGACAAGAAAATTATCTATCTTAGGTTGGTCTTGGTTACATGGAATGTCTTTAGGTTCAATTATGATTTCATAAAGGATAGGAGGCTCAATCATGGGTTGAGGCATGTTCCTAAGGGATAGTTTTGCTAATGCATTTCACCTTAAAATTTTGGTAGGATTTCAAAAATAAGTCCTCACAAGGTTAAATAGGTTACATAGGCTCAGGCCAAAATAAATCTAATGTAAAATTCCCATGGGAAGATATAGGATTAAAGCCACTATGGTGCACAGTAAAGATCTCATTGTCAAAGGGAAACTTCAAACATTTATGCACAACCGACGTGATAGCTTCCATGGAGCATAGCCATGGATATCCAAGCTTCATACAAAATTGATCTGAGGTTGAGATGATGGAGAATGAGACATCTAATTATTTTAGTCTAATTTTTAAAGGAAGGGTGATTGATCCCATTGCAGGGAAAGTGAAAATATTATGCATTTTTATCCATGTTTTTGATTTATCATATGTTTCTTGATAGAGCTCATGCATAAGTAAGAATTCTTCAGTGATCACATTCTCTCCATAGATGGGATCAATTAATATCCAATTGGTGGGCTTTTCATTAATTTTATTGGCTATGTAAAGAGGGCCATCAGGTGCATTTCTAATTATATCCTTAGATGAGAAATCAATGTCAAGAGGCTTTTTAGTTCAGCCCTTATGATGTTGAGTTTTATTCAATGCAACCATAACATCCATATGATTTTGTTCAATAGTATTCATAAGAACTTATTCACTAGTATCCATGTTGTCATCATCTGTGTCAACATTCATCACATCATTCTTCTTAATTTCACTAGCTTTGACAAATGAAATATTATGATTTGGCATAGTGTTGGTAAAACTTGTAATTTTTGGTGAGGAGGGGCAACAAATTTAATTCCTTGATCATTTATGCATCCAATTTGAAGTCGACTAGAATCAATGAGGTCTTGCACAAGATGTTTAAGACGCTTACAATGTAACCTTTTCATCATTTGAAAAGCTCATTGAATGAATGAATTGACTTGTTTGGTAATGAGGTAAACTATTCTAAAGCAATATCTTTCAAGGACCTAGGGAAAAGCATAGACAAGAGCTTATCTTCACAGAAAAAATCACTACATAAGATGATATAAGTAGAAATATGGTTAGAAGGATCTCCATTCCCTCCATATTTCTCAAACCTAGCCTAGGAATCTCTATACCTTGTCGTATCGGAATTCTTAATATCTCCACTTGGATAAGTGATTGCTTTTGACATAGTATGTAGGTTGGAAATTTTGATTTTGGTTAATGGTGGAAATTTTCTTTTGTTTAGGGATGAAACATTTTGCAAAAGTTAGTTAAGGATGTAATCATTGGTTGTATTTTGAGATGGAGGTGAATATGATGGAGGTGTATATGTGTTAAAGGGGGAAGTGAATGGAATGCGTATGGGAGGTAAAGTGATAGGATATATGATGTGAGATGTCACAAAGGTACAATGATTTCTAGTAGAAATACCCTTGGAAGGTAGAAATGGCATTAGTAGTAGGTTGTATCATTGTTGTAACTTAAGGTTTTGTATAGTTAGGAATAGAGGAAATGGTTGTGGGAGGAGGAATTTGAGTTCCTCATTGACTTTGGACATTGTTCAAAGTTTTAGCACAACTAGTAAGTTTTCCAAAAATCTGAGCTAGGTTATGCACAAGTTCTATTCCTTCTTCACTTTCAATCATGTAGTGTATGTTATCTATGGTAGGAATGGTAGTGGTGGAATTTTTTTCAATACTCACTTGATGTTGTAGGTTCACTAACTCTTCATGGATTTGGATTATGATTTCTTGAGGAACACTACCAACCATTGTATCAACACTTGCCATGCTACTTGATGGTAAAGAGTAGTTAAGGGTATGGTCCATACCTAGTGAACTAGTGTCATCACTATGAGTGAAAGAGCTAGATAATTCTTGATCATCAAGGCTTGTGACTCTAAGATAGCCTTATGGGAAAATTAGTGAGTGGGGGAAAATTTACACCTCACTGAATACGTCTAGGATTTTTATATAAAGTCGACTCTTCTCTGAGTTTGGAGAAAAATGGTAGAAATGTAAATATAAAACATAAAAATGGTGATGTTCCAAACCTTTTGCAAAATTTAAAACCTAATTCTCTTCTATGAATGATCTATTAGACACAGAATGCCACTACCCTTCATTGTTGGGAAGAGAATGAGCAACAAAGGCTAAATATAAGCACAATGCATTCTTTCAAATATCCTCACGGGAAGTGTTCATTAAGGTCTGATCAAGCATAAAAGTTCCCAAGGTTAATAGAATAACATTTAGAAATTGCATAAGCCTTTCCTCTTAATACAACATAATATGAAGAAACAATAACCCTTAAAGAAATTGAAAAAGTTCAACAGACATAATCCAATTTCAGCAAGTTATTCTTACACCATATAAGCCTACATCATGGAAATCAACAACTCAAACTATTTGGATTAAGCTCAACACAATGTTTCATCCTAAACAAAAGCATAAAGAAGGAAACTTGACAAAGGCCATAATATGCATAGTCTCAAATATTTCTTCCAAATAGTTCACTCTTAAATATTAAATGACCTTAAAAAAAAAGGTCGAATGCCAATCCGATAATAGTTTGAGTTGAAACAATATAACATGCTAGAGAAAAGCAATTTTCTTCCAACTTTACTTTTGAAAATATTTCTATGTCTAAGGAAAGCTAAAATAACTAACTTTATAAAAATAGAAATTGGAACCCCTTCCTTATGTCACTGCTTCCCATTTATAGTTGGGAAAAGAGAGAAATGTTGCCACCACCCAGAAGTAAACACTATTAGATGCCTACATATAATAGCTCACAATACAATCACAAATATTTAATTAGGTTGCAATAATCTTTGCCCATTAATTTCCATGATCAGTCCCTTTAAAGTCCTTTAGATATTTAGAAAATATTTCCCTCTGTAAATGCTTAGATCCTAGAAAATAGCTTGGAAAAAATTTGGTTGACCAATCACGTAGATCAAAGGCATCAACTCAAAGTTTCCAACCTAAAAACAAAAAAGGTCCAGCATAAAAAGATGACATGTCAAGTGGGCAAGAAATCTTGGATTTATGAAAATAACTTTTGGAGGAAATACCCATCGAGCTGACACATGCCCTGAATTTCTTCCAAAAGGAAGATGATAAAAAAAAAGCTAGACAGTAACCACGTGGTGCATTGCATGCCTTTCAGAATAACTTTTGCTTTGAGATTGGACTCATCCCAAAGATAAAAACATATAAAATCCAAAAATCAAATATGGTTAAGGTAAACTTGCTTCATATTTCTAGCAACTCACAAGGGGGATTTGCTTGCAGAGGAATGAACCTAGAGCTATGAAAAATTCTTGGAGTTTGAGGAAGGTGGAATGCTACACCTCCCAATCTAAATCAATCCACCAAATGAGAGAAAAAATGACCTTGTATGCTTGGTCTAACTCAAAGAATTCCTTGAAGGAAGCAACTCCCAATCTTAACGAAACACCCCAAGGTGATAATAGAGACGAGAGAGAGGAAAGATCTCGTGCTATATTTCATCAATGTTGGGCTTCACACTTGAACCTAAGTGTTTTGTAGAAGTATGAACCTTATGTCTGATTGCATCTGTGACCTACTCAACTGATAGCACATCTCCATCCAACAAGAAAAGGGGAGGCAACCCAGAGCATACTAGAACACTGAAATACTTCTTAATCTTTTCAACCCTTTTGTTCAACACTGCCTGGCATTCCTTGCTCCTTTCTATGATCTTGTGGCAGTTGACGATCTCATTTTCTTTGCTAGAGGTATCCCTTCAATCCAGAATCCCTACACTTTTTAGGTCCTCATCAGTGGCCACACACAATCTGGAAATCATATTTTGTGATTCCACCACTTAGGGAGAATATATCTACAAAATTTAGTAAGCCATCAGGCCAACCTTTCCATTTAATTCCTAAGCATCCCTTAAAAACTATAAAGTAGGCCTGAGAATGGCAACCAAAACTATGATTTTTCCCAGTGCATAGATATCAACTTCTTCAATATCAAGAGGGTCCCAGAACCTTGTGCAACAATTAACTCCTGATGGAACTGAGCCTCTCTTGCTCTTACATTCTCCTCCATTAGATTCTTATTTCAGAGGGCATTTGTTAGTTCCAAGTTCAACCTTTTGATCTCTTGGTTGTGAGCCTACAGAGCAGACATGGTCTCTTGTTTCTCATCTTAACTTTTTTTATTCCTCCTCGATCTTTTGTAGATTGTTGGAAGCTTGAGATTAGACGCTATCCAACTCTCTCTTTATGTTTTCTAGAGTACATTGGTACTCTGCATTTTTTTGGCACTCAGTAGCAAGCTCAACTCTTAACTTTTCAATTTCAGCATACAACTAAACTTGTTCACGTTGAGCCTCCTTGAGCAACTTAGTTACTTCTCCTTGCTAATTTTATATCTATCTTATGCGGGCCATCTCGAAATATTTTCCCTTGATCTCTATCTGTAGCCTGTTCATTGTTTCCTTTACATTTATTAAATTTTCCTTGTGCTTCTTCAATTTCCTTTCTAGCCTCTCCTAATCCGCATATACCACCTTCTGAATGGCCTTAGCTATGACCAATTTGTCACATGGTTGAGTTTCGTTCAAGTATAGACCCATGGATCTGATGTCATAATATTCCATATACATTTCTCCCTTGGGCTTGGACACGAGAGGCTTCACATGGTAGTGATCAATAGAGAATTTTGTTCTTCATTGGAGCAAGCTTTAATCTTCTTGGTAGCCAGCAGTGTGGCATTCTTTAACAACCGTTTCTACTTTCTGGCATGTCAGGCCTACTTGGTTGCATCCAAATGCTCTTGGAGACTTTGAGGGGTATCAATTATTTCTACAACAATGGAAGCACCTGGAGGGAGACCAAAAAGGGTGATGGAAGGAGAAACCTTGGATGTATGAGCATGTGAGGAGGAAAATAGGAGCGTTATCATGGAAAATAGTGGAATATCAAATTGATATTGGGCAAGGGAAAAAATAGTCAGGGTGAAAATAGAAAAGGGCAGAAGGAGAGATGTTTTCCTAGAAGCTAATGGACCTGGAGTAATGGGAAACAAGGATGTCTTAGCTCTTTCAATGGGAGCCCTTGACAAGGTGATCAAAGAATCAATAGTGGCTGAAGCAGATGTTGCTCACTCAGCATGCGAGATTGCTTCATAATGTTCATTGTTAAAAATGGTAGGTGGTGTATTCATGACCAAAAGATCGAGGTCTATGAATCAAGGACTCGTCTCCCTAGATGGGGATATGGGAGTAACTAGAGATGCAGAGGAAGAAAGAAGAGAGGGAGTGAAACTTACCTAGGCTATAGCATTCAAAACAATTTGCAGAACTGACTCCACTTCTTCCTCTCCTCGAGCTCATGCACTGGGTCTGCCTAGATCTTGGACTTGTCTCCAATTTGCATGATAGAAACTAGTGTGTTTTGATCCTTTAGTAGTCGATCCTACTGAAAGTGGGCCCTCGATAACCACAACATAACTTCTGGGGGACCGTCGGGTTCTTTTCCAATTACTTCAGCCATTGGTGAAGGATGTAACTTGTGAGTCATTTTTCTTTGACCCTTTTTTTTTCTAATTCATGGGGTTGAGATGTATGATGCGGAAGCTCATCGAGTTCAATATGATGACCTATCTCTAGGGTGTGCATAGGATCATGATGGTCGAAAAAGTGGAAATATGATGGGTATATGGCTGAGGAGTTTTTTTTAACCCAAAATTGATGAAACAAAAAGGGTTTGTAAAGGAGATTCTCAGCTTTCCACCAATATAAATTATTCTTTAATTTGAATTTAATAAGTATTATTCATTTTCTATTCAAATTATGACTAAATTCCTAATTGATAGACTGATTGAAAAATATCTATAAATTTCAAATGATATCACACTTTTTTAATCCAAAACATGTGTCACATTGTATGCTTTGCATACTATAGGATTAAAAAAGAAAAATTTAATTCCATGAAGTTTTGACAAAGTTAAGGTGGTTAGACATACAAGTTTTTTATATTTTTTAAAAGTTGTAATAAAAAATTCATAATTAATTATTTACTTGCAAAATATTTACAAAAAAATATGCATCACATCAGGACATGAGTCCTCTACTTATATCTAAACTCTAATTAAAAAATATTATCACTTTATTGTCATTAGATAGACACCTACTTCTTATTTTTTCCCTAGAAATTAAGTACTACTACATTTAAATTTCAAACTTTCACCAAATACATTTCTTTTTTTTTTAAACAAACCTAGTAGTTTAGAAACTACATTCAATTTGCTACATATTCTATTCTTACATATTTTTGAAATAATATATATAACTTATTCAATGTTTTACATCAAGTTGCCTAACTTTGATTTTTTGCCACTTAAGGGCCTATTTTTTCCATGGTGATATGGTACATACCCTCTATATTGCTATTTTTAGTATAGGCATCTTCATCATAAACCTCATCAAAATTTTCATCATGTGGCCACAATTTTTCGAATAGGGTGTGAAGGCATCTCATCTCTTTTTGAAACTCCAAAAATATTCCTTCTTCCTTTCTGACCACCCCTTGCATTTCAATTGCATGCTAAGGGATTTACCCATTGGGAGGTTCTAATATTCTACCTACACTACATAGAAATTCAACCATGTTGGTCATTTGAATTGTATGCGGGCCAAGTTGATGTATACTTCTGGCCTTTCTTGAGTTAGATTCTTCCTCGACTTGAAATATTCCTAAGTCTCATGTTTCAAAGTTGGAAGGTGCTTAGCCAGATTATACTCCCATGTGTCACAAATTAGAAAAAATCCTAAGATCACCAGTTTGTTTGTAAGCTCACCCTCTTCCTTCTGCCTTGGTAGTGTTACCTGACTATTGGAAATGTTGAGGGGGATCAAGTATAGCCTTGTCTTGTTCCTTTCGATGCCATAGGTATTGTTGGCAAGCATTTCCTATAAACATTCCTCCAAAGTGAAAACTCTATGTATTACAAATTTAGGGAGTCTGAAAGGCTCCCAAGTGAAACCATGGAATCGAAGAAAAGTAAAATCCTCACCTAGGAAATAATCCACTAGGGTTGGCAGATTTTTCATCCACTACAAGATCTTAGAAGAGAAATGGGCCATAGGGCATGGCAACAAGTCCTGAAGTACTGGTCTCATGAAATAATCTACAAACCAGTACTAATCCCATGTTCTCGAAAGCACATGAGTCCATATAGAAACTAGTTGATACGAACCCTTTATATTGAACCTAAACGCTGAAAAATTTCTCTCCAGTAACTTAGAATTTTGATGCAAAATCAAGTGAACCATGAAAGAAGAATATCTAAATTTATACTCAGTATCATATGTCCTTAGTTTCTCTAGCATCCCTTCAGCTACTGCATCAAAAAAATCATAATACTTCTAACTCTTCTCCCTTTTAAGCATAAAATCCAAGCCAATTTGAAAGTGATTGACTTCTTCATCATCATCAAGGCCATAAATTCAGGCCAACATTGAGAAGACATAATGTGTGTCTTTCTTGAATTTTATATGTGCCAGGGGAAAAGAAAAGTGATTTCTCTTTGGTCTTTCCTTTATTTCTTCCTCATACAAATTTCCTCTCTTGGTTCTAGCCTCCCATAATTTTTCCATCTCTTCCTCATTAGAGTGTTTGATGCCCCAATTTTGAGGGATACACAACATATCCCGTATGGCCACCACAAAAATTGTAACTTTGATCTTGTTGCCATTATAACTCCCATCTCCCTATTGAATCTTTTGGCACATGAATCTACTAGCTCCGAGCATGGGTGTATGGTGGGAAACATGAATTATTGCAAACCATAATTCCAAATCTCAGATGTGAAACCTTTACATCACTCACGATCTATCATTTTTTGGAATTCCCCCTCCCTAATGTTTTTAGGATTAATCACCAACTTTGGGTCAAAAATGTTGCCAGTGAAATCTTGCACCACCTCTCTTCTGATATAGTTATCTGGTTCTACTGACTTGCAATAATCAAACTATCTATCTTCTAGTGCTGGGGTGTTGGTGAATGAATTCCTCCCAAAGATATTGGAGTAACACAACCTTTTGGATGGGGCTCTATCTTTTTTACTAGATGTTGATGCTTCTGCCATGGTTGTGTCAAAAAGTTGCAAAGAGTCTCTTTAATGGAACTACCACTTGAGTCTTTGCTACCTAGAAAAAATATGCCTTTTTGGGTGCATATAATTCCTTTGCACGTACATGCAGTTAAGGCTCTATCATTACTGTTGGTCCACTAAATTCTTCCACCGAGGTGATACATGTGGATTTGGGGTCTGTATGCCTTTGCAATGCCAAAAATGCCACAAGAATGGAATTAGTACATTCTCCCCATTGCCTCTTTCCCAAATAAGTTAATTGCATTGGAAAGCATAATTTTAGCTATGAGAAATGTGCTTTAGTAATGCAAGGTAGTTTTGAAAAGACGTGGCTATTTAATTTTTTAGAACTTAGCATGTTAATCCATGTCTTTTCATATAAGAAAGCTAGCTGGTGTTGATTATGCCAAAGGAAACCTATCGATGATTGGCCTACATGAGCATTTACTTCCAACACCCAAATTTATTTCTTAAGACCTCTAGTCATATTTTTCGTATGATTCATCTCCTACCCTTCGGCTTCTTTGGTACTTTCTCCATTACCATCTAGCCAAAAATAGACTTCTCATTGGTTAATTTTTTCAGAACATCTTTTCTATAAATAGCTATCCCACTTGATTACAATATTCATTCAAAAGATAGCCTTTTAAGTTTAGTAAGTTTTTCTTGCTATCTCCCATTCATCCACACTTTGTTGCTTTGCTATATTGTTAGCTGGCCTAGGTACTCCCATTCAGCTTCTATTATGGAGGCCACAATATGCCTTTGTGGGTGATGTCACCTATGACAAAATTAAGCATCTGATGAAGTAGTGTGACCACCTTGGTGTCGTTGCATTCAAGTGGGTAGTTAGCGAGGACTACATTGAAGACAAGAACCGATTGAGAAGTAACTACAATGTTGTTTCTCACTTTTTCACCTCCCTACTTGACCTAAATATTTCCAAACCTATGATAATTGAATTGTGCTACTAGATGTTTGACTTTGCACTGCTAGAAGGGCTCAATGAAAAAGTGCAAGTGGTTATCCCCGGTGTCAGCAATTTGAATGCCATGGAAATCTATAGGAACATCAATTATGGGATAGACATAGCCTCATTTCCTTTCCTCACTGACTTCCACACCATGGACCTTGAGAGGTATCGCTCCTCATCTCATCCAGCGGCCATCTACCTGTTGTGGGAGTATGACATGGAACAGGTTCTATAGATCAACTAGAAAAAGCACTTCATTTTTTTGGCATATAGCCGTAGCGACTAAGACTGTGGTTTGTGTTGTGTTGAGCACACGTGTTGTGTGTTCACCCTCCTTTTTACCCTAACAAATAAGAAGAAGAAGAAGAAAAAGAACCTAATGATGAGCCATTTTGACTACTTTACAATGGCTGGAGGCTTAGCTTTACTTTTTTTTGTATGTTGCCTCCTTTTTTCTTCTTTTTTCTTTGTGACTCTTTTCGGGTTTGCTCAAGAGAGCTTCATGTTTAAATCTGATCCTCAAGCTTGTATTACATTGTAAATTTTTTATGAATATAATATAATACAACACTTTTCTATTTGTTTCACGTTATTCCCATTGCTTATTCTCAAAACTAAAATGTATGTACAATTTTTTTTACATATGATACACAGGTGTGAATTTTTTTAAAGAACTGTGTATTTTTATGGAATTATTTTAGATAAATACCATTCACTCGTATATCTAGGGAATTACCTTCCATATCTTCTAGCTCATACACATTATTTTCCTTGCACATGCTGATACAAAATGGTCCTTTCCATAGGGCTTCAAATTTTGTATGTTGTCCTAGTTTCATAGTGTGGTCATCGTACTTTAGTTCTAGGCCCCCTTCCCTGAAATTTGGGTTGGAGGTATTTTTATTCAACCATCGTTTCACTTTTTGTTGGTGACTGACCATGGATCCATAAGCATTTTCTTTGTCTTCCTTGATTTTGAGGAGTTTCGCTAACCTTACTTCCATCTTGTTGCTTTCTTTTGGGGTGTTTTCAACAGTTGCAAGGTAAGGATCTCTGTGGAAATAGGTAAAACTACCTTTTTTCTACATACTAGTTCATAATGAGAAGCCTTCAGAATCTACTTGGGCATAATTCAGTCTTCCCATAGAGTAGCTCATAAGTGCTTGTGCCAATCTCTTTGTTGCTCTGACCTAATGCGCTTGATTAACCTAATTAGGTTTTTGTTGGTTGACTCTACTAACCCATTTCCTTGTGGGTAGTAGTTTGATGAATTTTTAAGCTAAATCCCATGTTTGATAGTGAAATCTAACATCCTCAAACCTACAAAAGCCTAAGAATTGTTAGATATGATGGATTTTGGAAAACAAAATATGGTTATCAACTCTTTAAGGAAATTGACGATCTCGCCCTCTGTAGCATTTTTTAGGGCAATGGCACTTTTCCATCTTGTGAATTAATCAGCCACTATAAGGATCTGCTTATGGCTAGCACTGGAAATAGGCATTATCATTCTAATGAAATTCAAACCCCATTAAGGAAAGGCTTCCTTGGTTACAATTGGGCTCAAAGGTAAGGAAAAATTCTTTCTTTTGTCAACAAGATATTGTCACTAAGTACAATTTTGCACCAAATGGTGCACTCCAAAAAAAATAGAGGGCCAATAATATCATGCTCACATTATCTTTAAAGTGGTAGTCTTGGTGGAGAAATTTCCACCCTCAAGACTGCTATGAAATTAATTAAGAACTCTTTTTGCCTGTAGCTTATCCAAGCATCGAAGCAAGATGCCATCATAATTTATTTTAAATAAGATACCTTCAACTAATACATACCTAGTGCCTTGTAGTTAGTATTATTTTATTTTGTGAGATGGAAGGTTGGTTGGGTACTACCCCTTTTGCATATACTATGTTTGATCTATCACCTAGGCCTCCGTGGACTCAAACTAGTTTGTGTAGACTTGATCAATCTCTTTTTCAGCTATGGAATTTGATTCATATGCAATATATTCACACAAACCACTTCCCCAAACTATCTTGGTTGGTCTAATGTTGACATTGTACTCTAGGATCTTGGTGATCCAGTTTTACCTCTTCTCAGTTATCTCACCTTCAGTGATATACTCCTACACACTAGGATGAACGACGAGAATGGTGATTCTATTAGATGACACCAAGTTTCAGAACTTCTTCAAGATTTTAACAATTGCAATAACATGCTTTTGAACAAAACTATACTTGGCTTCATATCCTTTAAGAGTTCTTGAGTGAAATGTGATAGGATGCTCTCCATTATTTCATTCATCCTTTTGAGTGAGTACCGCACCTATGTTATGTTGGCTGCTGTATACATAGAGTATAAAGTATTTGGAAAAGTTTGGGTTAGCAAACATTGAGGCGACATAGATAGCCATATTTATCTACTTGAAAGCTACTTTTCCTTTGGGGGTCCATTTGAACATTAGATTTTTTTTATAATGAGCATGATAGGTCTTGCAATGCCTACAATTTTTGAAATGAATAAGCTGATAAAGTTGATTTTCCCTAGAAAATACTGTAGCCTTTTCTAATTTACCTGTAGGGGTAACTCCATTATAGATCTCACCCTTTCGAGGTCTATTGCTATTCCCTCCTTTAACACCACAAAACCAATTAGCTTGCCTTGGGGTACCCCGAAGACCATTTTTTGGGATTCAAGGAAATCCCAAACTATTGACATTTTTGGAAAACCTGCTCTAGATGATCGAAGAGATCATTTTTTTTTTTGAAAAGGCTGTTAGGTCATCCAAATATATTAAAATAATTAGATTAATTAATCCTTTGAAAGCAATATCCATTGCTTGATGAAAATTCACACTAGCATTTTAAAGTCCGAATGACATTTTTGAATATGCAAATGTTTCCCACTTAGTAGTAAACATTGTTTTATGTTGGTCACCTTATTTTACATATACCTGGTTATAACCTAAGAAACCATCAAGCAATGAAAACATCTTTGATCTGACCATGTTCTACAAGATCTACTCCATTTATGGTAAAGGGTGGTGGTCTTTTAGTGAGGCTTTATTTAGATCTATAAAATCAACATAGAGCCTAATGTCGCCATTATTTTTATGAACCTGTACCAGATTAGACACCTAGGTGGAATTCCTAATCAAATATATGATCCTTGATTCGATCAATTTGGTGAGCTCTTGTGCCATCAATGCTTCAACCTTCAGATTGACTATCCTTTATTTATTTCAGATGGGCTTTTATCCTTCCGCCAAGTCAATGGTATGTTGAACTATGCCTAGGTCATACCCTCTAAGATCATCATAGGTTTGAGGTACAACCACATCATATCTAGAACATAGATATTTTAGTTTTTCCTTGTCCTTCTGCAGAGCATCCCTTCCAACTTTTAACTTTTTTCCGCTTCCAACATCAAGCTCTTCATAATCTCTTATGTCCACAATGAACCTCTATTTTCCATTTCTTGCATCCTCATAGTCAAAAAGATTGTCAAGGGAGATTAAACCTTGAGGAAGCTTATTTCCTTTTAGCTAGATAACCTACTCTTTAGGAAATTCTGCTCTTAGTTGTGAATAGTCAAAAGATCTCCTCGAATTCTACTGAAATGTAGTGATCTGAATGTCATCTCCAAATACCTGCCAGTTTTGATCATTTTCATGGATTGTTGGTTGGACAATGATCTACACTATAGTCTACTTTGGTAAGTCAGAAACTTGTTGAAATTACAAACCTATTGAAGCCATTCAATGAATGACATTTTTTTGAGATTGGGGAATGAATTCTATATTAAAAGCTTCAAAAATTTCAATTAGATCCCATATCTGATGTCTTTATGACTTCATTCTTATATTCTTTGTAGCCGCTTTCCCATAGACTTGGCTCACAACTAACTTTGAATCTTTGAATGCTTCCATTCTCTTTATGCCCATTCATTCTGCAAGAATTAGAATATGAACCAAGGATTCATATTCAACATCATTATTTGAGCATGTGAACTGAAAATGAAAATACTTAAAGTTCTCTAATCCTACCAAGGATACTAGTTGGACACCTACTCCAGAGCTAGCTTTACATTTGCTTCCATCAAAATATAAGGTCCATAGAAGTTTGTCACTTGGATCATCATATTCCTTCTAATCCTTTACTACTTTCAGAAAAACTTGATCATCATCAAAGATCACATAAGTTCCTAGTCTCGTCACATAAAATTGGTCAAATGGTTCAGAGTCAATGAATTGATTGAGGAGGACCTCCTCTTTGGGAGTCTAGTCACTCATGTCTTCCTCGTCTTCTAACATTTCTATACAGTATCTGTCCCTTTGTGAGAAGGAGGTATGTGCTTCTTCAAAGCATAGGACTGCATTGTCTACTATGTATTCAAGATGCAAAAATTTAGACAAGATTCTTCACCCCATCCTTGGTCCTTAATATTAGGTGGGACCAATCAAGCGCCAAGTATCCGTCAAGATTAGCAGGGAAATATCTTGAAAGACACATTTTGAAGACTAGGGGAATGCCTATCACAACTATTTCTTGTGTTACCATTTGGCTTGGAAATTTGAAGAGGCTTAAAGATAAATCTTTAATCCAACCAATGGATGGAACCTTCTTCCCATGTAATTGCATGATTCCCTTCTCAAGGGGCTCATATTTAAGTTTTAGGGCATTGGCCACTTGCTTTGGCATAACCATTGTACTAGCTCTTGAATCAATCATGTTATTATGAAAAACCTTATCTCCCACAATAAGTGTTAAAAATAAAGGCATGGGCTTTGGCTTGCTTACCTCTTTCTCTTTTGCATTATCTACATCATTCACATAAGCTGCAACTTTTGAAGTTGAGGGTTCGACGTGGGTTCTTTATCTTTATTTTGATCACATGATAGAGTAGCATCCATCTGTGATATTTGTTCTTCTTTCTTTAATGATTCCCAAAGCAATATCTTCTATTTAGGAATGGATATGAAATCCCATAGAAATACGTTACCAAGCATCTTCATTAGTTGTTCCACCACATTGAGCATTTTGGCTAGTTGGATCTTGGGATTAAATGGTGGTATCTCTCTCATCTTTGGAGGAAAGTGATCCATCATGAATGGGATTGGAATCTTATCTAACATCTTATCCAACTCCTTATTTGGCAATGATGAAGTTTGTCGCTGTGGAGTAGGTCGGTCAGAGGCCTATAGAGCCTATTTTTCTTGCAGCGGTGGTTGACATGGTTGAGGACATGGTAGATCTTGTTGTATGTACTCCTCTGTGAGCCTTCATTTGGATTTTGTGTTGTAGTCTAATTATATTTTTGGAGTACTAGTTGTCAAAGCTTAATTCATGAATACTGCATCTTCTTCCTCCATCCATAAAAATAGTGCTTGGTCAGGCACAATATCCAGCTCTTGCTCTAAAGACATTCCTTGCATTTACGCTCTAAAGTGGGAATTTTCCATTTTGGGGGACTCATATTCCTCTACATTTAGGAGCATGCCCTTATTTATTTGTTCCACTATATTCCATTGCATATTTCCCCTTGGAAAATTTTGGGGCATATGACTATCACTACATGGGATGCACCATATGTTCTCATTTTTTGCTAGATTGTTCTAGCCTGGGATTACCTCTTTACTCTAGTTGTCCTTGACTATCTATAGTGGCATAGTGACCAGAACTATCTAGTTTGCAGAAACCGTTTGTTGAGCTCCTCCTTTGGAGGGTCCTTGGTACGTATTATATTGACAAGATGGCCTCCCTCCACCATAGGTCTGAGTTTCCTACTTCAGAGGTGCCGCTTGTTGTTTGATGAGAATCTCAGTGTTAGTGAAAGATCGCATGAGAATCTTTATATCATTGATGTCTGCTACTATGGAGGAAGAGTTCAATGTGATCGGCTACATGGAGGGGTACACATACATGGATTGCAGCATGGTCGACCTCACCACTTGTGTAGTGGAATTTCTTGGAGTGGCTTCTTCCCGAGGACCACCAAAGATTTATGCAAACATAGGTGTCAGAGGTCATGGTGGAACCTTTTCAACGTCAATCAAGATTTTCTCCACATGCACAACCAACTCATAGGTGTCGGGTAATATATCCCCTCCCATAGAGGTTATCATAACCATGATATTTGAATTGAAGTACTTTAGGTATAACATAAACTCCATCACAGCTAGAAGTTAGACAGTCACAGGGATTCTTTGTTGGGTTTTATGAAACCTAGTGTTGAAGTCACTCATGGCCTCTTATGGGGCTCTTTTGATAGTGATTAACATAGGTAGCAATGAAGAATGATCTCCCTTCTTTGAGAATCACTCAAACAACCTTTTTCTGAGCTGATCCCAGGAGTGGATAGAACCAGAAGCCAAATATCAATACCAATCTTGTGCTTTTTCTTTGAAAGAGGTGGCCAATAGCCTAAGATCAATATTTTCTCAGCTATGTTATGTACCTTGGATACCTCCTCTATATCTTGGAGGTGTTCAAAGGGGGTTTTGAAGTCTTCTTTGAAAAGTTTTGGAATAGCCTTAAGGGTGTTAGTGGGTATGGTAGGCCATACATCTTGAGGCATAGGCGGTTGTAGCAGACTACCACTATCCTAGTTACAAAATTTCTAGGAGCATGGGTAGCTACATAAGCCATGGAGAATAGATTCCTATGAATCAGGTATATTGGTATTCTAATTTGGAAAGTTTGGCCTCTAAGTGGGGTAAATAAGGCTCTAGATCTTGGGCTTTCACTTCTCACTCTATTACTCCTTATAGGTGATACAAAACCTTTAATTCTTCTTCTCCTAGATACTAAGGTAGGTAGTTGGGAGTACTAGAAGTTTCCTTTCGAGGATGCTCTCATTTAGATTTTGGGCATGAAATTTCCAGCTTCTTTTCTTGGTCTGATTTAAGAAATATTTTAGACTTCTAATCAGATTTTCAAAAAACTTTAGGTCCCATTGGGCATGCTAGAAAAATAAATGTTGATCATCAAAGCTTGCGCCTCTCCAACAACCTTATGGGAAATTTAGCAGGTGGGGGATGAATTTGTGCCTCACTAAATACCTCTAGGATTTTTATAGAAATTCATCTCTTCTCTAAGTTTGGTGAAAAAGGGTAGAAGGAAATGTAAATATAAAACATAAAAATGGTGATGCACCAAAGCTTTTACAACATTTCAAACCTAATTCTCTTCTATTAATGATAAATTAAACACATAATTCCACAACCCTTCATTGTTGGGAAAAGGATGAGGAGCAAAGCTAGATACAAGTACAGTGCAATCTTTCAAATATCCCTGCAAGAAGTGTTCATTAAGGTCCTATCAAGCATAAAAGTTCCCAAGGTTAACATAAAAACATTCATAAATTGCATAAATCCTTCCTCTTAATACAACATAATATGAAGAAACAATAACCCTAAAAGAAATTGAAAAAGTTCAATAGACATAATCCAATTTTAGCAAGTTATTCATATACCATATAAGGGCCTACAACATGAAAATCAACTACTCAAACTATTTGAATTAAGCTTAACACAGTGTTTCATCCTGAACAAAAGAATAAAGAAGGAAACTTGACAAAGGCCATAATATGCACAGTCTCAAAGATTTCTTCCAAATAGTGTATGCTTAAATATCAAATGAACTTAAAAACCAGAGGTTGGATTCTAATTCAATAATAGTTTGAGTTGAAAAATTATAACATGCTAGAGAAAAGAAGTGTTCTATGAAATTTACTTCTGAAAATATTTCTATCTCTAAGGAAAAATAAAAGAACTTCTAGTTTTAAAAAAATAAATTGGAACCCCTTCCTTTTGTCATTGCTTCCCATTTATAGCTGGGAAAAGAGAGAAATGTCATCACCACCCAGAAGTAAATACTGCCAGATGCCCACATCTGATAGCTCATGATCTAATCTTAGATCATTAATTAGATCACGAAAATTATATTTTCCATTAATTCTCATATGTCCCATTAAAGTCCCTTAGATATTTAGCAAATATTTACCTCTATAAAAACTTAGATCCTAGAAAATAGCTTGGAAAAAATCCGGTTGACCAATCACATAGATTGATGATGCCAACTCAAAGTTGCTAACCTAAAAACAAGAAATTCCCAGCATGTTCCGACAAACTCCAAAAGAGATTGCTTCTTTAAAGAACAACCTGCCCATAGCGAAAAGATGATGTGTCAAGTGGGTAGGAAATCTTGGATTTATGAAAGTAGCTTTTGGAGGAAATTGCTACTGAGTTGACATGTGACACAACTTTCTTCTAAAAGGAAGATGATAAAAAAAAATCCATGCAACCACTACGTGGTGCATTATGCGCATTTTAGAACAACTTTTTCTTTGAGCATGGGTTCATTCGGAAGTGAAAAACATAAAAAAGTTGAAAATAAAAAACTAATCAAGGAAAAATTGCTTCACAGTAACCTAAGATCCATAATGAGTGTGCTATTACGGGATAAGATGAGTCTCAAACTACGTCTCACTATATAGTATTAGCAATAGGAAACCAAGTTGTAAATCGCATGCAAGGGACAACCAATGAATGAAAGATAAATGCAATGAACACAAGATAAATGATATTCTTTAATTCTGATTCTTATGCTTAATAATGTACTTGAAATGAAACCAAAGAAAGCTATATCTAATGAAATGAATGAAACAAAAAATCAGTAATTAGAAATAGAGATCTAACAACAATAAATAAAAGCACAAAAATAAGGTTTTTAATGTTGTAAAATGTAGTTTCAGGTCTAACATAGGAGTAAATCACCAAGAGGGGTGTATGAGTCCCAATTAGGGTTTTTGAAGGCTTGAAATGCTAAAATATAGTCGACAAAAAATTCCCAAAAATCAAGTAAAACAACCTGTATCGGGACTAAATCACCCAGAGGGACATATGAGTCCCATATTATCATTTTGATACTAAGTGAAAACCCACAAAAGTGGTTTACAATTTGAGTGAGGAAGGAAAAGTTGTAAAAAATGACCCCATGCAAAAAAAAATAGTTTTTGGGGTTCAAATGAACCCTTTGGTTTGAGAGAACCAAAAAAGTGTTTGAATGAACCTTGGTTCAAGCAAACCAATTAAAGGCATTGTTCCACCATTACCACCAAAAACAAAAAGATTTTTTTTTTTGAAAGGGGGTTCAAATGAACCAGGGTTTGAAGCGAACCCATCCGGTTTGCCCGAACCCCTCTTTTCACACCTTCTCACCCTTTGGCACCAAAAAAGTCTAGAATTTTGTGTTTTGAAGCTCGGGTTGAGGATAAAAATGGAGGATACTTCATAGACCCAACTAGATGATGGTAGTCCTCAGAATATCCAATGAATATAATTTTAATATTTTTTTGTTTTATTATGTATTTTTTTAGTTTTATTAAACATATGTTTTTAACTGACAATCAAGTTTTTTGTTCTGCATGTGGAAAAATAGAAAATTATCAAAAAAAAAATTGAAAAATATGAGTGCACTAGATATTGAATTCCTTGATCCAAAAAAAAAAAATTGAATTTCGATACATACAAAAAAAATTATGTGTTATACGGTCCACCTATGTCTGAATTCTAATTGGTTTGACTTTGAAACTTGATTAAGGAAAAAATATTCAATAAAACACTATCTAACCAATTGCAAGCACTAGATATCATAGTGACAAATCTAAATTAAAAAAAAAAAGAATTTTATCCTTCATGGAAAAAAAATTATGCGTTATATGGGTATGTACAGGATCATGATGGGCCAAAAAGTGGCAATATTATGGGTATTTGTAGGGTATGTGGCTGATGACTTTTTTTTTACCCAAAATTGATGAAAGAAAAAGTGTTTTTAGAGGAGATTCTCAACTTTCCACCAATATAAATTATTCTTTAATTTGAATTTAATAAATAATTATTATTCATTTTCTATTAGAATTAGGACTAAAGTCCTAATCGGTAGGTTGATTGAAAAACATCTATAACTTTCAAACGGTATCACATTTTTTGAAATTGAAACATCCATCACATTCTATGCTTCACATACTATAGGATTAAAAAAAGTAAAATTAAATTTCATGAAGTTTTGACCAAGTTAAGGTAGTCAAACATAGGAGTTTTTATATATTTTTAAATTTGTAATAGAAAATTCATAATTAATTATTTACTGGGAAAAAAATTACAAAAAAATATGCATCACATCCAAACATGAGTCCTCTACTTATATATAAAATCTTATAAAAAATATTATGATTTTATTATGGTTAGGGTGGTCAGATAGACACCTATTTCTTATTTTTTCCCTGAATTTAAGTACTACTTGGATCGAAATTTCAAATTTTCACCAAATAGATTTTATTTATTTTTAAATAAACCTAGCAGTTTAGAAACTACATTCAATTTTCTACAGATTCTATTCTTAAATATTTTTGAAATAATATAGATAACTTATTCAAATTTTTATGTCAAGTTGCCTAACACTAATTTTTCTAAAATTTTTGCCACTTAAGGGCCTATTTTTTCCATGATGATCCTGCACATACCCATATGGTGAGTGCCAGTCCTTAAAAATGTTGTTTACTGAAAAAAAACTAGTTTTCAAAGGAGATGGAAAAAGAAGCGCAATATGATTCCAATTTTTTTTAAAAAATATATGTAGAATCTACAAACAAAATGTGACAAATCACTAGTTTGCATCATCTTCAAATTCTTCACGGTTTAGCCACTATAGGTGCCCAAAAGTGAAGATTTAGTTAGAAAAAATTATTTCAGTGTCTAGTTTGGCCAAAACTTGTAAACCAGTATTGTGGGATCACCCCTAAATTAAGCAAATTTTAAGTGAATGTTAGGGTTTTTGGTTTGTATGTTGTCTAGACTATGTGTAATTACATATTTCAAATGAAATTCAATGATGCAAGATGAAAAAATGCAACCTATATGCACTTTCACTAATGCAGGATTTAGAAGCCCTAAATGCAAATTAACTAATGCAAGATCTAATGCAAAGTTAATGTAAGCTAGATCTAGGACTATGCTGCACTATAAATAAGAAATAAGGTGTCCAAAGGCTAGGTTCATGAAAATGAACACATGGAAAAAGGGTTTCACCTTTTGGGAGAGGGAACTAAGAGGATAAGGGCCTATTTCACACTTTAGTTCATTCAAGGAAACCCTAGAGATCTCAATCTAGTGGGTCAATTGAGATAATAGGTTGCTATAAGGTCTCCTTGGGTGTCATTAAAGACAAAAAGGGGCTTCACCACTAAGCAAAGGCTTAGAATGGAGAAAATGTAAATGATATACAAATCTAGCTATGTAATCTAGGAAATCAAGCTCAAAATTTGAATAATAAATCGAGAATGAACGGAGGGGCATCTAGAAAATTAAAGATGCTTGAAACAAGGTATAAAATTCTGAAATTATCTCTTTTGAAGAACACTAGGACTCATACACCAAACTATGCAATTTAGTCCTAGTTTAGTGTTTCAAGCTAAATATGAAATCTGCAACTGCTAAACTAGTATCTATAAAGAATGGTTGAAATTTATGGTATACTAGGACTCATATTCCCAAGGTGGAGATTTAGTCCTAGTATTAAAGTGTTTATCTAAAATTTTGGTATCATCTAGTTACCTTTTGTAACTTCTCTTGTATCCAATCTTCGGGTCTAAAACTCTAAATTTTGACCTATAGGTGACTTTTCGTGAAGATGACAACTTTGACAACTTTATTCAATCTTGCAACTTAGGACCTTCAAAGGATCTTCAATCCTCCAAAAATATAGGTCTACAATCACACATGTAGAGGAGAGGAAAATGTTGTTTTGTTAGTGGATAGGGGTTTTCATTGGTCAAACAACATTTTGGTAATCAAAACTTGAAATAAAATGTAATAGAATCAAGTAATGATGAATGAAAAAATATGCTATGTTGCAACTCACCAAACCCTTGGAATAAAGGCTGCAATGTTGCATGAAATGGCTAGAATGAATGTAGATCTTGACTCATGATTGAATATTGTGAATCTTGACTTGAATATTTCTTCAATCATCAAACCCTACACCACAAATGTTAGCTAAAAAAAACATGATGCATGAAGCCTTTGACATGATGCTTGAATCTTGAATATAGCTCCATAATACTTGATAATCAACTTTTGAATGCTCTTGATCTCAAATAATTTCTATAGGAATGCTTCATATGATTGCTTAGGTGACTTGTAAACTTACTAGGACAAAATATGTGAAATAAGCTTGTATTTATAATTGTTTATGCCAAATTTTCCAAAATTACAACACTACAAGCCAACATCAAATCTAGGAGAATAAAATACTGCCAAGAGTTCAAATTTAAAATATGTCCAAGATAAGTAGGACTCATATTCCAGTTGGGGCATATGAGTTCCAATATCCTAAGCTTGGGACACAAATTTCATGAAATGTTAAGTTCAATGCAATTGTGATAGGTTGAAATTAGGTTGTAGAAAATGAGTAGCAAACAAAGTGAAGCAAAATACCTCGAAAAGCAACCTACACCTCAAGATTAGCCTAGTTGGAATCAACACAAAATAAAGAAGACAAATGAAACTTTTTACCTTGCGTCAAATCGATTCTTTGGTTGGCCCTTCATTCTTTGGTGTTGTATTCTCCTTGGATGGCAAGATGCAAGCTAGATGGTGATATGAAGATGGATGCAAGTCGGTGCAAGCATGAAAATGGCTAAGTATGGATTCTAGGAAAATTTTGCAAGAGTTTGGCTACAATGCATGATCACCTCAAAATGAGATAAAAAAGGGGGTATTTATAGAGATTTTGGAAATCCCTAGGAAAATGGATGGTCAGGATTGAGCCACCAAGATCAAGATGTAGGGCTAAGGTGAGTTGAGAACTCACAAGCCCTCACATCTTGACATGTGGCAAGTGATATGGTTTAAAAGGGGTGATGTGTACATCAGGTGGAAGGATAGGACATGACATGGAGGGGGTACATAGTACCTTGGGATTGGAACAAGATCTCCTCATAAAGGAGGTACTTGTCCCCATGTGGGTGAGAGGACATGTGGGGAATTAAAAATTGCTTAAATATTCTCATGGGCATGAGAGAAGGAATTTAAAATTCCTTTAAATGCATTGGGGGATTAAATGTGAATTAAAAATTCACATGGGGAATGGAGATGCCTTGTTCAAAAAGAAAAAACATTTAATAGGGTTGACTTAGGACTAATGACATGGAGTGATTAAGGTTGTGCAAGTACTTGATTAGACTAATTAATGACATATTAGAAGAGGGTTAGATTTCACATGTGACTTGATGTGACAAGTCAAAGATCACATGGGGAAGAGAAAAAGGAATTTAATATTCCTTGGAAAGATAAAAGGAAGTAAAAATTCCTTGAGAGGTTGATTAGGCTAGTTAGTGAAGGATTAGAGGAGGGTTAGGTGGCTAAAAGAGATTAGAGGCCAACTTGAAAAAGTTGGAGGATGTGACACATCCTAATCAAGGATTCGGCATGTGCACATCCCTAATGATGAGATTAGGAGAAATAATTAGGATTAGATAAAAATGATGGAGGATGTGACATATGAGGACTTAAATAAATGTCATATTTATTTAATTCATTTGATGAAAGGGGCAAGGTATTTACTTATTTAACTAGATACCTTATGGATTAGAAGAAATTTAGAGGGATTAATTAAATAAAAGTGATATTATTTAATTAATGCGGATAAGGGGATGTTTAGATGAAAGGGGATAAATTTGGATAAATTAAGTGTCCAAATTTAGGTGTCTACAACAATATTCAGGATCAGGCCATAAAACTTAGCTAGGACCCATACACCCAAGGTTGCATATGAGTCCTAGATCAATAAACCTAGAACACATAAGCTAAGAACATGAATTATGATTGGTCATTAGTTATGTTTTGGGATTATCCTTAGAAAGATGCATTAAATAAGGCTTGTGGATGTAAAATAGGACCAAATAATGCATAAAGAAGCCCAATTATAGCAAGGAGGGCCCAAAAAAGTGTGAAAATATAGATGGATACATTTTTCTACATTAAAATGGGAAATTAAAAAAATAACTATAAATACAATGTCTTTTTATCAATCAAATCACATAAGAGATATTGAATTTCATGAGAGCAAGAATCATAGAAAATATTATTGTAAAAGGTGTTCAAGTACATATTTTTTGCTCATTTTTTGTAGCATTCAAGATCTCAAGCATCATGTCAAATTTATCTTCATTCATGAATGTTTCTGGACCTAACATTGTGATGTAGGTTTCAAGCATTCAATTCAAGATTCATGCATCAAATGTTAGGAAATAATGCATTCAACCCAAAAAATTAATCCATTTCCTACATAACCCCATGAGATATAAACATGCATACAAGTAACCAAAATGCATAGATAAAATAGACAAGGCACAAGATAACACAAGATGTACCCTAGGAAAGCCCTCAAGAGGGAAAAACTTAGCATCTAAAAGCATCCATACTCCATCATATTATTCAACAATAAAACAATACAATCTAAGTTACAATGAATACCTCTAAAGCATCAAGCCTCTTAATGCATCCTCACATGTCCAAGCATGAATCCATGCATCCCATGCCATGACTCACATATGCACTCCTAATAAAGATTAAATAATTACAACCCACTCAACCATCCAACCTTAACCACTAAACATGTGCTTTATTTTATAGACTTAAGCTCACAAATACAATTAGCGGTAAGATAAAACCATGTACCATAAAACCATGTGAACACTAAACCACTAATCCATTATTTAATATTCCCCCAATATTAAATTATTATCACATGTCTCCCACACATTAAATAATAATACATTATTACAATAAAACATAAAGTGGTTCCCAAATAATTACCTAGTGTGATTAACAACACCACCTAGGTGCATGATAACTAAATAATTATTTGATTAAAAAATTATAATAAATCATTTTATGCAATGGTGTACAACACCATATCTCAACATTATCCCTCATGTATACATTGCATAAGGTATCAATACATGAAATACATCATCATAGCCATACATGAAACCACATGAATCTCCAACATGCTCTCGTGCTCCATCAAGATACTTGCAATAAGAAAAAAGTTACCACCATATCTAACAAGAACTCCTCTCATCCTCCAATGTCCCACTTATGGAAGAAAATGAACATGCCAAGGTTAAGATGCACCAATCCAAGAACACAAGCATCAAATCTAAGTGATAAAAAAGGCTCCAAACAATATTTTGTCAAGTAAAAAACCCTCATGATCAGAAATACCATCCACCAAATATGATAATAAATCCAACCATCCATACCTCCAAGGTATCTATACACCAACAAAATCATCCTAAGAACATATACAACCCAAAAAACCACAATCAAGCTCCTTGTATCAAACCTATCAATGAAGAAAATATATCTCCAAGAAATCCCACTACATAGGTAATGTCAAATCATATCAAGTCTACCAATCAACACTATATGAAGGTGTGATAAGTAAAGCAAAGCATTAAGTACCAAGAACAATAACAATGATCCACATATGAAACCTAAAGATCTTCATAATCTCTCACAACATGTTTCCACTATCCTCGCAAATCATATGAACATGAACATCAGAGAAGGAACCATGAAGAGAGAAAACCTGTAAACCACAAAATGTCCTACCAACACCTCAAAAGTGCAATGATGTGTGAATAGTTACCACCTAAAAACCCTAAATGAAATCCCTCAACAACACCCATACACTCAATCTCATAGACCAAGTACAACATTTGAATCATGTGAATGCCAAAATGGATGCAAGCCTCTCTAATCAAGAAGATCAAACTAAAAGTAACCATTCTCAAACTCTAAAATCAGCCCATAAAACATCTCCTAAAATCCTCATTAACAAATGATAACATAAAATCAAATACACGAGGAGATAACCATGCTAAACATCCCTTAAAATAAATCCTACATAACTAACTATCCATAGCTCAAGATCCATATCCATGAAAGATAAAGCAAATAAACTCATTCTAACCATCCTCAAATGAGTATCCAAAATCAATCACCATGAATTAACTCATTCCCATGAGAAATAAAAGCATGAAAAAAAACACATTTGAAAGATATAATGGGAAATACCTCTCAAATTATAAACTACCAAGTAGAACAAGAGTGGGAATATGAATTCTCCTCCAGGATAACCAAGTCACCATGACTCACTCCAAGAACAATCTCCTCTATTGGTCCATCATGAACTCACATCCATATCTAGGTGAAAGCTCCTTGGTCTTCCTTCTAAAACTTCCAAAGAGTAACCCTCTCAAGAAAATGCCTCTAATTATAAGAGAACTCTAACCATCACCCACATCTCCAAGTATCCATGGGCACCTGTAACTGATCAATACATGCCAAAATCCAAATGCAACATAGCACCAACATGAAGTAATCAATAAAATGATCAATGTACTCAATATAAAGAGAACCACCAAGATCAATGTCAAAGCTCCAACCAAAAAATTAGGAACCTATCATGAGAACATGATCGAACCATCTCAGGTCCTAGTAGATCACATTCACAAATGTAAACATCCTAACTCAAGAGAACACATATACCATGCCAAAACTCTAAACTAGTATCAAGAGTAAACTATGGAATAATATCAAATAACTCTAAACAAATAAACCACATCTCCAATCACATGAAGATAACCATTACTAATGATGCATCCACTACACTGCCAATAACTCCCACTAAACCGTGAAACTCATCTACACATGGCATCATGACTAGCATCTCCTCCATGAAGATTATCTAGGTCTACACACACTCAATTGAAATGTTAATAATATACAAGTGAAACCAAGATCTCCAAATGAAGAATATGCGTACAACCACCATACAATCACCCTAAAACCATCACAAAAAACCAACACTATCATGTCATCACTATCAAAAGATCCCACTAAAAGTGTATGACCAATGAAATGTACCAAGATATCATGAAATCATGATCAAAGCACATGCTACAAGTCCCATGAATTCACTAATCAAGTATTCTAATTGTCCATCCTCTCATCCCAAAAATACATACTAATTCACAAATGACAATAGATAAGGCCAACTAATGAAATCTACAACAATAATGAATCAAAAAATTTGGATATAGATAGTCCACGTTTGAGTCATCCCACTATAACCTAATAGGTTGTACACACCTAAAAGATGCATAACTCATAGATCCAACCATTAAAAAATTCATACTCATCATCACATTAATAACTTGCAAACAAAGATATCAAAGAAGATAATCATGTAGATATCAAGACTTAAACACCAAATCAACCATAGATATAACTTTCTAACCATGTCCACAAATGAGTAACCATAGTTAAGTAACCAAAAAAGCATCAAGAAGATAAGAAAAATCTCCTAACATCAAACCAAATCACCACCAATCAACCACATACATGATCATGTCATGCCAATGCATAAATATACTTGCATACCCATGACACCATATAACCATAGCCAAAACTGTACCTACACTCAACTATCAACCATGTGAGATTGCAAGTCTCAACTCATGTCAAACCATGTCCTCAAAACCAAAGAAAACATGTGTACTAGTCACCATCAAAGTAAAACTTTCAAAAACACATGTAAATCTATATCAAGAATAACCAAACTAATAATCATTCATAGCATCATAAATATTATATAAAAACATGTACTCCCTCAAGGTTTTTCCTCTTGACTTATCTAGATGCTCATACAATCATAGCCCAAATCTTAGGCTCCTACAAGTGATCAAACAAGTACCAAACTCATCCAACACCACAAACTAATAATATAACTAAACTACTATGTAATACACTATAAGTTCTCTCCAACGCCTCCTTGAAATCAAAACTCCAATTTTGCATGCAAAATTTATGCTCAAAATCATTTATCCAAGAACATCTAACTTATGGGCACCAAAAATTGATAAAAATATAAAAATCATGGATCACCAAACTTGTACCATTATGTAGTGCTCAGAACCAGCTTTTCAACGAGTACAAGAAGTTGAAAATCTAACATCATGGGAAAAATTTAGGTTCATTTGAAAAAAACTGCTATAAAATATCCAATTTGGCTAGCTCGTGACTCTGTGGTGGGCCACTTGTAGACCATCGGTAGCAGTGGCTAGCCGGTGGCACCCTCTGGTGGAAAATTTCAAAATATATTCAATTTTTTTTCATTTTCCCTTCATAAAAAATTCCCCCCTGCCTTTATACAAACCCAAAATTCTTATAAATATGATTTATATTTTTGAAATGGTGGATTTAACAAAAAAATATTAAAATGTTTTACTATTTTTTTTAATGGTCGGTTTTAAAGTTTTTTTCTACTAGAATTTTATGGAGTTTAATGGCAGTTCAAAAGATGACGGGCCTAGCCCTATTGGCAACCAACAAAAAGTCAACTGGGGTGACAAGCCCATACCGACCTGTCAACTCGTGCAACAAAGGTCGTAGGCCATGGGGTGGGCCAGTTTGCGGGACCCCCTCCCCCTCCACTTGTTAAATTATATTTATTGACTGTAATGATGTAAATTGTACACCCTTGGAATTGGTAAAATTTCACTTAATGTAGGAATAATTAATGATAAATTAGATTTAATCTCACCTTGATCTAGTGTTGTGATGTATTTTACACACCCACATTAGGTTTTGGGCCCTTTTTAAGTTAAATAAGCCTAAACTTTTTCTAATTTAGTGTTGTAAAGTGTATTTATTTGCACCTTAACATTATATTTAGGAGTTTTGTAAACTAAATGGACCTAATCTAGTGTTGTAATGTGTTGTACACATTCACATGGGATTTAGGACCCTTTTAAGCTAAAAAGACCTATTTTTGTCTTCATTTAATGTTGTAAAGTGTATTTATTTACACTTTCACATTGAATTTTGGGCCCTTGTGCATTTATGACCTTAAGATTATCATTAATAGGCCCCTAAGACCCTATATTGTGCATCCCAAGGAATATTTTAACCAAAATCTTAGCATAGGCCTCATATAAACATAATTTCTTGACTGCTCAACATTCCCTCTCTTCAAATAGGCCCTATGGGACCCATACCCCACAAGTGGCGTATGAGTCACATTTGGCCTATTTTTAAGGTTTTGAGAGGGAAAATTTGGTTTTAAGTTCAAATTTCATGAATGTCGGCTTGTGGGATCCAATTAATATGATATTAGATGGATTTTATATATAAATGAGGACTCAAATCATTATTACACATAATCCTTCATGATATAAATTCAAGCACCCAAGAGTTACACATTACAAGGCTTCACAAGATCATCAAGAGAGCATTCAAGATCATTTCTAAGGTATTCAAGAGAAAAATTTGTCATCAATTGTTGCAGCAATTCAAGATCTGTCATCATGTCAAGGATATCAAGCATCAACCATGTTAGTGAGCTAGTGTCATGATGTTGCATTCAAGATCCAAGGTCAAGAATTGTTCTACACTTATCTCAAGATCTATATCTACATCGTTCATGGCCATTTCATGTTAGATTGCAGATTTATAAAGCATCATTTACAAGGCATCATTCAAGGTATCATTTTTCATATTTCATGTCCCATGTTTCATATCCTTATTTCATTATTTCATCATTTGGTTTAATTACTTAAAAGAGGTTTGACCAAGGAAAACCCCTATTCATTAACAATCAACAAGTTTTTCTCCTATTTGCATGTGTGATTGTAGATCTAGGTGTCTTTTAGTATGAATAACCTTTGAAGATTAGGTTACAAGCTTGGAGAAAACTATTGGAATTGTTCCCTCATTTGCAAGGTTGTAATCTTCACTAAAAAGTCACCTATAACCCCAAAATCAAGCCTTTCGATCCGAAAATCAATTGGGAAGGATAAAGTAGACATTGAAGACTAGATTTAGACTTTGAAGTTCTAGAAAACCCTAACTAGACTCATATGCCAATCTTGGAATATGAGTCCTAGTTTAGGTCTTTTTTTCATATTTTTTCAGTTTCAGATACCCTTTTTCCAAAAACCAGTTCCTGCACAAAAAACTAGATGTAGGACTGATATGTTGAGACTAGTGTATGAGTCCTAGTAGGCCTAAATTTTGGGTTATTTAGTATTTCAGGTCTCCATTCAAGGTCTCTCAGGCTTCTAGCTACTACTCTATACTTTTCCAATTTATTGTTCTAATTTATTTGCATTTATAGATCATTTAGTGAAGTTTCTTGCATCATTGAGTTCAATCATTATATTTTGCATTTCATACATTTTTCCAAGCCCTAGCTTGGAAGTGAACCCCTCATTTATCCTCATTAATCTCTAATAAAACCCTTGGATACCCTATTGTCATATCTCTTTCCCCTTTCTTCATTGGATTGAGATATCTAAAGTGTCCTTGAGTGTAGCAAGTGTGAACTATGAACCCTACCCTTGTGCTTCATCCCTAAAAGGTGGGGAGTACTATTACATTGACATATTATGATCTATTTATTGACATGCACCCTTCATGGTGGTGTTGTTTATAATGCCCCATGAGGCATGGCCTTTTGGTATTCATCCCCAACAATGTTATACTTTATATACCCCTCTCGGTGTTTTTTGTTTATCCCATATAATGTTAAACTATGTACACCCTTTGAGGTGATTTTTGTTAGTCCCCTATGATGTTAAACTATGAACACCCCTTGAGGTGATTTTTTCATTCCCTATCATGTTAAACTTTGTACACCCCTTGAGATGATTTTTCATCCCATGTAATGTTAAACTTCATGCACTCCCTGAGGCATTATTGACAATGCAATTCATGGATTTGGCATAATATATCTTGTAAATTCATAAAATTGATCACCTTTTAACATTTCCACCTAGCATAACTTAATCTACTTTCCATTGGAGCCATGTGTTTGAAGAGATATCTAGGATAAGACAACTTTCTAGCCTTGTGGAACCTATCATACTGCATGAACACCTAGCATTTAACATAGCTTGCTAGCTAGTGGATCTATGTAGCTCATGAGTGACTTGGCACAAGATAGATTTATATTCCTTATGAGAGAATTATCTTTTCTAACATCATATTTGAGATATGATAATTGGTATTTAAGATAAATTTATATATTGAGGTCTCTTTACAATAGTGACTTGAGTCATTTTAGTACTAACCTTATGTTTGTGTCTTTAATATGTTCTCTGTATGTTTACATGTTATTTTTACTTCATGTTTATGTTCATATTAATGTGTTGTGCACTCTTTATTTTTACTTTTTTTTCTAATTTTATATTAATTTCATACATTTGTGTTCATTTATCCTTATGTTGTCTTACCATAATATCTTAAATCCTATGGGCTTATGTGCCCCCCTAGATTCAGTGTTATCCTATCTATTTAGTATTTAGATACTAGAACCCCTCTTGACATATTCTTATTTTAGTGTGAGTCTAAGAATATGTTTATACTCTCACTAAAGTGAGGGCTAAATGCAGTGTCATAAATTGTCGCACATGACAATTTCACACTACGTTTTTGCTCCTCTCTATGTGTTTGGACATAATTATGCATTTTATTTCATAATTGTATTTTTAATTTCCTATTTTAAAACATTTATTTAAAAATCAAATATGGGAAATCAAAGTAGGCATTTAATATCTCCCCTGACACAAGTTGTATCCTAAAGAAACTAAGAATCCAATCTTGGACATAGGGCACCATAGACTGCTTATTATTTCTCCAAATTTAAATATGTTGATGTCGGTAATTTATTATTCAAAATTCAAATTTTAGTTATCGATTATCATGGTTTAATTTTTTGGAAATTAGAAGAATTGCATATAAATATAAGTCATTTTTACCATTTGAATGAATTAATCACACCTAAGGAAAAATATTGAGAAAACTAAGTGTGCTAAAAGCATTCAAGAGTGGTCAAGAGAATAAATTTCAAAATTATTTGAGCATTGTGTCATTTAGGCATCATGTCAAATTTTTTGTGTGTTTTATCCATATTTTGCATGTATTTTATTTTTTAGCACTATCACTTGTAGGTCTTCAAATTAAATTGAGTCAAGAAACAATTGATCCTTGAAGGTAATTAGGATGACTTCATTCCATTGAGGAGATAAGATATAAAAAACTTAGAATATTTTTTTATACTAATTAAAATAGCCCAAATCTAAAAAATTATAATTTTAAAGAGTAATATAAAACTTACAAGAGTACTTATTACAAAGGAGAGATGGAACAAAAATTATGACAAAGTTTTAATAAAATAGTCAAACTTACATATTACCAAACATAAATGAAGAAAAACCCTCTCAAATCAAATTGCATTTTACTCCACAATATAAATATTATGTAAAACATACAATAGAAGCCATGTTTGATAGATATAGTTCAAAATATGATAGCAATAAAACTTTCTGCAACAACATTATTTAGTTGTTGGAAAACAGCTTACATAATGAAAATAAAACCTACAGCAAATGATCAGATCAGATGAGGACTGCATGCATCTCAATCCTGCTAAAAACACACAAACAGGAAAAACAGAAAATGGTTGAATTCGTTCGATGAGTCGATAGAAGGCATGATAGAAGGTAGAAACTAGCAAAACTGCTGGCAATATCCAACTCCATCTCCACAGCTCCCGATGTTACAGCAGGTAGGCGCAGGGGTGCCCGGGTATCGTGCACAATCAACGTCCTGGGTGCACAGATAACCAAGGCATTCAGCTTCTGTTGAAACTGCACTAATGATCACCACCACCATTATTACCATTATCAGCACTGCAAGTTTTCTAACTAATTCTGCGCTTCCCAATTTCATTGCCATTTTCTCTTCTTCCTCTTCTACTTTCCTTGAAAATAAATCACAAAAGATGGCTCAAGTGAAGATCTTTTCTGCAGCGCCATTAAATAGCATTTAGATTGTCCAACTCGTAATGATATCTCTCTTGTTTTAATCGCAACATGGACAAACTCCTCGGTCGGCATTTTATCTTTTTCGTCCATTATAAAAACAGAAGCTACTGAGACAAAACCGCCCTAATCACGCATGATCAATGGAGAAAAACGTTAAAAAAACCATCTAATCCTCACCTACCGTATATTTTGAATTACGTTTCTCAACTTCGTCCCTTGAATGCCGGCCGCTCAGACATGAAATAGAATATGTAATGGAATGCGCACTGAGTTCCAAGGGAAGGCAGGTTGATTATATCAATCTCTATTAAAAATCAAGATATTTGTTCTATCTCTAGGTTCAATAAAATTCCGTACGGATATTATTATTAATATTATTTAAATCGTTAAATATGTATTAATTAAGTATTTAGAGAAAATTACATCAAGATTTTTAAATAACAGTAGTTTTGATTATTATAGAGTTCAAAAGATGAAAATCTAGGCAATTTATCACAGATTAAAAAATTCTGAAAAAGTAAATTAAAATAATCAAACACACCCTTTCATTTTATCTATTTTTTAAGAACTTTGTTAATTTTAAAACATATAAATTATAGATTCAATGCAAAGAGTTTGGACTGCATTCAATAGAACTTGAGGTGCATGTACACCATCTTATACAATGTAACCCATAATGAAATGGCACCATTTTTTAATATCTATTTTGTTTAAAGTGAAATACATAATTGGTAAATGACACCACTAAGAGGTTTGTATTAGTTCTTGTGTTACTATTATTTGCATTTCTTCTTTCTTTTGTTTTTTTTTTTTAACTTGGAATCAAGATTAATAGAAATGAACAATATTTAAAAAAAAAATTCTGCCACAATGTTTATAGAGTTTATTATATTGTATTATCTATGTGTGATGGGATAGAGGATTTGGGGTCTATCATGTGATGACTCAGCTGCAAGTGTACCAATATTTGAGCTTTCTTTTTTCAACATTGCCATAACTGCTATGGGTTTTGAAGTGCTACTAATTTCCATACAATTTGGAGCGGGTTGAGAGCATTGATAACTTCCAAAGTTTAAAGGATTGCTAAACCTGATTTCATCCAACCCTTGAAATCCTTTCTCTACAATTTACAAAGTTCCCTTTCAAGGACTTATGGACTAATCAAACCTCCATGTCAATTGGTAAATTAGTAACTAATGAGGATGTTAACTCTACTACAAGCAATAATATGGACACCTTCTACTCTTTCCACCTAAATTAACAATCTCCCACAAAGCGAAGTTTTCCCCTACACCTCCCACTCTTCCCACCTAGATTAACCATCATACGATGGACACCTCTAATGCTTCTCGCTCTTCACACCAACAATCAGTTTTGAATCAATGCTCTTCTTGTCCTTCCCGCTCGGCTACGTTGAACCTATTGGTCATCTCCTCCCCACCTGGGTGTGAGTTGGTGGTCAACCTTACTACTAATGTTTTGTCGTTTGGCTTGGAGTTTGTGGTCGCCCCTAAGTCTATTTGTATGGGGACATTTGTGGGTTCTCCTATAGGAAATGGCTTTGTTTCGGCTTCATTTGTTGATGTTTTATGGTCCAATATGTCTGGAGAGGGCTTTTTGAGACCTTTGCAATGTGCTAGTGCTACTCTTCTTATTTTTCTCGATAAGGAAGCCTTTGAACACATAAATTTATACTCCAAAACAGCCCTACTCTAAAGGTTTTTCTATTTGTGTCATTTCGTCCCTAATCTGCACCTATGGATCTCCAATAATTGGTCTTCTTTAGTTGAAGGTATGATTCCTTCTACTATAGGTTTTGTTGTTGTGGGTTTTTGTTCTCCTGAAGATAGATGAGCAATTTTAGATCATGACTTGTGGGAATGGGATTTCCATCCATTGTCCATGAGGCATTTGGTTCATTCCTTTAACCGCTTTAGAGGAACCCATTAATGTTATGCCTGTTTAGGTGAGATTTGCGTATCTTCCCTTATAGTTATGGCTCCCCTCTGCTTACGAGGACATTGGTAATGCTCTAGGTAGGTTCTCTAAAGTGGATAATGCTTCCAAGAATTTTACTCACACCTCCTTTGCTTGGATTGTGGTGGAGGTTGATTTGTATCAGGATTTATCTAATGAGGTGATGCTTTAGGTTAATGGTTGGTCTTGGTCTCAGCTGGTGGATTACAAAGATATCCCCTTTTTCCATAGATGTTGTTTTGCTATTGGATACTTAGCTCGTGACTTTCCTCATGGCTCTTGCATCCTGTTTCATCATCCACTTGGTGGAGGAACACTCTTTGAGAACATTTAATAGTGTATACCAATACAAACTTTTCTTTTGATTGTGAGGATTATAGGCCTTCTTCTCCTTCTATATAGGTGAATAATCATGTTGTTGATGGCGTTGCTTCTCCTATGGCTTCTAATATGTTGATTCTGGATAAGTTTGCTCCTATTGTTCTATCTATTGCTTCCCTTATGGCCCCTGCTCCCGCCTTCTTGGAAAAAGGTTATCTTAACTATGAATCTTTTTGCTTTGAGCTTGGTTATGGATGCTTCACCTAAAATATCTATTGTTCCACTTGTTACTTACTCCAAATAAGATTCTTCCCCAAGTTTAGTGTAAATGTTTCTAATCTAGTTTTTGATTCTTCCTGGATAGTTATGCAACATAAGAATAAATGTACTTCTAAGAAGGTCTCTATTTTGATTAACAATCCCTTGGACACAAATTCATTGGGTCCTAGGTCTAGTCCTTGAGTTCTTTCTCTCTAGTTTTTTATTTCTATTTTGTCTTTGCTAGTGGCTCTATTCTTGCTACTAGTCTTTGTGTTGTTGTTGTTTTTATGTTTCTAACTAGTTGTTGTGTTTGGCCAATCTTTTTTTTTTGGGTTTTTTAGCCCTATTGTTTGCTTTGCTTGGGACCAAGGCCCTTCTATGCTTATCTAATAAAAAATCTCTACTACAAGTAAACTAATAGTAGATTTATTTTCAAGTAATAGTTGTATTAAGTTACCAAGGCCTTCTAAGGGTAATTGATACCTCATTGAGTTTAATACCACTTAAAACCAAGAGAAATTTGAGAGCTTAGATATTGTTTGAAGTTTCTAGTTTTGTGAGATCAACGATCATCAAATGGTACTCAAATCTCCCCCAATTTTCCTTGAGCTCATGTATATCATATATACCTTTCATTTTTATTATAATTAATATTTTATTCAAATATTTCATAGTAATAGATAACAAAACCTTTAGGCTTGATTATAGATTAAGAAATTTATCACTGTACAAGATCGCTTAATTTTATCTTACTACTAAACCTTCTCACAAGATTCTAAGTGAGGAGAATAATCTATAGTTTTCATAGATTGAGTATGGCCAATATTTTCTTGCTTGATTTATCATTTTCTCTTATATAATCTTGACTATCCTATAAGAAAACCAATAATATAGTCCTCTTTGAAGAATAGTGATATCACTACCAAGGGCTTCCAATGGTTAGTAATCTCACCTTGCATCCAATAGTCCTTGGTTTTGGAATTTAAATATTTAATTTATCAAAATTTAGATGTAATTGTTCCTTGAGTTGTGTGTCTGTGCTCAACTATGTGCTTCATCTTCAAATACTTCCCTTTGTGTGACCATGTTCCATTAAGTTTTATTGTTCACAATGTAGGGTTTTCCTAAGCATGCATTGTATGTGTTAGTTTATTTCATCACTATCTTGATGAATTGTGCTTGTTTATAGTCACACCCTTGTGTCCCATGATGCAATTCATATTTTAAAATAGGTAAATTTGTAGGAACATTTGGTATATATGGTCATTTATTGGACACAATTTCATCAAATTCTCAAAGTAGCTCCTTTACATCTAAAGGAATATTGCTATTGTCATTTGTTGTAGCTACTTGAATCTCCTTGGGAACTATTGTAAAAAATAGTTTTTCGCCTTTAATCTTCTTCAAAAATTTCTTTCCTATCACTAATAGTGTTCTCGGACCACTTTCCACCTCTTCTTCCTTAGTTGCCAATGGTGTAAGAGTATGCTTTCTTCTATTTTTCTCTAGCTTAGTGTAAGTGTTTGCTCTTCCATTATGGATTTCCTTCCTATAAAATTTCCATGGTCTCTCTAAGAGTAAGTGGCATACATCCATGGGAATGATATCACACCACACCTCATCTTCGTAACTATCTATCCACATTTTTACTAGGCATTGTTTGTAAAATAAAACTTAGTGCCCTTTTTCTAACCATGACACCTTGTAAGGGGTAGGGTAAGATTTCATTTTTAACCACATCATAGCCACCATCTCAATTGAAACTAAATTAGTGATAATAGATTTCCATAATCCATGATAAGCATTGTTGAGTGTTTTTGGATTAGATTGTATCTGTATTTTTTCATCAACGTTTTGGATCACACTCTGTGATAAATCATCAAGACATAAGAGAGAATAAGGAGTAAAATGAATACTTTTAGAAAAAGAAAAGGATATAAGGGGGGGAAGGGGGAAGAGAGAAAGTGGCACAGGAACCAAGGTGAAAGAAATAAATAAAAAGAAATTAAATAAGGAGAAAACAAAAGAAATCAAATAATAAAAAGGTTGAAATTGAAAAAAAATAGCTGAGTATAAAAATGCACCAATAAAATTTAATTAATACAAAGAAGTACAATCAAAGAAAAAGAGAGAGCAACAAATAAATAAAAAATTATAATGAAACAACAAAGAAAATTAAGATTAAAACTAATAAAAAGAAAAGAAAGAAAATAATCTAGAAAACAAATAATATAGAACAAAATAAGAGATAAGATAAATTAACATAATACAAGGCAATGAAAACATAATTCAAAGAATAAAGTCATAAAAGAAGCCAAATTAAAGACCAAAAAGCCTCACAACCATAAAAAGTAAAGAAAGAGAATAAAATACAAGAACCCAAACACATATACATGTATACCAAGAAAGAGAACAAATCTTATGTGTTATAGAGCAACACATAAGAATAGATAAAAGAGAATGCAAAGAAATGAATACAAGAAGAAAAATAAAAGTAACCTGGAGAGGAAAATAAGAAATAAAATATGAATGCATATAAGCATAAACATATACATATACATATACATATACATATACAAGAGCATGCTTATATACACATGAATAAAAATGAATCAAAGGCATACAATAACAAAGAAATTACAATTACAAATACAAAATAAGAACATATAAACATACAATTAAAAGACATCAATAAGAGAGAATAAAGAAACCAAAATTAATATGAGAAACAAGACACTCAAAACATGACTCAAACGAAAGAAGAGAATGAAATAGAATGTATACATACATACATACAAAAAGAAAAATGAGAAAATAAATAGAGGAAACCCTGCATACATAAACAAAAATATATACAAATACATAAATAAACAAGAGAAAAGGAGAAAAAATTTGAAAAGAAAAGGAGTTCATAAATGAGAGCAAAGGAGAAAAAGAAGAAAAGAAGTAGAAAGAAAATAAGACAATAAGAGAGAATGAAGAAAGAAAAGTTAAATATAAGAAATGAGAACCCAAAACACAACAAAAAGCATAGACGAGAATGAAAAAGAAAAGGAAATAAAATGCAAGAATGCAAGAATAAATAAATAAATAAAGGCCCAAACATATATAAAGGTGAAAATAAATAAAAATTCAAAGTAAGAGAAGAGATATCTAAGATAATAAATGAAACTAAATAACTAAGAAACCAAACAAAAAAGAGCAAAATGATAAAAATGCTAGGAGGAAATTAAGAAACTAAAAGAAATTAAATCAATTAAAAAATAAAAAATAAAAGATAAACAACAACTAAAACCAAGAAAAAACTATAAAAACCAAGAACAACCTAAGGAAGAAAAGCAAGAACAAACTAAAGGAAGAAAGAACGAGAAAGAAAGAAAAAAATCAGAAGAAAAGAAGCATAGACAAGAGAAGGGAAAGGGGGGACAAGAAAGGAGAGGGAAAACAATAAAAAAATGACAAAAAGAAAAGGAAAGGCCAAAAGAGAAAAGAAGGGATGAGAGGGCGAAAGAAACAACAAAGATAGGAGAGAAAGGAGAGGGAGCTACAACACGGGGTGGGAAGGGGGAGTAAAACTAGTGGTGAGATGGAAGATGATGAGATCTTAGGTTGGTCAACAAAGGATGCTAGGACAAACTTAGACTTCATCCGTCATCATGATTAAGGTTGTGAGGATGATGGATGATTTCAATGGCCTCTTTCATCTTTCTCTTGAAGAAACTATCTTCTTTAGATAAGATTTGGGTATTTTAAAGAAAGATGTGATTCTTGGTATATTTCTTGTGCTGCATTCTCTCTCCCCCACTTTCCCCCCCTTTTATCCTTTTCTTCATCTGGAACTATTCATTTTACTGCTTATGCTCTCTTTTGTCCTTATGATGCATCATAGAGTGTGATCCAAAATGTTGATGAAAAAATACACACACAATCTAATCCAGAAACACTCAACAACACTTATCATGGATTATGGAAATCTATTATCACTAGTTTATACCCTTCATGAGACAGAATTGTGCGCTAAAGCAAAAAAATTATAGTTTCTAAGAATCAAGTTAGTGAAGAAGTTTGCAGACCTTGCATTTCTAAAAAGGTGTAGAGATTCCAAGCTTATACCCACATAATTTGCCAAAATTTTGCATCACCTTTGGAGCTGCAAAACTAAACACATTTTTATCAAGACGAGTTTGTCTCTTCTCCAGTCAACAATCCAATCCACCAGGTCGTGCATTAACTGTGCATACGGATTGAGGAGATTTTTTATGTCTTCTAGTTTTTTCAGTGATGGCAACTGAAGTCATTATCTTGGTCTATAGATCAGGATCTACTTATACCGACAGGAAATGTAGAAGACAGTGTGTTACCAACATAAAGCATGAAGAACAAGGTATTTGGTTAGTATGTCAATCTGTATGCTTCACTGGATCATCATCTTGTGTTGTGGATCCCAATGATAGGTTGTTAAGCATGTATGGTACCTTATTGGTAAGTTTTGTAATGTTGTATTAATCCGTGTATGAGTAAAGAGATCTAGCATAATTATTTTCTGTCTATTTGCTCATTATGGCTGACCTAATGAATGTAGTGTGTCACAGATGTATGAGTACTTAATTAATTGTTTCTTGTGTTGGTTATTTTGTTTTGGGTCCTAGCTATGTCTTAGCCAACCTTGATGGGTGCACATTAATAACTTGTGATTTGAGCCGACAGTTGGAGACTATCTCATGTTTTGTTGAAGCTAACTTAAGTGATTAAAATATTTGTTAGTGGGTATATATATGAGATCACTAATTCTTTTTGAAGTAGAATGAAGTAGTGAGAAGGTGTGTGTGTGTGTGAAAAAGAGAAGAGTAGTTGTATGAGCATATACATCAAAATATCAGATGAGTGAATTTTTCTTGAGCAGAAGAAGATTGTTGTGAATTAAGGTAGAGTAGAGCAGAACAAATTGTAGAATCAGTCAGAAGGTTCAAATCTAATAGCTGTACTTCACCGAAATTGAATTCAGGCATTTGTAGATGCTATCTTCTCAGTTCAACCTTTTGTTGTAATCATAAACACTTTGTAAGGAAGTGAGCCTTAATTTGAGCAGTGAGCTCTAGGCAGTGTGCTTGAATGTAAGTGCATTCCCTTTCATTCATACTTTTAATAGAATATAATTGTGGATTAATCTCCATCGTGGTTTTTCCCCTAACAGGGTTTCCACATAAAAACATTGGTGTTATGGTGCTTTGATTATCTTGTTCATGTGCTTGCATCTTTATTTCTATTTATGTGGTTTGAATGGTTTAAGCTCTAGATTTAAAGTTTAAATTTGTTGAACATTGATTCACCCCCCCTCTCAGTGTTCCTTGAGTCCAACATCAACTACTTCAATTCTAGGCTTCTTCCTCTCCATCCTAAGTTTGTAATTTCATTACGCCTTCATGTATGGATTTGGTTAGACACCTCCTCACATGCCAGAGCCATTAGTAGACAAGAAAAATGTATTAGAAGACAAAAGAAGAAATTCTTGGCTCTGCACTGCAAGCATTGTCCCTTTGTCACCTTGGTTTTTCTTCCTTTCGCTCCCTCTCATCCACATCGTCCCTTTTCCTCTCCCCATCATGTAGAGTCTTCTTTTGCTGATATTCCTCCTCTCACCATGCCAGAATTTCTTCCTCCTCATGTCATCTCTCTATTGAGCAAGTCTCCATCCAACCTTCACTTTCAGTCTATGTTTCTTCCCCTACTTGTTCCTTCCAAAGAGTTTTCATTTCTATTTGTAATCCTATGTCTGTAAATGTTCAACCTTCTCTTGACCTATCCTCTTGCTCTCCTTTGATGTCTTTCTTTGACTGTGTGTCAAACCTCCCTTATTTCCAGTCTATTAACTTTCCTTTGTTTGTTGTTCATCTACTTGCCCCATCTTCTTATTATTTTCCTTCTCACTCATTTCGTGAGTCTCTTTCACGATTAGTTGAAGTTGGGAAACTTGTAAATCATATGTGTGACTCACTCTCTACATAGATCCAAACCAATGTTGGTAGAGAAGGATCAAATGAGCAACGGTCTCCTAATGGCTCTCATCTCCTGGCTCCAAGTACGATCGGCCTTGATAACTTTTCTCATCCACTTTCTGATTTTTCATTAATTTCTATTATCTTTCTTCTCCTCCTTGATTCCATTCCAACCTATCACACCCCATCCCTTTGTCATTTCTCCCCACCCATCTGCCCCTTCTTGCCACGTGTCTCCCCATTCATCACTCCTCTTCCACCAAACATCACATCTATCTTGAAAATACCCAGATTTTATGCAAAGAAGATAATTTATTCAAGAGAAAGATGAAAGAACACATTGAAATAATCCATCATCCTCACAACCTTAAACACAATGACACATGGAGTCTGAGTTGGTCCTAGCATTCTTTGTTGACAAACCTGAGGTCTCATCTCTTCCCTCTCACCACTAGTTTTTCTCCCCCTTCCTTACCCCTTGTTGTAGCTCCCTCTCCTTTTTCACCTGTGTTTGTCATTTCTTCCCCCCTCCCTTCCCTTCTTTTCTCTTTTGTTCTTTCCTTTTCTTTTTGTTGTTTTTTTGCTTCTTTTCCCTCTCCTTTGTCATCTTCCCTTTCCCTCCTCTTGTCTTTGCTTCTTTTCTTCCTAAATTTTTGTTCCTTTCTTATTCTTTCTTCCTTTACTAGTTTTTTCTTTCTTTTCTTCCTTAGGTTGTTTTGGGTTTTTATAGTATTTTCTTGGTTTTAGTTGTTGTTTCACTTTTATTTTTTATTTTTTTATTTGATTTAATTTCTTTTAGTTTCTTAATCTCCTGCTATCATTTTTATCATTTTTCTCTATTTCCTTTGGTTTCTTAGTTATTTAGTTTTATTTATTATCTTAGATCTCTCTTCTCTTTGCATTTTTATTTGTTTTCGCCTTTATATATGTTTGGGCCTTTATTTATTTATTCTCACATTCTTGCATCTTCTTGCATCTTCTTTTTCATTCTCATCTATGCTTTTTGTTGTGATTTGGTTTCTCATTTCTCATATTTAATTTTGGTTTCTTTATTCTCTCTTATTGTATTATTTTATTTCTGCTTCTTTTCTTGTTTTGCTCCTTTTCTCTTGTTTATGTTCCTTTTCTTTTCAATTTTTTGCTCGTTTGCTCTCGTTTATTTATCTATTTGTATATGTTTTTGTTTATGTATGTGGGTTTTCCTTTGTTTATGTTCTCGTTTTTGTTTTTTTATTTTTTATGTTTATTTTCTTACATATCTTTTTGCTAAATTTTAGCACTTTATATATATGTGTATGCATATATATATGAATATATATACATATATAGATATATATATAGAAATATATATACATAGAAATAAATACATATATACATATATATACCTATACATATACATATATACCTATAGATACATACATACATACATACATACATACATGCATACATACATACATACATACACATATATATACCTATATATACATACACACACATATATGTGTGTGTGTGTCTGTGTTTATTCTATTTCTTTCTCTTCTTTGCTTTGAGTCATGTTTTGAGTTTCTCTTTTCTCATATTAATTTTGGTTGCTTTATTCTCTCTTATTGATGTCTTGTAATTGTATGTTTATATGTTCTTATTTTGTATTTTTAATTGTAATTGCTTTGTTATTGTATGTCTTTAATTCATTTTTATTCATGTGTATATAAGCATGATCTTGTATATGTATATGTACATGTTTATGCTTATATCCATTCATATTTTATTGCTTAAATTTTTCTTTCTGGATTACTTTTCTTTTTCTTCTTGTATTCATTTCTGTGTATTCTCTTTTTTATATTCTTATGTGTTGCTCTATAACACATAATATTTGTTCTCTTTCTTGGTATACATGCATATGTGTTTGGGTTCTTGTATTTTGTTATCTTTCTTTATTTTTATGGTTTTGAGGTTTTTTGGTCTTTAATTTGGCTTTTTTTATGACTTTATTCTTTGAATTATGTTTTCATTACCTTGTATTATTCTATATTATTTGCTTCATTTATTTTTATTATTTTTTTATCTTAATTTTATTTGTTGTTTCATTGTAATTTTTATTTATCTCTCTCTCTCTCTCAGTCTCTCTCTCTCTCTCTGATTGTTCTTCTTTGTATTAATTAAATTTTATTGGTGCATTTTTGTACTCAATTATTTTTTTCAATTTCTAGAATTTTATTATTTGATTTCTTTTATTTACTCCTTTAATTTATTTTTATTTCTTTCTTTCACTTTGGTTCTTGTGCCATCTTCTCTCTCCCCCCTTCCCCCCCTTTTATCCTTTTCTTGGTATGTATGTAGCTATTCATTTTACTCCTTATTCTCTCTTATGTCCTGGTGATGGATCAAAGAGTGTGATCCAAAATGTTGATGGAAAAATACACACACAATCTAATCCTGAAACTAAATTATCAGTTTGGTGACTATTTATTATAACCTTGAAGCAATTTTCACCTAGCTTACATATTTTTCTAAACAAAAAAATTCTTTCAATAGGTTAATCTTCTCATTTTTGTTGGTTTCAACAACATCCTCTTCATAATAACTACTTCTCTCTAAAATTCATTTGGTTGAATAATAGATCATGTAGGCTCATTATCCTCGTTTGCTACATGTGCACTTGTTGCTCCTATTCTCATTGATCCTTCTGGTCTACACTGTGAGCATTCATAAAATCTATGCCCTGAATGTACACAAGTAAAAGAAGTGCCATAAAAGCCTCTACCTCGACCTCTTCCATATTCACCTCTACCTCTCATTGGGTATGGTCTTGATCTTGTTTCATCTTTCTCCTTTTGAATTTTTGAAGGGCTGGCCTCCTTCCCATGGCTGTACTTTTTCTATTGTTGCACTTTTCCTTTGTTGAATCCTTATTTTCTTCCTAACTTCTCTTCAACATTTAGAGCATAATGATATGCTTCTTTCATATTTTTTACCCTTATCATACTTCGTTCATCTTGAGTATTCAACCTTAATCCATTAACTTATCTTGCTACCTTTTCATGGTCTAATTCATTATGGATAGATCTTATAGAAAATTTATAAAAATCCTCTATATAAGCCTTCACACTTAATTCTCTTTGTCTTAAATTTTGCAACTTCTTGAGAAGTTCAAGTTGATAATCACTAGGAAAAATATTAACCTTTATTTTTCTAACCATTCAATCCCATCGAGTGATATTATCTTTGTCATTTCATCTTCTCTCAGCCTACACCTCTTTCCACTAGAGTATTGGATGACGTTTCAATTTTTTTGAGAAACCTTCACTCTTTTAAGATCTTCCACTTCATCATATTCAAAGCATTCTTCCATCTCTATTATGCAATCAATTAGTTAATCTTTTTATAAAATTCCTAAGAAGCTTGGTAATTACACCCTTGCTCCTTTTCCAATATTTGAAATATCTCTTATAAGCCATATTTCTCCTACATCCATATCTACTTCTACATTTTCACCTTCTTTTCTAGCCATATTTGCTCCTTTTTCATTAGGGAATGTGCAGGATCATGATGGGCCAACAAGTGGTGATATGTAAGTGATATGATGGCCTATGTGGCTGACAACTTTTTTCTTACCCAAAATTGATGAAAAGAAAATGGGTTTTAAAGAAGATTCTCAGTTTTCCACCAATATAAATTATTCTCTACAATGAATTTAATAAATAATTATTATTCATTTTCTATTTGAATTATGATTAAAGTCCTGATTGATAGGATAATTGAAAAAAATCTATAGATTTCAAATGGTATCACATTTTTTGAATTTGAAACATTTTCCATATTCTATGCTTTGCATACTATAGGAGCAAAAAAAGAAAAATTGAATTTCATGAAGTTTTCACCAAGTTAAAGGGAACAAACATACGAGTTTTTATATTTATTAAAAGTTGTAATAAAAAATTCATAATTAATTATTTACATGGACAAAAATTACAAAAAAATATGCATTACATTGGTACATGAGTCCTCTACTTGTATCTAAAATATTATAAAAAAATATTATCATTTTATTGTGGTTAGGGTGGTCAGATAGACACCTACTTCTTATTTTTTCCCTAAAATTTAAGTACTACTGCATTGAAATTTCAAGTTTTCACCAAAAAGATTTTTATTTTTCTTAAATAAACCTAGTAGTTTAGAAACTAAATTCAATATTCTACAGATTCTATTCTTACATATTTTTGAAATAATATAGATAACTTATTCAAGTTTTTACGTCAAGTTTCCTAACTCTGATTTTTCTAAATTTTTTGCCACTTCAGGTCCTATTTTTTGCTTGATGATCCTACACATACCCATCATATTCACTATCACTATCGTCATGTGCTCTGCCTCTTCTAATTCAACCTTATATTGCATCCATTATTTCCTACACTCCCCTTAAATTCTCCAATACTTCATATATCCTTCATATTGCTTCTGCAGCTACAACCTCTACCATCCTTCTCCTTGGGGGCATCATGCTGCTCTAAATCTCCTTTCTTTCTTTTTCCTTCTTACTGCAATCTCCTATCTGCAATATTCCTTGTTGTAGGGACACACCCACAATCACACTCATTGGGACTCCTTAAACCCCAATCTCAAGCCGCTAAATTTCTTCCCAAAGTTGTAGCTATGCTCTAATACCATATTGATGGCACTCACCTCCCTATAGGCACCTAAAAAAACCACTTTAAAATGAGCTAACAAGTGGAAAAGGAGAGGCTATGTTATTATAAGAAACTTCACACAACCTTTATAGAGGCCTAAACATGTGCTATAGGTAAAATGAAAGGTTTAGCAGACATAAATTCAATTACAAAGATAATAACTATGTTTCTATTGAAAATAGACTATTGCAATGGGTAGTTGCAGCAATGGTTGTAGGTGTCTATCAATAATTTAAGACTCATAAAATACTCTAAACTTGTACACAAAAATTCACAATTTTATAACAACAAATTTATATAATATTTCTTGTATCCACACAAGCAATATCAAAGAACAATGACTTAGGAAGAAGCAGTAACTAGTTTCATTAACTCGAAATATATGAACAATTTCAATCAATTTACACATTTAAAAAATCTGCAATAAAATATATAGTCTATTGTCCTCCTCTTTGTCCTCTTGTTATCTACTAGGGGCCTCTCTGGCTACGTTCAAAACATTGCTTTTGATGTTCTTTGTTACTCTCTACTACTTTCTTCTATTCCCTTTATTTAACGATTGTTTTGACCTTCCTTTCCAAGTTTTTTATGTCCTCTTTGTTATACTGCTCCCTTTTCTACTCTATTCTTCTTTCTCCTTTTCCAAAAATTCTCTAGAAATCTAGAACTTTTTTCTCAAAATCCCACCTAGAAACTACTACAATATCCAATTTTTTTTGTAAATTTCCCCAACTACTCCATTTTTACTTCAAAATTCTCACTCACTTTTTCCCTTTGTCATTCTTCTTACTCTTGCTCAATAAATGAGCTTGTGGGCATGCATTTTTTGTACTAATGAATAAGAGAATTTAAACTTTTAAATTCTTAATAGTGCCTACACATGCTAGTGGTTGAGGGAAAATACAAAAAGAGATTAAAAAAGCTATGATGCCCCTACATCAAACATAAGCAAATAAAGAATACATACACACACAAAAAATCACATATCTAATGTCTAAATATGTAAAGTAGATTATCTTAAAAATATTTATCTAATGAATTACATCATTATTATATGTATTATTTTTTCACAGTAATTATTACATCTAATACTAACAAAATTTATTAACCAACTGATGATATCTTATATCTATAGTTAAAATTTTCATAAAAACTTATGAAATGATGAAATTTTTGCGTGTCTATTTATGGTTGTACAATTGGAATTTTTTTATGTTAGTTCATTAGTAGTGTTGACCTAATAAGTTTTTAGTACTATGAAGTTTGAATATGTATCAATCAATTATGTGGGAGCTATTACATGTACATGCTGACCTATCTTGAATTTTTATAGGTTTTGAATATTGGCATGAAGTGTGTATGTGTGTATGTCAAGCTAACATGTGTATGTGTGTATGTCAAGCTAACAAGTTATATTTTGTTTAATAAATCCAACTAGACTGGCCTAATTGATGTTGGGATGAAGTTGGTATAAGTTCGAGTTTATTTCGGTGTTGGATATGATATGTTAGCAAAGATGCAAGTGCAGTGGATGTGAATTTTGTGTGAAAGTGATGCAAGTGCAGAGTAGAGTAGAGTGTTGAAGTGTGTTGATTATATGTACTAGATTGAGCTTCAGTGGAACTATAATCCAACATATTGTGGATGCATTTGTAATAGTTCTAAACTCGGTTGTGGGCCACCACTATCTTCTATCTTTTCTTTATTTTTTGGGTAGTGAGTCCACTAGGACAGTGAGTCCACCTACAATGAGCACTTCTGTAATATCTTATAATCAGTTATAGTATATTGTGAGCTAATCCTCACAATTTTTTTTCCTTTTTTTGAGTTTTCTACATAAAAATCTAGTGTTCATGTGTTATGTGATGGTAATGATTGTTCTCATTCTTTTCTTTCCTACTGCAAATTGAATATGCTATGTGGAATGAATGTTTAAATGTTTAACTAGTTTCAAAGAATATTGATTCAACCTAAACCCCCCCCCCCCGATTCCTGCCTCTCAGTATTCCAGGTGTTCAATAGTTGGATGACATCAAATCTAGCAATCCCTCAAGCTTTGGAAGTTATCAATGTTCTCAAACCCCTCCAAATTCTAAAGAATATCCATCCAAAGGGAAATCAATGACTCTTCAAAGCTCATAACAGTGATGGCAATGTTTAATCTATTAATCAATCCCATGTTAAAAACAAACCATATGCAATAACAATAATGCAAGATAGTGATTTTTTAGTTGTTAATATTTTCCAATTGGCTAATAGTTGAAATTTGGGAATCCAAAATTGGCTAATATTGCAAGCTACAATGTGACTTTAATTACCACATTTTTACAAAATTTTATTATAGTATTATTAAAATCGCCAAATAATTTATTTATTAAAAATTTTAACTCAAAAATTTCCATAATATTTGATATATGATTAGATTAGATTCACCTAAAATTTATAAATTATAGTAGAAATCTATACTAATTCGTCAATAATATATAATAATTATTAGTTTCTTTAGGACCATATTTTTAATATAATGGCCCTTGTTGTATTCCACAAGGTACAATGTACCCATGATTTGTAATGCTCATGGGGGCCCATAATTCTGGGTCTCGCAAGAATTATAGATTGTGAGTAAATTTTACCTTGCAGAGTACAACAAGGGCGGTTAGATCAATGATCTAAAACCAATTTTGAGCCCCATGAGAATTACAGATCATGGGTATAATTTACCTTGCACAATACAATGAGGGCCATTATATTATATTTTAAAACAATGGTGGAAAGTAAATATATAGTCTACCCCTTCAACCCATCCATAATTTCCACCTTCGAGCTCATATTTTTCCATGAGAATTATTTTTAGATTGGATAGATCACCATCATAATTAATGCATATTATTTTTCAAGATTCGCCAACTTTTTTTACAAAATTTTAGTGGTGTAAAAAAATTGCCAATAAAATTAAAATTTATTTCAAAAAAAGGAAAGATTCGCGAATAGAAATTAATATTTTTTCCTAACAAAAATAAAATATTTGCCAAAATTTTATATCTTTTTTTGAGGGAGGTTTCTTAAAGTTATCACTAATGCAAGAACTAGCATAAAACCCTTTACCCATATCATGTAAAATTATTCAATTCACTTTAAAGAAAATATATATTAAAAACTGGAACAATTTCCTTATGGTAAATATTATACAAGATGGTGTACATGGAATGTGATTCACTATTTGGATTAAATCTATAAATTTTATGTTTTGAAATTTATGTAATTTAGAAAGCTTTTAAAAGATAGATAAAAGCAAAGGGTGGATTTGATTATTCTGATTTAATTCTTTTGAATTTTGTATTTTCCTATCCCTATGGATTTGTTATTATGAAAGCTATGGGTTTGTGATAAACTCTCTAGATTTTAATCTTTTCAACTCTATAATTTAGACAATAGGCTATTTTGTTTGAAGTTTCCACTGGCATTTTTATTAGCCCAGCTGTGAAATGGATTTGCCGACGATAGGGGTCTGTCGGCTAATAGGGAGGCCACCATTTTTTTGTGTGGCAACATAGGCATTGGTAATTACGTGGGTTGGTGGAAGTTGAGAATGGTGTGCTAATATGGGGAATGTGAATGGAAAGTATTTTTTGGCACAAGGCCCAATGTTTCCTGTCGTTGCATGATGGTGGCAGACAAAGTAAATGCAATATTGAATGTTGGCGTGTGGGAGAGTATACTTTGATAAGTTGTATTGTCAAAAGAGCCATTGTGTTGTTGGTTTGATAGTAGGCTACTATTAAATTCATCACGTTCGGTTCTAGTTTTTAATAGGTTCTAGGGTTTTAAAACTATTGAGCTATGGAATCAGTAAGTTAGTTTGCATGCGTTTTTTGCAAAAATGAATTTATTCCATTTTGATTCTCTACTTATTGTTCATTTTGATAGCATGTTTGAGGGTTTGAACACTGATGTGTTGCGTAATGTGCGATGAAGTATATTGATTAAGTTGCATTGTTGAAAGATCCATTGTGGTGTTGGATTGACAATGAACTATTGTAAGATTTGTCCCCTGTGGTTTCGTGGTTTGTTTCATAGGGGATGACTGTAAAAATCATCAGGTTTCCCTACTTTCTCTACCAGATTGGAGGGTTTTAAATTTGTCATTCTTTGCAATTTGTAAGTCATTTTACATGGGTGTTTTGTATACATTTTTTTTGTTATGTGGATTTTGTAAGGCATTCTACATGGATCTCTCACATTATCATTTTGTGTGGGCCGAGAAATTGTAGTTGAATATTTTTTTTGTTTCGTGAAGAGATATGATTAGGGTTTGTAATTTTTTTGTTCCTTGTTTATTGTTTGTAGTTATCTCTATGGATTTTTGGGCTTATACCCGTTACCATAGGAGCAATAGTAGTTCAATCTGGATTCTTCCATTAAAATGGTTAGGGTTGGTAATTTTATTGTCCAATTGCATATTAAGATAGGAGTGATTGTATATATATGAATATACAGAGGGTTTGTTATTTAGTTTGAAGTTTTCAAAGGTATTTTCATCAACCGGGCCTTGAATACTATATTGATTAAGTTGCATTGTTGAAAGAGCCATTGTGCTGTTGGTTTCATAGTGGACTATTGTAAAAATGAAATCGTCATCCTTTGCTCTATTTTATGGCAGATTGAATGATTTCAAAACTATTGTGCTACAAAATCTGTAGGTTGTTTTACTTGGTTGTTTTGTATAAATGGTTTATTTATTTTTTATGCTAAAACTCTTTTTTCTCCAGAATCTATAAGTGATTTTCCCTGGATGTCTTCCATTATGGTTTTGTATGGATGGAAAAATTAGAAATATATAGATATGTAAATATATAGATATGCAGAGTGTTTGTTATTTTTTTGAAGTTTTTGACGAGGTTATCGTCAACCGAGCCGTACAAAAACATATAAAAAGAAGATATTAACAATAAATTAATCATCTATGCAAAAAACCCATGTACAAAAGAGTATAACCCAAAAAACTTGATTTAAAATTTGAGTTGCATCACCTAACACTATCTTTTGCATTACACCCATTTTTGAGACTTGAAGGAGCTTATCGATCTTTGGGGGTGGAGAGACTGTAGTTAAATCTACTTTGTTTCCTAAAAAAAATATGCATAGGGCTACTAATTTTTGGTTGTTGAGTGTTATTCTAAAACCTCTTTTACAATTTCTCTCCATTTGTGGATATATATATATATATATATATATATATATATATATATATATATATATATATATATATATATATATATATAACAGAGCTGACAAATCCAATTCGAGTATAACCCAAAAAACTTGATGGAGAATTTGAGTTGCATCACCTCACACTAATATTATAAAAAAATAGAGAAATTGTAAAAGAGGTATTAGAATAAAAATAATGTAGGTGGGATTCTTGATTAAATCCAATTTGCAGATGAGGTACAGACAATAAACAAGGACCGCAAAAATCATTGAGCCCAACCATATCTCTTTGTCAATAGGAAGAAATACATAAATTGTAAAAGAGCTATTAGCATAATACTAAACGACCAAATATTAGTAACCCTAACCATATTTTCTTGACAATAGGAAGAACATTTATTTGCAATTTCTCCACCTGCACAAAGCAGTAGTCTCTTTCAAGTCTTAAAAATTGCTATAACACCAAAGATAGAAACATATAAGAAGAACACATTAACAATAAATTAATCATGTATGCAAGACACCCATGTAGACATCAATATAAGGCCACAACCTCCATTGAAAATTCCAGCTACATCACCTAACACTAAATATTAAAAATAGAAAATAGAGAAATTGTAAAAGGAGCTATTAGTATAATAGTAAGAAGCTACCAATGCAATTTTATCTCTAATATGTCAGTAGCTTCATGCAACCCTAAACCCTACACATAGATGGCTACAATTCCTCCTATGGTAATAGCTGCAATGCCAAAGATATACACAGATAATCAAATTAGTAGACCAACAGTGAGAGAAAGTAGATTTAACTACAATTGCTCCTATGGTAAGATGTATAAAGCGACAGAAACATATAACAAGAATATATCTATCTATATATATATGCATGTGTATAGATATGTATATGTGCATAAATATATGTATGTATGTTTTACTAATAGCTTTGTTACAATTTCCCCATTTCTGTATAATATGTAATCGCAGATAATGCAACTCTTTTTATATAGAGACATATAGCAAGAATACATTAACAATAAATTAATTATTTATGCAAAACACCCATGTAAAAAAGAGTATAACCCCACACGCTTCAATGAAAATGAAAACCACACCATGTGTATGGCAACAAAGATTGACAAAGTATATATATGTATCTACATATGTATATGTATGTATGTATGTATGTATGTATGTATGTATGTATGTATGCATATATATATATATATATACATATATACATATATATATACATATATATATGTATATATATATATGCATATGGATATATATATGCCTATATATATACATATATATATATATACACATATGTATATATATATGTATACATATGTATGTATATATATATATATGTATGTATATATCTATATATATATGTATGTATATATATATATATATATCAATGGTTTCATACATCCCTAAACCTTGCACACAGATAGCTACAATTCTTCATATGGTAATGGTTGCAACGCCAAAGATATACATAGATGATGAAAAGGCTCTTTTAATATGCAATGTTGTGTATGCACAACTAGGTGAGGTATTCTGATTCTTCTATGGGATTATGATTTTTTTATTGTTTGCATGAGAAGAGTTTATAAGATCTATAAAAACAACTGCTTTGAACATAATCTCAACAATTTTTTTCAGTTTGACATAGATTATATGTGTGGTTCTATTTGTATAAATTAGTAGAATTATGTTCTCCAAAAACACCACAAGCTTCTTTGAAAATTTGAGTTGCATCACCACAAATAGACAAATTGTAAAAGACCTACTAGAATAATACTAGAAAACCACCAAAGTAATTTTATCTACAATATGTTAATGTTGTCATACAATGATAAACCCTACACAATGATAACTACAATTGCTCCCATGGTAATGGTTGGAATGCTAAAGATACACACATACAACCAAAAAATAAACTGAAAGTGTACAAATAACCAACCATGACCATATTTTTTGATGGAAGAAGGATGCTTTAACTGCAATTTTTGCATCCATATAGAATGATAATCTCTTACAGATCTGCAAAGTGGGTATACACACAAACAACCAAAACAATAGACAAATATTTAACTACAATTGCCTATAAGGTAACAGGTATATATATATTATACATATATGCACACATATACATACATATATACATGAATATGTTGTAAATTGGAGCTTCATTGTTTGGGATTAAATATTATAGTCAAATAGGAAAATTGTAAAAAACTATAAGCAAAACACTAGAGAATGACATATATTTCATTCATGAGTATCATCCTAATAGTAGTTGTATCTTTTTTCGTAAAGATGTCGTTCTCCACAATCTATAAGTCGTTTTACATGGGTGTTTTCTATAGATTGTTTTTGGTGTGTGGATTTTATAAGATGTTCTGCATGGATTTCTGGCTTTATCATTTTCTGTGGGTGGAGAAATTGAAATTGAATCTTTTTTTTTTCATCAAGAAATATGGTTAGGGTTTGTAGCTTTTCTTTTAATAGTTGTTTTGCAATTTTCCTATTTTGTTTATAATATTTAGTGGGAAATAATTTTTCTTTAATTTTTAATTGAAAAACCAGTAAAGGATGTGTCTAGTACCTATTATACAATTCTCTATTTCTCTTCGATATTTACCAGTAAAGAATGTACATTGAATCTTGTATCGATATGTTTCAAATTTGTTTTTCTATTTATAAGTTCAAATAAATCAGCAAGGTTTTTTTTGCATATAAAAGATTTAGGGTCCCCAAAATGCAAGTAAGCATCTAGAATGTATTTTCCCTCAGTTGACTAGTTGAGAAGGCTTCAAATTCAACCCTTTTTCTGCCTATACTGATGTCAAACTTTGGAGTAGATAATATGGTATAAGCAACCAAAAGGGTTTGAATTTGTAGCCTTCCCAGTTGGTTAATTGAGGGGAATTTTTTTTTGGATTTTTCTTGTCTTCATAAATTCCAAGTTCAAGAGTTAGATAGTGATCAAAAAATATATTATACACAAGTATTTAGATATAGTCTTGTGTATATAAACACATATAGACATATGCACATATGGATAGATATATATGCTTATATGTGCGTGTCTGTAAATGTGTTCATAAAGGGGAACTTCAATCCATATATGTACTTGATTATTTCTACACATATATACATGCATATATTCCACATTCAAGCTCCATTATTTTCCATTAAATATTATAGACAGATAGGAAAATCGTAAAATAACTATTAGGAAAAGACTGAAGCATGGCATATGTTTGATTCTTCAGTAATTGAACATTGTTGTTTCTTTTGTTATTAAGGCAGTAAAATATATTGATTAAGTTGCATTGCCAAAGGAGCCATAGCGGTGTTGATTTAAAATTATAGTATTGTATGAATTGTCTTCCTTCACTCTCTTGTCTAACAAAATAGAGGTTTACAAAACAACTGTGTTGTGGAATCTGTAGGTCATTTTGTATTGGTGTTTTGCATGCATATTTTCCCATAATATTGAATACCAGTAAAGTAGGTCGAACCTGCAATTAAGGTTGTGATGTTATATGTATTTTGGACAAATTATTGCACCATATGATTCTTGCCATAACATAGTGAAATTTACAATCTACATAAATACATATATATAGAAATAGTAAAAACTTGCATGCACACACATATAGGCATCCTGAAAGATAAAGAGATACATATGAGGGTATATGCATTTGCATTTATTATTTTTATTCTTCTTGATGTATCCCTTAGTGTTTGGATACCATTAAAAGTGGAATTCTATTTTTCTTGTTGTATCTCGTGTTCTCTATTAAATAGTATTAAAAGTGGAATGGAACTTATAAGTTGATATTTGTAAGTTGTGTACCAATTAGCATTTGGATGCTACAGTACATTGATATTTTTATTTTTATTGTGGAATCGAGCTATCAATTAGTGAACTAAAATTGCAACATTGTATCAATACAAATAAGCTTGTAGAACTATGTCTATGGAAGCAGGCTTTGTTGATGGGTTCACAGAGGTCCCCAATATTGATTTTTTGGCAGCCCCTATTGATCTCTAGGCTGCAGAGTCTAGCTCTGAGGGCATGGCCACCTGGCCTTCAAATCCTGATTCCATAAGTATGGCTTCGCTTTATCTTGTACTTGTTCCAAATTTGGTGTTATTGTTTCCAATTCTCTTTGCTTCTACGTGTACATCTGCATGGGCCATTTTGGCAAAGCATATAGATGTGTAACTAGATATGCATTCCTATTTTTCAGCATATAAAAGGATGGCTTTGATGTATATGTATATGTGTATGTATATGTATATGTATGTATATGTGTATATATGTCTACGTATATATACATGTATATATGTATATGTATATGTATATGTATACGTATGTATATGTATATGTATCTATATATATGCATGTATGCATATGTATATGTATATGTGTATGTATGTGCATGTATATGTATATGCATATGTGTATTTCTATGGACATGCCAAAAAAAATACTACAATATGATAGATCAGATATGAGGAGAATAGATTTTTGTGCTTTTGCTATGAAATGAATAGCACAATGGCTCTTTTGACAGTGCAACCTAATGAAAATATAGTTCTTGACACTGCAATAGTCAATATTTTATATGTATATGTTTATGTATGTATATGTGTATATATGTCTATGTATATATATATATATGTATATGTATGTATATATGTATATATGTATATGTATATGTATGTATATGCTTGCATATGTACATGTATGTATGTGTATGCATGTGTGCATAAGTATATGTATATGTGTATGCATATGCATGTGTATGTATATGTATATGCATATGTGTATGTCTATGTATATGCAACAAGAAATACTTCAATATCGTAGAATAGATATGTAGATAACAATTTTTTCCCAATTACTACAAAATTAATGCTAGAATGATTTCTTTGAAAATGCATCTTAATCAAAGTATAGTTTGTGACATTGCAACATTCAATATTGAATTTACTCTGTCTACTTGAATTTACTTTTCTTTTCTTTCCCCCATTTTGCAACAATGATAGGATGCATTAAGCCTCACACTAGCACATACTTACTACACAACCCTCCCTATCCTGAGGTTCCCAAGTCCTATATGTATATGTATGTATGTGTGTATGTATATGTATGTATATGCATATGTATGTCGCTTTATATGCATAATGTATTTATATGTATACGTGTATATATGTTTACATATGTATACATGTATATGTACATGTTTTTATACATGTATATATTAGCCATGAAATTAATTTTATATGAACCAAGTTCATAATCTGTAATTGGTCCTATGTTAACCCATCCACTGACAGACATGCATACGTATAACTAAAATAATAAATGGAGGTCAATAGAACTACTAACCCTAAATATATCTTTTTAGGAAATGGATGAATTTCAAATAGAATTTAATATTTCCTAGTGTTCAACCTATGCAATTCCTTTTTTGGTCATTCACAGATATTGATTCATATACAGATGGATATATATATATATATATATATATATATATATATATATATATATATATACTTTCAATGTATGTATTGGTATATATGTATATTCATATATCCTAATGTACGTGACCTTGTATGTATAATTTTAGGTTGTACGAGCCGAGTGAAGTTGCACAACCCAATCAATTGTTGAATTTAAAAAGGGTAAAAAACAACAACGAAACTATTTCTACTATAGGAAGCATAGAGAGGAAATATCCATGAAGCATCACAAAAAATACTTACAGCAAAGGACAGCTACAACAACCACATCTAGACGTGAAAATGGTGACAGTGCTCCCTTGCAGAATGCAATCCCAATGGAAAATTCCAACCCTTATATAAAAACTTAGAGGAGTTCCCCTATTGCACAAACACAAGAAGAATACCTCAAAGAAATATTCAATGATAGCTATCTTGTTGTGGTAAAGCAATTTTGACATCATATAGATGCGCTTTATAGCCTCTTTATTTGCCAAATATGTAGGGAAATCTACATAGGGATGTGCACTCGGATGTTAGGGTCAGAGGCCATATGTGTAAGGTGTTATTCTAAAAAAGGCACTGTCCATTGGTTTAGCCCCACAAATGGAATGGACCCAGGCCCACAACCATTGTTGCTCAAGAATTTAACACAGGTTGAAGAGATGCTTATTGCTAGGGTGGATCCAATTTTATAGGTCACCCATGCTAGAGGGGGCCAATTTAAATATAGTGGTCACACGATAAGCTTCCCTCAGGATATCTCAAGCATCACACAAAATTTTCTGCACCATCTACAAGACCTTGAGGTCGTAATCATTTACAGGACCACTATTGAAGGTGAGAATTATGATTGTTATGTTAATAAATAACATGTCATCAATGCATTGAGATACAAAATACAATATGAAAAATATTACAATGTTTTTGAGATTGATGTTGAGGCTCTTAATATGTTACCTAATGTTGCTATTGATGTGTTCAATTTGTTGCATACAATAGAGCAAGTTTCAAGTGAAGACATAATGACATCAAATAGCTCAAAAAATGTTGGAAATGAAGAAAATGGCTCTTCAAAATTTTCATCATTTATTCCTTACTTACCAAATGCTAGACGAGAGCTGGAAGCAATAAAATTTGTCTTGCAAATTGAAAAAAAAGACCAGAATATGTTATGTTGGCCTAAAGTTAGCTCTTCTCATGTTAATGAATACAACACTGAAGGTTTATTTTCAATGGCCTTTCCAACATTGTTTCCCACTGGAGCAGTGCTTCCCCTTCAACCAAGAAATATTAAAATTCACTTGCATGAATTTTCCCTCTACCTAATGAGATATTTTGACCATAGGTTTGGAAAACATGTTAGATTTAGATATTTTCTCTACAACTTGATTATGAGACATCGCAGCCAAAAAATAGTCTCTATTTTTGTTAGAGTGGATCTTGAGGATATAATCCCTAGATCATTGAATATTTTGAGGTAACAACTTCAAGCTGCTCCCGATCACCAACTGGCCGAGTAGTTGATGTGATTTGGCACGTCATTGCACAGGACCTGCTCTTTCTAGAGCTCTTTTCGAGCCTAGCTAACTGCTATGATCAAGAAACTTGGTACACCCACCCTCTTTTTCACTTTAAGTTGTGCAGAAACAAAATGGGCTGACCTTCAAATTTTTTTCTCTACTGCATCTCGTTTAGCGATGGAGCCTTCAACAAAAACACTAATAGATAGTGTTGTTTAGAATACACATATAGCATCTTTTTTATTTGCATCATAGATTCTCAATTTTCCATGAGGAAGTGATTGAAAATCTCTTGCATGCAAAGGATTATTAGTATAGATATGAATGGAAGCATCATGGATTTGTACATGTGCATGGTTTTCTATGGCTTTTAGAAGATCCTGACATGGATACTCTTGATTGATCCAATGACCATGATCTTACCATAGCAAGGAACTTTTTTTATAGATATGTTTCAACTTGGAATCCACGTTGCCCTACACAAAGATTGCTTAGAATGTATCATTTCTCTAAAGAAAACCCATGCTTGCTTACCATGAGCCAGATATTGACCAATGATCCAATCATAGATTATGAAGAGTTTATAAACATAGTTCAAAGGCACACAAAATGCTTTGAATATACTTGTTTAAGAAGAAAAGGAGAGAAATTGCAATGTCTGTATAAAGCACCATGGCAACAACAACTTTCCTCTACATTGACATTTGATGTTGACTCTAAACAATCATATAAACCAACAAGAAATGATGATAGCCTACATATTCATAGCCCAACTATGCTTGCAATTTGGCATGCCAATGTTGACTACCAACTAGTTGTTTCTAGGAAAATTGTTTTGAATTATATTTCTAAATATGCAGCTAAATCCAAGAAAAAATTAGAAAATTATCTAGATATGTTGAAAAGAGTTCCAAATAAAAATATAGTTGAGGATAGAGCATTGGTTGCATACCAAAAATTCATGATGAATATGCTTTTGGAATGTGACATCTCTGCACAAGAGACATGCCATATGTTATACAAATTGCCTCTTCTTACTTCAAGCCAATGATATGTTCACTTGAATGTTGGCAAAAAGACATGGTTTCATATAAACAAAGATGATGCTAATGAAGAGTTTCCAGCAAACTATATTCATTGCTATATGCAAAGGCCTCGAGAGTTAGTTGCTTTATCCCTTATTGACTCAGTTCACCTATATAGACACTCGTAGCCACACAAAAAGGCTAAATGGAAACCAAGGCTCCAGCCTACAATTGTCCTTGTTTACCTATTATTCAAGACTACTCCTCTTGAATATATAGAGATATTTGACACATTTTTTTGGACTGAACTTATGTTATACAAACCTTTCCAGAACATACAAATAGATATAGGTCCTTAGAGAGAAGAGATAATAGAAAACTAGAAACTTTTAAAAATGGTTGGTTATCATACTTGCCATGTTAATAGAGTTCTAGTTACATCCACAATTGAAGAACATGATGATAGTGATACTAATGATTTGAACCATCATCCTTCTATGGATGAATATGAATGGGAAGTTTTCTCTCGGCTTGGCGCTACTACTAACTTTAGTATAAATCAGCTTTAGCTATTGGGTAGGCGGGATTTTGATATGAACCATCCATGGAATGCAAACCATGTTCCTAAAGAACTCCATAATATTGGTTTGTAGTTCATCTCAATAATGAAGGCACAACATGAGCAAGCTATGATTCAATACTTTCTTGTAGATATCTCAACCCATCAACTTTCACCGAAGAAACAATTGGCCCTTCAAATGATCCAAACCCATCGTATGCAGCCTTCACCCAAAGCACCTCTTTGCATTATTATTCAAGGAATAGCACTGGAAAATCCTTGTATTCGACAACAAATGAACACCTCTTCTCTGAGACCCAGTAGCTACTTGCTCATATTGGCTCTTACAGGTGTCACTGCGTACAACATATGTGCCTCGACAATCCATACAACACTTCAGATCCTGATAAAGGACATGAATCCTTTGCAAGGGCAACAATTGACACTATTCCAAGAACAATTTAAGTATATTGAGTACATATTGATCTATGAAATGAGTTTTCTAGGCCCAAACTTGCTACTAAAAATAGATAGCCGATTATGCCAAGCATTCCCAGATAAGCAGACAAAGGAATTTGGTGGTGTTTCTATGATTCTTGTTTGTGATCTTGCATAGTTGCCACCTTTCATGGATACCCCTATTTATGCTTCATCCTAGTCTATTGTAGCCTTGTGACACACTTTCATGGTCTCAATAACCCTAGACACTATCTTTTGCCAAAAAGGAGATAGCCCTTACCAATGAAAGTTTCAGGAAATCGTTCTTCATATAAGAAACACAGAGGCTCTCCAAAATGATTGGGAAGAGCTTATGAAACAAATAAATAAAATTCTCTCAACCACATAAAGAGAATAATTTGATGTTGCTACCCATTTGTTTGTGACAAATGACTTGGTCGCATTCTACAAAAAAAAAAAAGATCAAACAATTAAATTTTCCAATAGCCATTAGCATTGCTCAGATGGCTCAACAACAGGCATCTGATCATGGAGATGATGACTAGCTTCTCCTAGAATTGCTACTTTATATTGGTGAACAAGTGATGCTAACAATGAATTTGTGGATTCAAGTTGGCCTCGTCAATGGATCCCTTGGTATTGTTACGTATGTTGTGTACAATCCACATTTTAAACCACCAAACCCACCTGACTATGTTGTTCTCCACTTCCAAAATTGTATTGGCCCACCATGGGACCCAGAACATCTAAGAGACATCCCTGTCATAGCTATAAGTCTGGGCAGTCAAACACAAATCCCACTCACCATGGCATGGGGAATCACAATACATAAAGCACATGGCTTAACATTGGATGGAGCAACAATAAATATAGGTAGCAAAGAGAGGTAAGGGTTGACTTTTACATCTATTTCACATGTAAAATCAATTGAAAGACTTTGTATTGATCCACCTTTCTCATTTCATAGATACTCTAGGCTTGGCACGAACAAGTACACTACTCATCGCCGCAATGAAGAAACATGCCTCAAGCAACTGCAAGCCTTGCATAGTGCTTTTGGTACCACCAAATAGGCCGACTTGTAAAAAAGGCTCTAGGATAATTATTCTTGCACCTACCTCAACCTGCATGCCTTCGCCTCCTAAAACATTTCCTAAGTTGTACCTTTAAAAACCATACTAAGTAATAATTTATGTAAAATGGGTATAATGCCAAAGATGCACAAAGATACCACAGAAAAATAACTAGCCACCACAACTTGTATAGGACAATTCCATTTTTTGATGATTCTATTATATTAAAATGTTGACTTCTTTGTCTAAGACTTCGTTGTGTGGTGCTTTTACTATATGAAATTCAAACCAATACACTCTTTTGTATATTCCATTTTCCTATCTTTGTTTAATTTTTTTAAAATTCCATTAAGTCAACTATTTTTTGCCATAGCTAGAAAAAAAAAGTTCTATAAGTAAATAACGTCTTCGCAACATTCCAATATATTAAGGTATATATGCACATGTTGTAGATGTAGTCACAAAAAAAATTGTTTTTTGTTTGACTAATAAGTTTAAAATCCTCGAGCAATGTTGTGTTTTCTATTCTGACAACCTATATGTACATTGACTTCTCACATTCCTCCTCTATGCTTACCTTCCACAAATTTAAATGTCTTGCTATTATCTTTTGTATTAGCTTTGTTTGATTCAAATTGCTGCAAATGTTTGTCCAGAGCAAAATTATTTTTCCGTCCTTTCCCTATTTCAATGTTCCTATATATTACATTCATAAATATATAATGTTGTGTACATTGCGTTCCTTTTTTGTGCTACAAGATAAAATTCCATGTTATTTTCCATGGCTTGCTTGAGCATGTCCACAATGACCATGGAGTTTATTGGCTTCATGATTTACTCATCGTGCCTCGCTCAACAACCACAAAATGTTAGGTTTTTTCTCATATGTTGGTTGATAATATTCATTGTTCTAATGTAATGATATCAACTATTTTGGCTGCCTTGTGAACTAATAGACTCTAGAGTTTGTTTCATAGCAAACCTATCAAAGAAAATGATATTCACCTCCCTCGCATGCTCGTTTGGAGAGCTCTACAACTTCCCTCATCCGTATCATGTGACATCTTCACTCTTGCTATTGAGGTGGGCCATTCCACAATACCTTTTCCCCATTCCTTACTTGTCTAGTTTCACACATGTATTTTGATATAACAATACGAAATGTTGCTTTGTAGTTGTATAATGTTGCACTCAATACAAAGATAGATGAACAAGAAAAAATGCAGCCCATCTATTGACCAATTGGTGTTGGAAAGATTCCCATAGCTCTAATTATAAACAAGGTTTGTTATACACATTTATATTTTCCTATTTTATACATTTAATTTTCCCCTCCCTCCATGGCTACATACCCTCTATATATTTGATGCTTTATATAAACAATCATGCATAGATTTATACATGTACTTGGCTACAATAATTGTAGTCTATTGTTCAGATTAGATGTTCCCATGGTCCTATACTTGCCTCTTATGCAAATCCCAATGGGAACTCGAAGCGAATAGCTGATAGGAAAATGTGAACTTTTGCATCAATCGCTTCTTTTGTATTCTTATGTTTGATGATAAGATAATAAATTTGCATAAGAATTGAGCTATGCATTCAAAATTCAACTTATACTTTTTTCTAGTCAACCTAAATGAATAAAAAAATTCTAAAAAACCTATTAGAATAATACTTCACAGTCAAAAAACTACCCTTAATCTACAATTGCTCCTATGTTAATGGCTATAACATGGAAAGTTCAGAGAGATACCTGCAAACAACAGATGAACATCGACACACACACTATCGTTGTGCATATTTCTTGGCAGCAACAACAACATTTAACTATAATTTCTCAATAAAGGTTGAGACTTTTTAGTTGCATGGAAAGGTGACACATATGTAGACACATATATACACTTTGTGCATCTTTGCTGCTATACACATTTTGTACAATTAGCCCCTTTGAATCCCTCTAATTGACTTCACTCCAAATCCTTACAAAGAGGACACTGTAAATTGTGGATGGCTACGTAATTTATTCTTCCCTTTTCCTATATAGATTTGCACATTCATTGACCTGCCATGGTTTTCATTTTACTTTGATGCGAACCTTCTTTGTAGTGTGCTAACAAATAGAGGAATTGTATAATAGTAATTGCATTATCTTCCATTTAGTATTGTAGAAAAATGGGGAAATTGTAACAAAACTATTAGTAAAACATACATACATATATTTATCCATAATGTATACATATATATAGGTGGAAGTAGACATGCATTGATCTTTTCAAAGAATTCAAAATATATTTTCCTTAATCATTATATCCATGTGTTGTGGTCATGTGCATTTTCCTTCATTTCACTTGTTTTTCTTATTCTAATACCTCTTTTATAATTCATGCTTTTAGACAAATATACATGACTTGTCCAGGGATTTTACTAATAGCCTGCAACTTACCTCTTAAACAAAGGATCTCTCTAAATCTTCCTCATTGGTCAATACACACAAATAAATAAAACCATAAACCAACAACGAACAAATGGCTAACCCTCAGCATATTTTCTAAAGAAATAAAGGATATTTAATTGCAATTCCTCCATCCATACAAAATGATAATCTCTTTCAAATCTCCACGATGGGTATAATGGCAAAGAAACAAACATTTCACAAGAACACATAGACAATATATTAACCATCTATGCAAACTACTCATCTAGCACGATGTATAGTATACATACATACATACATACATACATACATACATACATACATACACACACACACATACATGCATACATACATACGTACATACATACATACATACATACATACATACATATATACATACATATACATACATATATATATATATATATATATATATATATATATATATATATATATATATATATATATATATACATGTGAACACACACACACACACACAAATATATATATATGTGCATTAATGATTAATTTATTTTCCATGCCTGTCGGTCTCTTCTTATTGTTCCTTTTCATAGCAGGTTTGAGGGTTTTAACACTCATGTGCTGCAAAATCTGTTAGGAAGTACATTGATTAAATTGCTTTGACAAAAGACCCATTGAATTTGTTGAACATTATATCTTTAGCTGATACACTATTTGTTTGAAGTTTATATTTGCTAAGAACAGACCTATGAAAATGCAACTGAATAAACCTATTTTCTTGCATATTTTGAACCACATATTCATATTACCAAAATTTCTATTTTCACAATGCGACTAATTTTTTTTTTTTCCATATTCTGGTCTATACTTTCCCGCATTTCTACATTCTCTACTCTATGCATCTTTTGAGTGTTCTAATTCATTTAAGTGGAAATCCTTACAAATACGTTGTTGTACATTGTTAATCACTACATAACTTATTCTTGTGTTTTCATATATACACTTGCACATTGATTAAACTGCTTCTTTGTACCATCTTAACAAATAGAGTAATTATATATGGTAAGTGTTTGCTCGCCTAAGGCTTTATGCATTATCTGGTTGTTGTACTATAGCGGTGGACAAAGTAAATGCAGTTGGTCGAAGTAAATGCAATTATTCAATGTAGTAGTGTGGGAAAGTATATTTTCATTAATTTGCATTACATGTACATATATCTATACATGCATATATGTATATATATATATATATATATAGTTGTATACATGCATATTGTAGACATGAAAAATATCCTGATCAACTAACTTTGATTCTTTTTTAATTACCCCTCTATTAACCATTTAATTAATCCATCTTAATTCCTCTGTTAATCAAATCAATCCTAAAGTCCCCCTTTAATTAAATAAATCAATCTTATTTAATTAACTTCTAAAAATATTCATTTAATTAAATAAATCAAATTTATTTAATTGAATCACTAACATCATCCTCTTTGATTAAATAAATCAAATCTTTATTTAATTAAATCTAAAATCATTCTTCTCTCAACTTTGATTTATTCAAATCCTAAAATCTAAGTCAAAATTGTTAAATCACCTAACCTCCTCTTATTTAATCAAATCCTGATTAAATCTAATCTTAATCCATGTCACATCCTTTAGCTTTTCCCACTTGCAGAAATAAATCAATTTAATTAATTTGTTAAATCTTCATTTTCTCTCAACTTGGCATCTTTGAGAGAATATTCTTCCAAATTTGAAAATCCCTCCAAATGGGATGAGTCCTTCCAACAAGGCATTTATTTCATCTTACAAGTCCTTTTTCCTTGAGCCAAGTGGCCATAACTCCATTTAACTCTCCCTCCACCTTGTCATTTCACTAATTTCAAATTTCAACTAATTGCATTTATGGGCACATTCATCAAAATGTGCACATCCTTGGCCTATTGACATGGTGACAAGTGGATTCTTCCTATTGGTTGGGTTTTTATCCCACATTCATCTCTTTTTCCTGTTCTCTCATCAAATTCTTCTATAAATAGAGAGGTTATCCTTCATTTTTTATCATCCACAACTTAGAGAAAATTTACTCTCTTCACATTGAGAGCTAATTTTGTCCACTTCATAGCATAGCATATTCAATGCATTTTATCATTAAGCTTTTCAAGGTTTGGGAAAGGGTCGGTTTTCATATCAAAGTGGCACCAATCCAATATGGGATAAGTATACTTCATGTTATTATATGCTTTAGTTTTCTTGTTATTTCATTGCATTTTGAAGCTTGTTGAAATATCTCATATGGATGTTGAATGTTTTCTTTGTTTTAAAATACTTATCATGCTAGTGTGTGTGTTAGTGTTTAAGCCATTTGCAGATTTTGACATCCACACACACATATATATGTTCACATGTTGCCATCTAATATATGTATACATGCATATATAAATGTATGTAAATGTAATATTGAATGTTGGCGTTCGGGAGAGTATACTTTGATGAAGTTGTATTCTCGGAAGAGTCATTGTGGTGTTGGTTTGACAACACACTATTGTTAAATTCATCGCATTCAACTCTGTTTTTGGCAAGTTGGAGGCTATTAAGACTGTTGGGCTGCGCAATAATTAGTAAGATGTCTTGGTTGGGTATTTTGCATAAATGATTGATTTATTGTTTATATCTTTCATTCTTTGCTTATTGTTTATTTTCATGGTAGCCTTCAGGGTTTGAGCACTGATGTGCTGCATAATTTCCAGATTGTTCAATGCTATAACAACTCAATGCAATCCTCCTACTAGTTCTCAAGCATAACCAATAGTACATGTAAGTGAAAAACTTCTGCATAATCAATAGATATATTTTGTGACCCCTTGCAAATATTATTTTCCATTTCTACTTTCTAATTGTGTTTATTGATGTTTGCTATATATTTACTAATCTTTGATCCTCTCTTACTCATCTTCTTTCCCCATCCATTGACATACCTCTCTCTTCTATTTGCAGGTGTCAGGCTAAAGCATAGATGACAATTCCAAAAGATCGAACTCCACAAATTTTCTAGTGGACATTTCATATTGATTTTTCTCAGGGGTTTGGCTAGGGTCCCTGGATCTCCATGATGCCAATATGGAAGGGTGGATAATGAGCATGGGTTTTTTGTTTTTCCTTTTCATTCCATATATCTTTCCTCACATAGATGCATGTATAGAAAATATGGTTTGTAACAATGTGTTTCCTATGTACTATCAAGTTGTCACATTTTTAACTTATGTTCTATTTGTTTGAAGTTTCAATTTGTTTAGAAGCCAACATTTAATCGTGCAATATGTGTAACATATCTATAGTGCCAAAATGGCTCTTCTCAAAATGTAACTAAATCAATATATTATCTTGCATATTTTGCACTGACCTTTCCCCTCCTGCAACATTATATATTTTGACTGTCCAATTGCATTACACAATCATTCATTTAAAGGTGGATTTATTTATTGTCAACTATGTTGTAATCTGTAATACTTTTGTCCTATGGAAATCTTCATTGTGGATTCTGGCTCATCTGTGATTTAACTATAATTGTTAACTGTTATTTTAGGAGTTCTTTTACAAATTCCCTATTTTCTCTATAATATTTAGTGGCAAATAATTTAGATTGAATCTTCAATTGGGAAACCAATTCTACCCATTGATTATTTATACAAAAGAACCCTAAAAAAGATTTGTTGGTTGAGGATGTCGTTAATCTAATTTTTTATTTTTTGTTTCCTTTTATTTTCACAAGAAAGGAAATAAATATATTCATAAAAATAGTACAAAAAGATCACATATGGATTTCCAAATGGGGATAGTTTTCATTGGAAAAAAAAGAACAAGAATCTAAGATTTTTACCCCTAACTCTCCACCATAAAATTGAAGAGAAATAGAAAACCTAAAAACTAGACAATTATAAAAACATAGTACCAATGATCAATCACACCTTCTCTACATAGTAATAGAATTAAAAGTGCAATTTCCATCTCTCATCAAAAAACGCATGCATACTGTAGATGTCAAATTCTGCATTTTCTCAAAACAAACATTAGCATTCCCATTTAAAACAAAGCAAAATAAGAACATCCCTATCAAATAATAAAACATGTTAATCATGCAATGAAAGGAATCAAGGAAACTAAATAAAGCATATAAAAAACATGAACAAACTTTATCTCATAGTGGATTGGTGCTTCTATGGAGAGAAGCCCTTTCCCAATCCTTTGCTAAGCTCCATGATATTGATGATATGAAATGCTATGAAGATGATATGAGGTGGACAAAATAAGTTCTCAATTGAAGAGAGTGACTTTGCATGAGATTGTAGATGGATTGATGAAGAATAAGCCCTCTATTTATAAAATTTTAAATGTTAAGAGTTCAAAATAGAGCAATGTGGGATAAATATTTGACCAATGAGATGAAGCCACTTGTCACCTTGTGATAGGTTGAGGAATGTGCAAGTTATGGCCAATGTGCCCAAGAGGGGGAGATTCAAATTTGAATTTGAGAGTTAAATGCTAAGTGGGGGACATGTAAGAGAGAAGTTATTGTGATATTGGAAGGGACAAGTCAACTTGTCTTCATATTAAAACTTGAGGAATATTCTCAAAAGATGCTTTGTTGAGGGAAAATGCTGATTTTAATAAATGAATTAAAATGCTTTATTGGTTCAAGTGGGAAAAGCTAGAGGATGTGATGGGTGATTAGATTAGGTTAATCAGGATTAGATTAACTTAAGATGGTGATTAGGGGTTTTGACCCATTTGACTTAAATATTTGGATTTAAATTAAATTAAAGGGAGATGAAAGGCGATTTTAGATTTAATTAAATAAAGGTTTGATTTATTTAATTAAAAGGATGATGATAGGCTTAAATTAAATAAAGTTGATTTATTCAATTTAAACAGATGACTTTAGGAGATTGAATTAAATGAACTTGATTTACCTGATGAATGGATGAATGTGAATTTGATTTATTTAATGAGTGGATGAATGTGATGCTATACTAATTTCATGTGTCTACATTTTTCCCCTCTTTGAACCAATGTATTTTCTACGTTGGTTCAAAGAATAAACTTTTTGTGATCAAAATTCAAAAAAATTCTAATTTTTTTAGATGCACTAGCAGAAAGAAGTACATTAGCACATTGCCCCCTCAAGAGATCAAGCAAAAAGATTTAATTTGAGGGTCGATCTCACAATAAAGATGTTCAAAATGGATGGTTATGATGGTGGTGCAAATGAGATGATATGCATAATACTGATGGTTTGTGGATGCTGGATGGATGCACTGGTGATGATGATTAACTATTCATGACGTGATGTTAGTGTGGAAAATAAGAAATTAGATGAGGAAAAGAGGATCCAACAAGCCAACTTTATGAGAGATGATGATGATGATAGATGATGATTTTCTTATCAAAGGATTGTTATTTTAAAAGGGCTACTTACCTTATGTTTGATAATACACATAGATACGATGCATCAAGGTATAAAGAACCAAGATGGCGTTGTACCTAGTGTGATGGAATTTGATTTGAAAAAAAAATAGGAGTATTCTTGTTCACACTTGACATACGAAAACCTTGCGAGGACATACCTAACAAAGCAAATATTCACCAAGTTATATTACAAGAACATCCAACAAGCACAACAGACAAAAGGATAATGATTGTTGCCCCATTCCTATCTCTCTAAATCTTTTGTTTGGATATTATCGAGAGGTCCTTGGAATGAGCACAATAAGATAAATCAAAAGAAAAGATCAAGTACGCAAACAAGTCAATGTTCTTCATACCTCTAGCCAAAGGGATTTGTTTTGATAGGATAAGAATCCAAGGTGACATCCAAAATGATGCCATTGTCAGAATGATATATCCTAGGACATGCATTGTATAGGATGATGATGGTTTGATAAGTTTATTGATAGGCTGTTGATATAAGGTTGACTGACATGCTTGAAAATGATCAAGAGTTTGATTTTGCTTTAAAGGTTTGTTGTTTGCTTTTGATTTTATGATTGAAGCTTTCTTTTTCTGATTGTTGTGGTTGTTTCTATTTGTTTTGCTAAAGGATGAAAGTGATGATCAATTTATTATGGATGATTGATTATTGCGGGTGAAAACAAAATGGGATAGATGGATTTTTTCAAATATTTGAATTTTTTTGACATTTTTGGAATGTTTTAAGACTGTTTTTTGGTATTTTGTTTTTTTTGAATGTTTTTGGATTTTGATGTCCAGGGGGCTAATCAAAGATGAGCCTTGCCTACGTTTAAGATCAAATATGACGTTGTAGACAATGAAAAATGTCCTAAGCTTGCAAGTGTCATTTTTCTTCATCCTCATCCTTCGATAATTGAATAATTTTAGTTATTCAATTATGTTTGATCATATTCCTCTATTAATTAAATAATTTTTAATAATTATTTAATTAATTCACTTTCTAATCTTTATTCTATTCTGATCAATTAAATAAACTAATTGTGTCACTAGTTTCTTCCTCCTCTTCAATAGTTAAATAAATTATTATTTATTTAATTCTTTTGTCACCTTTCATCTATAGTTAAATAATTATCATTAATTATTTATCTATTCATCGTCCTTTAATTCTTCTATAGTTAAATAATTATTAAAATTATTTAACTATCTCATGCCACCTCCCCTATTAAATAATTAATCTAAATTAATTATTTAAGGTATAATTTTCATCTCTCCATTTAATTAAATTGATAAATTTAATTAAATGCTCCTCTTTTCATTTTCTCCAAATAAATAATTTGAATAAATTATTTATTTTTCACTTGTCCATTTCTTCCTCTCTCCATTTTTCAATAAATTATTTAAAAATAAATTATTTATGCACCACCTGGTCGAAGATGCTCTGTCATAATTCCCTGTCATAACATTCATTTCTGTCATAGCTTGCATGTCTTGCATGTCTATCATAGCTGTCAGGCGTCATAGTTGTTTCCATCATAGCTTTTCCATGCATGGCATTATTTTGGTGCATCAATTCTGGACCGTTGATCTTGGCATCTTTTATGAGACTTAATCTCAACCATCCATTTCATAACATCTCTCTCATGCATTCCCATCCATTGATCTTGGAATCTTTCTAGAAGATTAATCTCAGCCATCCATTCGAAAGGTTGTCTATAAAAACAACCTTCCTTCTCCATTTTTAGCTTAACAACTATTCTTCTCCAACTTTCTACTTACAATTTGCAGGTATTTGCACAAGTTAGACTACAAATCTGAGGGAATATTTGCAAAAGGAGAAATAGGAGAACAAGAGAAGTGATTCAAGTTCAAGCATGGGGGAGTATTTTAATTTGATATTTTAGTTTCTTTATGTTTTCATTGTTTTCTCTTGTTTGGATGTGGTTTAATAGCTTAGAAGTGTTGGTTGTCACTTTTTCTATGTTATTTTATTTCTAACCCCATCTCACATTGGTGAACCTAACGTGAAGTAGAGAAATTTGTGTGTTCTTGTTTATTTTTGTTGTTTTGCAAGTTACAGGCAAGAATTCATATGAAAAATCGTCATCTTCTTTTGAGTACAGAAACATGGGCACATAAAATATTTTAAAACCATTATTTTGGTTTTGTAGGTCTCATTCTCATCTTTTTGGAACTTCAAACAGTTTAAAATTTCGTTAAGATTTGAGAAAGTTATGGTCGTTTTAGTGATCACAGGTTTTTAAGATTTAGCTGTTAAAACCCGCATTTTCTTTTGTTTATAACACTTTTGTCTTGAAAGATTTTGCAAAATATTTTCTGGGTTTTGAAGCTCTATTTCTTTTTTTTCCATAGATATCTATGGTTTAAAATTTTGTTTAGTTTTGATAAATTTATCACTATTTTAGTTTGTTGCTTTCATTTAAGTTTTTTTTACTAATCTTTTGTTTGTAGCATGTGGCTTTAGAGTGGGGCTCCCAAAAACTGCTTCTTTTGGAGCAACAAAAAAATGGAGCTCTTAGTTTTTAGTTTTCTTTAATTTCTTTTTCTTAGTTTAGTCTAGTTTCTTCATTTTCTAGTTTAGTTATTTACTGACTTTTAGTTTGGTTTTTAATCTCTTGTTCTAACTTTGTTTTTTTTGTAGCTCTCTCATTGGTCCAAGACATTTATGAAATTACTAATATGTGGGTTTCCAGCGCTCGTGAGTCAAAGACATATATCTAAACTATTGACATATGATTTTGCAGCTACGTTTGTCAAAGACTAATCTTTCAAACCATTTGTTTGTGATTTTTAGTTTATAAACACTTCTTTTGGTGCACTAAAATGAACTTCTACTTGTAGGTGTTTGACTGTGCTTGATGTGGTAGGTGATTATGCTCTCACCCTATGAAAAATTGGTGATCAGAAAACTAGACCCACTTTATTTTGTGTAACCTTTAAGACTTAGTAATCGAAGTATCCGCTCCCCTTGCGCTTTTGGACGATCCTGGGTGTAAGAGAAATAGTTACTGACTCTAGAACTTGGGCCTATTCTAGTGGAAAGAAGTACTCACCCTAGGATGACTCAGACCGATAGCACCCTGAACTCAAGGGACTTCTAGCCGGTATATAAAATTGGATTCTTGGGGAAAGCCCAAGAATCACATGTATGGTTCTGATGAGATGGATTCAAAAGGGGACTCTCACTGCATGGATCATGCCCTATGAACGGAATGCCCTTACTAGACACCTTTTGTTTTAGAGGCCAACCATTTTTAGCTATTTCTTGGTATAGTGAAGGGTACAGTATCATGACCGAAGATACTCACTACTGATCCCTTTGAGTAGAGATAGCAGTTCTTGGGAAGTGACTACCCATGAATCTAAAGTTGGTGTGCCCGAATGACGTTAATAAGCCGTGGAGGGGAGCCAGTGCCACCAAACTTCTAAGCTATTCGCTCTTGAGAAGGAAAGGTGTTTAGCACCAATCCGGGGTATATCAGTGGGCTATATCAAGTATACAAACCCTTGGCCTGTTGGCCTATTAGGATTGTGCTTGTCTCATGTGCATTTGCATACACCAAAACATCGTTCTTGTCAAGTGTTTTCTGGATTTTCAAATAGTATACACAACATTCACAAATCTGGACACAAATAATCAACCTTAGACAACTCAAAATTTTCAATAAAACATCAAAACAACAGTCTCAACCTACTATCAAACATTTTTTCTAAGATTTTTTTGTTAGAAACCCACTTTGAAATTGCTCAAAATCTTTATTATTCAACCATTAGTTTGTATTCTTGACCATAGGTTTAATCTTTCAAATTTTAGTTGCATGCATTAGGCTTCATAATAATAAATTTTGGCATTAGCTTGACCCTAGGTTTTCATCTTTGTATACTTTGGATTAGGTTAACCTCATCACAATTTGCAAAATCATTTCTTTCGAAACTAGGTTATCTTGGACTTAATCATCATTCCTTTTTTCAGTCATTGTCCCTTTTGTGAGAATTTCTAACTCAACAGTCTACTTAGGAAACCTTACTAGTCATCTTGGACTTGTCACTTTGTCATTTTCAACAAGTCCTTTGGTAACCAAAATAAAAAACAAAGACTAAGCTTAGAGTGTTTAGGTATTCCCTTTCTCCAAATTGCATTCTAGTTTATATCTTGCATACTTTATTCCCAAAAAATACAAAAACATTATTCATCCTAGTTATTATTTTGAACCTATACTTTGCATTAGTTGCATCTTTACTCGAAATAATCATCTTCGTCCTTATTTTGCACCTTGTCATCATTGTCATCCTAGTCATAATCGTCACTTTCGCTTTTCAGCATTTCGCATTTCCTTAGGTACACATTATCATCTCATTGCATTGTCATCCTTTATCACACAAAAAGACAGAAAATAGACTAGTGTCATACTTTCATTGTCATCGTCTTCATTTGAGCAATTTCTTTTGATCGTGGAAACAAGACTTCAACGAAAGAAAAAACAATGTCACACTTTGGACAAGACTTTGACAATAACACCAACATCACCACCATTTCCAATGATTGGATCTTTGACAACCCCTTTGGAAATTTGAACGCACAATCTTCCATGAACATGTCAACTTCCTTTCAAAATCCACTTTTTGAACAATTCATACAAAGAGATCAAAATGGACAAGTCTATGCTGAAAACTTAGAGGCAGTAGCCCAAAATCCTAAAGTCGCTTCATTTGTAGAAGAATTGGTCTTGAACGATCCCAATAGATACCTTGCTATGCTTTTAGACCAAGGTGCAAGATTACCAAAAGGCTTCAACATTAACATCATACAAACTATCTCTCCTAATAATATGACAAAAAACACAACACCCCAACATGACAAGAACAATACCCTTACCAATAACATTGTTGTTACTATGCAAGTTGCCACTACCACTATTAATGTGACATGATCTAGTGGCACCATAAATTAGAACACCTCCTCTTCAACCAACACGACATCTATAGGAGGAACATCTACTATGACTATGCCTACAATGTCCACATCATCTTCACAAATGATAGGAGCTACCTTTTCATAGTCCATGCCTACAATGTCCACATCATCTTCACAAATGATAGGAGCCACCTTTGCATCCACATCAATAGGCACCACCTCCTCAAATCCTATGTTTGGCTCTTTATCTATGACAATGGGGGCATCTTCATCACATCCTTATGGTGGAACCCCATTTAATCCCTTTGGATGAAACTCACGACGCGTTTTCATTCAAGGCCTTCAACACAATATTAACACATCATCATAGATGAACATCCCACATGGACAAGGGCACAATACGCATATACCACATGGACACTTCTAAGGAACAAACACCAACATGCTACATGGACAATTTTTTCAACAAGGACAAGGAACTAAAATGATGCAACAAATGTGTAACTTTGGAAATCAAATGAGTTAGGGATTTCAGATACCTCAAATACAAACAAATATGGTTGGGTCACATATTCCTACATACTCATCCCAGATCCATACTCAACAACAAATTCCCACTCACAACTGGTAATATCAGCAAACACCTAATCAATAAATACCTTACTTTCAGGCAACCAATGATCCCATTGTACATTCCTTGCTAGCAAGAGTGGATGACCTTCAAAAACTGATGGAAAATATGAAAACTTCTGACAAGAAGATGCAAATTCCATACAACTTATTTCCATATCCTTTTGATACAACATTGTGCATGCCACCATTTCCACATGGTTATGTGGCTCCAAACTTCAACAAGTACAACGGTAAAAGAAATCTACTTGACCACATCAAAGTGTTCATAACAAGTTATTGCTCATGAGCACACATATCTAATGCGATTGTTTCCTAAAAGCCTCATAGGAACAGCCCTAGAATGGTTTTATACACTGCAACCTAGAATAAAATCATGGAAAGAACTTGCTAAAAAATTCGTGAAAAATTACACATACAACATTGACAAAAAAACCTCCATTACCAATCTTTGCAAGCTCACACAAGAATATTTAGGTGAAACCTTTTTACCATTCTTTCAAAAATGGAGGGGCCTAGTGAGTCGCTATCATATAGACATACCTGAAAAGGAAAAAAGTTGAGATGTTCGTAAAAATGTTATTAGGCCCACTGAAAAATGGCTTGTGTGTTCATTGTTGCACAACTTTTGTGGACCTATTTGAACGAGGTGTCCAAGTTGAACAAGCCCTCATAGCCGAAGGAGGACTAAAATACAGTCCTAAAAACACAAACGCAAACCCTCCTTCTACTCGCAAAACCAAATTTTTGGTTAAGAACAAAAATGTTACCAACGATGGTGTAGTCGATGCTAAGGCTGTCAATGCTATGGGTCTGATGATTACCCTAAAAGGGACACAATCACAAAAAAAATAGATGATGACACAAACCTATGTTGCTAATGCTATCTAGACAAATCAGAATAGCCAAGGCAATCAAAACAATCAAATTCAAAGACAATTCCCTAGAGGTTGCACATACACCTCTTTGGGTGAACCTATTGAAGAAGTCCTTAAGAAATTCCTTTAGAATGGTCTCATAACACTTCAGGGCCCCAAACCATATGACCCTAGGTAGTTTAAACCATCTTGGTGGGATGATAATGCATTTTGTGACTATCACTAAAGAAAAGGACACAAAACTTCTTCCTATAAACAATTGAAAAATCTAGTACATGACCTTATTGAAAAGCAGATCATTGAAGTTGGCATTGGCGGACCAGAGTTTTCTTCTAATGCGGATCATACAATACACAAAAAGCCACTGCAAGATCATGGTTTTGGAAACCCTTCTACGTCAAGTACAAATAATTGAGCCAACCATGCTCATATTGGATACGACTATTCCGGGGGACCTATCATACATCACATTAGAACAACCAATGACCATGTCTACACAGTCACTGTTAGAAAGGCCCCTGAATGCAATGTCACCACTCACAGTGGAAAGGTCCATATAGCTAGCCCTCCTCTCCCTACACAACCAAAGGTAACAATAGCTAGCCCGTCCACTTTGCAGTCGCAATTGCGTCCACAAAGCAAGCAGTCCCAACCTAAAGGAAACTTTAACCTTCTTGACTAGCTTGGAAAAACACCTACACAAATCTATATTCTTGAGTTGTTATGCATCTCGCTTGCCCAAAAGGCCATCCTAGATAAAACATTGCAAGAATCCTTTGTGCCCCAAGATATTGATGTCATCCAACTCAAAGCCATGGTAGGATATCTCATGACTCCCCACCATATTAACTCTTTTGACCAAGACTATTCGTCATCCAAATCCAATCATAATGATGCCCTTCATATTGAAGTCCTTGTTCATAAACATAAGGTCAGACGAGTCTTAGCAGATGGCAGAGCAGGACTGAATATATGATCTTTAAAATTGGTCAAGGAACTATGCTTTTCTGATGCTTGCATAGATTCCACAAGAAGCATTGTTATCAAGGCATATGATGATGAAGAATGTTCCTCTTAGGGTGTAATTACACTCCCAATTTGAATCAGGCCAGTCATTGTCGATACCACTTGTCAAGTTCTAGATTTAGACCTACCATACAACATTTTACTCAGTTGACCTTGGATCCACGCTCTGAAAGCCATCCCTTCCACGTATCACCAATGCTTGAAGTTTCCTTTTGAAGGCACTGAGATTACTATATATGGAGACCCTAATCCATTTCAATATTGTACCAACTTACGAGGTGTCTCAGAATGCCAAGTCCCTATCAATAGGGAAGCTCCAACGTCTTTGTCTTCTAAATTCATTGACCCCTCAGCACTCATGAAGCCTTCAACCTCTTCATCTATCGCATCCATTTCTGCTTCTTCAACCACCTTGATTATCTCCCTAACACCTTCCACTTCATTTATCACCCAAAACATTGACCTGAGCTTCCAAATTTAGGACTAAGGATGTGGAAAGTACAAGCTAAATACGGCCTATTGCATAGCCAAGATCCTGAAGTCTCCCCAGGTCTATGGAAAACCTTGTTTTAGAATACAAGCAAAAGAAACTTTCAGGGTTCCTCCAAATACAGTTTTCATAAAGTGGGGTGAAATGAGTCAAGAGGACACAAATGATATACTATCCTGGATTTATAGAGAACCACGAGACTTAACTCCCTTGCCAGTAACAATATATGGAAAAGGATACAACATGATAAGAGAAAAAGGTTATGATGGAAAAATTGGTCTTGGCAAGGATAAAAATGGAAGGCATGAGCCACTATCAGTTTTAGAAAGACCAAAATATCTTGGGTTAGGGTTAGTTCCACAAGAATCTGGTGATCCAAGTACCAATGTGCTGAACCATGTGAGTTAGTGTATGCTTCAGACTGTGTTGAGACAACTGAGGACACCTCCTCTGAAACTGACTCTCACAAATGGGAATTTGGCTCTCAGGGATCCTTAAGTGACTGTTGCCTAGAAAAATTGTTCCTTGAACCTAGTGAGCCTACATTTGAGGAATGATTTTTGCAAAGGTTTAAGATTGATACAACACCAAATGATGTCAAGTCCAGATCATATTCTATTCCCATTCATCCTAGACTTGACAGACCAGCCCAGTCATCCCAAATTGATGACCATCATTCGGAATCACCTAGGCCTTCACTTGCCACTACTGATCTTGAACCTAATTTTATTCCCTTTGTCCCTTACTTCGCTGGTGAGTATGAAACAAGTGAAGGAGAATACTGGATAGAATCTGGCAAAGATCCAGACGATGACAACTTCATTTTTAATGTCTCAACATCCATTTGCACGCTCTCCACATCATCTCCTTAATTTGCAAATGCTGATGATGGAATATCCTTAGTTTACCCTGACCTAATTGACTAGAACCAACAAGGCCCACTAGTAATGGACACTTTTCAAAATGATGAGGCTTTAGCAGAATTTCTAGGACTACATGAGGGCATTCCAAATGGGGATCACAAAGTTGAATTTTCTATTGACTTGGATTGTGCTACTTATTTCAAGGAGACTGCGCCATCCTCTAGTCACAAAATTAAAAATAAAAATAAAGCAAAAACTAACATGTCTCTAGGTGAAAACTGAAAGGCACCTTTTGATGACAAAATAGTAAAAATAAAGGATGTATCTAAGGGTGAAAACCTCCCTAAGGCACCTAAGGGTGAAGGATTGGACTTTCTCCCTGTAAATAGAGAAAAATCAGCAATTCTCATAAAAGACACCATACCAATTAATATGGCTACTATGGAGGACCCCAAAATGGTTCTCTTTGCGGCATCATTGAGAGAAGCTGAACACCCATAATTTCAAAAGTTCTTCTCATAATGCAATATAAAATTTGCATGCTCTTATGCTGACATGCCAGGGTTAGATCCTAAGTTAGTATTACATCACTTTCCATTATTTCCAGATGCCAAGCTAGTAAAACAAAAGCTAAGAAAAATGCACTTGCAAGTTGCATTGTTGGTTAAAGCTAAGCTCAAAAATTTATTGGATGTAGGTTTTATCAAGTCAATTGACTATGCTAAATGGATATCCAACCTCGTCCCTATCACCAAGCCTACTGGACAGATTCGCATATGCACAGACTTCCGAGATCTCAATAAAGCATGCCCTAAAGATGATTTCCCTCTATCGAACATCGACATCATTGTGGGCCTTATAGCTGGATATGAGATGTTGTCCCTTATGGATGGTTTTTCTAGTTATAATCAGATTCGTATTGCCCTTGAAGAACAACAAAAAACTTCTTTCACATTCCCTTGGGGTACATACTGTTGGACTATAATGTCGTTTGGTCTTAAAAATGCAGGTGCTACATATCAAAGGGAAATGACAACAATATTCCATGACATGATGCACACATTAATGGAGGAATATGTGGATGACCTTCTAGAAAAGTCATTGACAAGAAAAGACCACCTTTCAGTATTAGACAAAGTTTTCAAGAGGCTGGAAGAGTATAAGGTCCGGTTAAACCCGAAAAAAGTGTGTTTTTGGTGTAACATCAGGGAAGTTGTTGGGATACATAGTCTCTCGTAGATGCATTGAAGTTGACCCTGCCAAAGTTAGAGCTATATTAGATATGCCTCCTCCTAAGGGAATCAGTAACCTAAGAACATTACAAGGAAGGCTTCAATCTATCAGACAATTCATTACTCAACTCGCGGATAGGTGTCAACCATTTCAGTATCTTCTACGCAAAGGGATCCACTTTGTGTGGACCGATAAGTGTCAAGAAGCATTCAACCAGATCAAACAATACTTATTTTCACCTCTAGTTCTCATGCCTCCCATCCAAGGAAAACCATTAATTTTGTACATCTCTACAACTACTTCAGCAATGGGGGCATTACTAGCACATAATGACTATGAAGAAAAAGAATGAGCCATATATTATATTAGTCGAACACTAGTGGGGTATGAGCTAAATTACACACTCGTTGAACATGCTTTTTTGGCAGTTGTATTCTCAGCCCAAAAGTTAAGGCATTACATGTTAAATAATAAGATACACTTGGTAGCCAAGATCGATCCCTTGAAGTACCTCTTGAGTCGAGCAGCATTGAAAGGACATTTAGCAAAATGGGTCACAGTCCTCAGTGGATATGATATTCAATATGTCGAGCGAAAAGCCATCAAGGGATAGGTAATAGCAGACTAGCTCGCAGATGCACCAATACTAGATAGCCATCATCTTACAATAGAATTTCGAGATGAGTTTTAATTTCATGTGGAGTCCCAACAGCCTTGGCAATTATACTTCGATGGATCTCACACTAATCATGGCTCAAGAGCTGGAATACTATTCATTACTCCATAAGGAGATTCCATCCCAAGGTCATTCTGCATTGCATTTCCATGTTGCCAATAACATGGCAGAGTATGAAGCACTAATTACAAGACTTCGAAAGGATATCAAGTGGAAAATAAGGAATTTGTAGGTCCTCGGTGATTCTCAATTAATTATCAACCAAGTCAATGATGAGTACGAAACCAAAGATGAGAAGCTAATCCCTTATAAACGGATGGTTGATAGTTTTCTGACATATTTTCACAGGCTATCCTTTAAATTGATTCCACAAACACATAACAAGGTTGTCGACGCTATGGCAACAATTGGATCTTTGCTTGATATTCCTAGCAATGTCCCACAATTTGAGTTTTTGGTTGAGCAGTTATTGGTTCCTGCTTATGATGTCCCTAAATCCGAAATGGTCTATGAGCTTGTTGGTTCTAGTTCCCCCTAGTATAAGGACATTTTTTACTACCTTCATTCATAGATCCTTCCTCAAAACCTTTCCAATAACCAAAGGAAGTCCTTTATCCGCAAAGTTGCATGTTATACCATCATCAGCAACACCCTTTACTGTCGTAGCTTTGACAATACCCTTCTTCATTGTCTTAACACTAATGAAGCAAAAGCGACCTTATAGGAATTACATGAGTGTATATGTGGGTACCATTAAAGTGGCTCGACCTTAGCTAAAAATATTATGAGACTTGGTTACTATTGGCCGACACTAGAAAATGATGCACTGGAATTTGTAAGAACATGTTGCCAATGTCAGATTCACAATGATTTGATTCACGCTCTAGCACAAGTGTTGAGGCCGATCACTTCTCCCTGGCCTTTCGCACAATGGGGACTTGATCTTGTGGGAAAGATTCATCCTACATCCTCCAATGGACACAAATTCATTATCACCGCCACTAAGTATTTTACTAAGTGGATCGAAGCCATCCAGCTCATTTACATTACCGACAAATGGATCTCCAAGTTCATCCTCAATTACATCATTTGTCAATATCGCATTCTGCAATCCATCATTATAGATAATGGTCGTCCCTTCAAAAATCAAGAGGTTTGTGAATTATGCCAACATTTTCATATTAGTCATTTCTTTTCCATGCCTTATTACCCATAGGGAAATGGTCAACCTAAGGCATCTAATAAAATCATTATCAAAATTCTTAATAAGACTATCAATGATACTGCTCGTGACTGGCACATCCAACTCAACCCTACTTTGTGGGCATACTGCATGAGCATTTGTACTCCCACTGGTGCCACTCCTTTTTCCCTCGTCTTTGGAGCCGAACCCATCTTTCCCATAGAGGTCAAAATTCCATCTTTGCAAGTCTCCATGAAAGGCCTCATCACTGATGAAGAATACAGACAGTCAAGACTGCATGAGTTAGAAATGCTAGATGAATGGAGACACAATGCATTGAATCATTTACAAGCATACCAAAATCTTCTTTGCAGAAGTTATAACAAAAGGGTGATGACTCTACAGTTTGACATTGGCGACCTAGTTCTCATACAGAATCCCAAGAATCGGTCAGGTAGGGAGAAGCCAGGAAAATTTGAGCCAAATTGGCTGGGCCCTTACATTGTAATAGCATCATTTGGTTTTGGATCATATCAATTAACTACTCCTGAAGGTGAACATTTGACAGAGCCAATCAACAGTCTACATTTGAGCAAATTCTATGCATAGCATCATAAAGCCTATCCGAAAACTAGTAAAAATACCAAAAAATTGAAAAATGGAAAAAATTGTCACCTTGATGAAAACCTGGCAAATAGGTGTGCTCATGACATCAAAAAATAAATAAATAAATGACAAAAATAAAGAGAAATAATTTTTCCAATAGTGAAAACCTGGTAAACAAGCGCTTTGGATAGGTACCATGGTGAAAACCTGGGAAACAGGTGCCATGTGTAGTCAGTCATTGATGTGCCATCTACTATCACTCTATCTACTTATGTCCCTAGGAAACATAATTTTTTCCGACATTCGTCATAATACTTCACCTCGACATCATGACATTTATGTCCATGGCTAACAATGGTTGAAATCAAGTCTTGCGTACTGTCCACTAACCATGCTAGTCATGCCTTTTCTTTCCATTTCCATTTTTCTTGGCTCATTCTCAACTTGACTAGGGGAAAATTTTTTATCATGAGACTATAGTGGGTACTGCACATGATCCTAAAAATCAGAAAATGTCCTGAAAAAAGACCTAAAAATTAGAAAATGTCCTAAAAAAAAGACATAAAAATTAGAAAATGTACTAAAAAAAGACCTAAAAATTAGAAAATGTCATGAAAAAAGACCTAAAGATTGAAAAATGTCCTTAAAAAAGATCTAAAAATCAGAAAATGTCCTGAAAAAAGACCTAAAAATCAGAAAATGTCCTAAAAAAAACCTAAAAATTGAAAAACGTCTTGAAGTAAACACAAAATATTCCAAAAAACCGAGTCATGTTAGTCAAAATGGTCACGCCAATTCAAGTCTTCATTAGTCTTCATCATTGTCGAACTGCGTTGTCTCTGTGCATTTTCTACATAGGCAAGCCTCATGTTTGAGTCCTCGAGACATTAGGTTAGTCCTATTAGGTTTGTCAAAATAAATCATGACTCAATCTTTGGTCAACAAGACAAAGTCATTTTTTGTGTCGAACTACGAGGTCTCTAAGTGTATGATGTAGGAAAGGCCATCTGTCGATGAGCCCCCAAGGCCACACTAGGTCAGTCCATTAGGGTTCATTGCACAATTTTCTCACACACATGAAATAGTCTTTAAATTTATCATGGTCTTTGTCAAAATTCGAACAAACAATTTACCCAAGCGAACTTCTGCAGTCTTTCAATCAAGCACAACAATCATCTTGGCATATCAAAATTGGTCAAACTTAGTCAAACTTAGTCAAACTAGTGAAATCTTGCTTACTCTATAGATGTGTCCTTCTGAAGGGTTTCCCATCATTTAATCATGCCCTATAATGTGTCCTTCTTAGGCATCATCACAGTCATATGGAATTTTGACGATTCTCATGACATTTGAGATACATTCCTCTTGATATCGACATCATTTGGGATGTGTCCTTCCTGAATTTGACAATCTTGACATCGACATCATTTGGGATGTGTCCTTCCTAAACTTGACATCAATTTGGCATCTTGACACCTACATTGTTCAGGATGTGCCCTTCCTGAACTTGACATCAATTCGACATCTTGACATCGACCTTGTTTGGGATGTGTCCTTCCTGAATTTGGTATCCCTCTGGCATCGACGTCATTCAGAATGTGTCCTTTCTGAATCTGACATCTCAGAATCATTTAGGATGTGTCCTTGAAATTGACACCAATATGACATATTCATATCATCAACCCTAGCATTTTGACACCAAGACATCTGACATTCCACCACACTTGACAAACTTGACATTTAGACACTTGGCAAGCACTTGGAATTTAATTTTATGATGCTTGTTTTGTCTTTTGGAAATCATGATGCTAGTTCCTCGAGGATGTCTTGACAACAGTATTTAGAGGAGCAATGACATTTCATGATTTTTCTTGCCTGTCTTTACTGTTTGTGGTTGATTATGAAAAAAAGACTAGGGCAATCGCTCTCTTAGTATGAGTCATGATCATCCTTGTATGCAACTTCTTGTCTCATGTGATGGTACAACCTTGCACACCTTGGTCTATCTCATATCATGGTGTTTGTTGGCCATTACAATAATCTGCCCAATGATGATAAAAATAAAAATGTAAGCATGAAAGTTGGTTCCCTTATCATTTTTCATCTAGCTTTCCATCTTCATCCTCCCTTCTCTTCCACGCTAATATCCATCCCCTTCCAAGCTAACATTTCTTCTATCCTTCATCCTCTAGTCTTATCATCCATTTCAAGAGAACATTTGTGTTCTTTGAACTCACATGTCCTCTCGAGGGGGCATACACAACCCTCCTCATCATTCTTCTTTCACTCAGACATATTTCAAAATTAAATTTCTTTGACACAATGTGATGAACTACATTATGTCAAAGAGGGGCAAATTGTAGACAATGAAAAATATCCTAAGCTTGCGAGTGTCATTTTTCTTCATCCTCATCCTTCGATAATTGAATAATTTTAGTTATTCAATTATGTTTGATCATATTCCTCTATTAATTAAATAATTTTTAATAATTATTTAATTAATTCACTTTCTAATCTTTATTCTATCCTGATCCATTAAATAAACTAATTGCATCACTAATTTCTTCCTCCTCTTCAATAGTTAAATAAATTATTATTTATTTAATTAGTTTGTCACCTTTCATCGATAGTTAAATAATTACCATTAATTATTTATCTATTCATGGTCCTTTGATTCTTCTATAGTTAAATAATTACTAAAATTATTTAACTATCCCATCCCACCTCCCCTATTAAATAATTAATCTAAATTAATTATTTAAGGTCTAAATTTAATCTCTCCATTTAATTAAATTTATAAATTTAATTAAATGCTCCTCTTTTCTTTTTCTCCAAATAAATAATTTGAATAAATTATTTATTTTCCACTTGTCCATTTCTTCCTCTCTCCATTTTTCAATAAATTATTTATGCACCACCTGGTCAAAGATGCTCTATCATAATCTCCTATCATAACATTCATTTATGTCATAGTTTGCATGTCTTGCATGTTTGTCATAGCTGTCAGGTGTCATAGCTTTTCCATGCATGGCATATTTTTGGTGCATCAATTCTGGATCATTGATCTTGGCATCTTTTCTAAGACTTAATCTCAACCATCCATTTCGTAACATCCCTCTCATGCATTCCCATCCATTGATCTTGGAATCTTTCTAGAAGATTAATCTCAGCCATCCATTCAAAAGACTGTTGTCTATAAAAACAACCTTCCTTCTCCATTTTCATCTTAACAGCTATTCTTCTCCAACTTTCTACTTACAATTTGCAGGTATTTGCACAAGTTAGACTACAAATCTAAGGGAATATTTGCAAAAGGATAAATAGGAGAACAAGAGAAGTGATTCAAGTTCAAGCATGGGGAAGTATTTTAATTTGATGTTTTAGTTTCCTTATGCTTTCATTTTTTCTCTTGTTTGGATGTGGTTTAATAGCTTAGAAGTGTTGGCTATCACTTTGTCTATGCTATTTTATTTCTAACCCCATCTCATAGACGTAGTTCGGATTTCCATGTTTTGGCATTTTTTGTTTTCGACTAGTTTTTGGATTTTAATATGTTATGAATTTTTTTGGATTTTTCGCATGATTTTGACGATTTGGATATGGATATGTCTGATGATATCAGTGCTCTGTTTGGTATTTTGTTGAAAACCAAGCTAACGTTGACTAATCAAATTGATGGATTGATGATGATAACATTGTTGAGGATAGACAACAATGCAAGGATTTGATTGATCAGGATTGATGACGATAACATTGTTGAGGATGCACAACAATGTAGGGATTGATTGATCAGGATTGATGATGATAACATTGTTGAGGATGCACAACAATGCAAGGATTGTGTTAAAAAACATAAGGACTAGGAAAGATATCCCAAGATGATGATAGATTGCTTGGATTTGATTGATCAAGACTGATGATGATAACATTGTTGAGGATGCACAACAATGCAAGGATAGTGTTAAACAACATGAGGATTGGGAAGGATCTCCAAAGATGATGATGGATTAATGATGATAACATTGTTGAGGATGCACAACAATGCAAGGATAGCGTTAAGAAACACAAGGATATCCTGAGATGATGATTTTTTGATTGGATTTGATTGATCATGATTGATGACGCTTGATTTGGAACAAAATTTGTTTGAATGATTCAGCGTGATGCTAACGTGCAAATTAGATGTGACTAATAGCGATTGTTTGGATTAATGTTAGATGAAAGATGAATCTTGATAAGGAATGTTTGTTCATCAAAATATGCCATGGGCTAGTGATTTTTGGATTTTGGCTCACAAATGTTTTGACCAATTTGGTTTCACGTTTTCCAATGTTCGGATCGCCACATAAGTTGGAGGATATAGATCAAGATTTATTTCCTAAAGCAAGATGTAAATATATGCCCCCAGTGTCTAGCAATGTACGGAATGCCATGGATGGATGTCTGGATGGTAAGCATGCAAAGGATGCCAAGGATTATCTTGCAATAAAATAAGGTGTTTGGATAAAGAAAATGCTCATTTGGATAATGCTTCATGGCTTAGATAATGCTGCATTGGATAGGATCAATGAAAATGACCCATGTCAAGACGTTTTCCATATGCAAGTGTAAAGTGTGCACCAAACTTTGTCAAGATTAAGATGACTCAGACTATGGATGTAGATGGATGAAAATGTATTGCATAAATGGTTCATGGATGAATGTATTTATTATGGATAAGACAGATGGAATGTTGGCTTTATTATGGATGGGACGGAATGTTGGATTTTATTATGGATGGGATGAGATGCTTTCACGTGAACTGGCGCACGCATATGTTCAATTCTACACATGACACTTGTTTTCTAGCTTTTCATCATGGTACCTGCCCAAAGCGCCACCGTAGTGGTTTTCACTAGAGGATGATTTTTTTCTTTACTGTTTTCAATCCTTTTTCTAATTTTTTTGAATTTTCATATTTTTTGATTTTTTTGTATTTTTCTGTGAAATATTTAAAGCTCATTTTGAACCATAAGGTGTTGCTGATGTAGATGCTTCTGTCATGATGTGCCATTGATAGCTTGCTTGAATAAGTTGTTTTGCTAAGATATGTGCACTTGAATGCAACTTTTGGGATTCTTGATCTTCTTTATTGATATCAGGATTAACTCTATCTCTATTCGTACATCACGATAGAATACCTTCAGAATCCTTATGATGAAGGGTCATTGCCAATACGTGGTCAATATGAGAATTGGATATCATGCATGGAGGCTTGGATGGAGTGTGCTTAGGGATAAGAGATGGATTGGTTGATAGTTTGGAACTTTTGACTCTCCAAACTTGGGAAGATGAGCAATGATAGGTAGATGTGAAAGGGTGCATGGAATTAGGACCAACTACTTGATACACTTTGTACGTTGCTTGAAAAGCCTTCTTTTTCTTTTGTGGACATCTTTGATGGATATTTTTCCCTTTTTTATTTTGCCCCATAGTTTATTTGATTAATGGAGTTTGATAGGGATGATCTTTCTTTGTATTCTTTAGTAGCCATGTGTATTTTATTTTTCCATCATGCTTTGCTTCTTTTGATATGACAATGTTCTTTGTGCTTTGATTAACATCCTTCATTTGATGTTGGTCCCAATTTGTGGATAGGGTGATGGGTGGATGAAGATTCATGGTGTGGCTGGTTGTAGTATTGACATCAGTTTCATCATAAGGATTCTTCGTGATCCCTATGTTGATGTTTGCTTGAGATGAAGTTGCCCCTAGTATGGCAGTAATGCCACCTTTGTTCCTTGATTCCACCTGTTTTGAGATGTCTTGTTAAGTATGTGTTCTCTGATCAATGATCACTGTAGATGATGTTATTTCCATTTGTTCCTCCTCTGACTCTGGAATATCATGTTCTATATGACCAGTTTCCTTGAGTGGATACTATTGGATATCCTCATACATGATGTCCTCAGTCTGATTTTGGGATATATCTGATTTTGATGTTGACAACTCAGTTTGATTGTAGGAATCAATAATCTACTCTTTTTGTGATATAATGTCAGTAGTAAAGGAATCTTGTTTTGAATGAAGATCATCTACGTGTCCATCATCTCATGGGTAGATGGAGGAGTATGTGTTATGGGGATATGATCATCATTTGTGACATCTTGTATAGATAGGAGAGTGTCCATTACATCATTGTAGTATCTTAGAGATACAAATTATTGATCTTGATTAATTTTGGACTTGCATTTGTCATGCTTTGGATCAAGTTCTTGACATGGGTCAGTTTCAAAGGATCTTTGGATATCTTTATTAGGAATGGGAAATGGCTCAATATCCTCTTGATTTTTGAGTGGGCTTGGATCAAGTGTTGAGTTGAGGATTCCTTTAGTATCTGTAATCATGAGGTCAAAGGGGGTCAACATGTCTTGGAAAGGACCATTGCTAGACCTTGGTGAAAGATTTTGATCATGCTTTGGAATATATTCTTGAGATATGTCCCCTAACTCATAAGTAAATGTAGAGACATTTTCAATATGACCATTGGTCAATGGATCGTAGATTATGTCCATGGGATCAAATAATTCTAACACTCCTTGAAATAGATCACTAAAAAGTGGCTCTTGATGTATGGTGAGTTGATCATCAGATGGGGTGGAAACATCTTCAAGGTGCTCATTGATGGAGAGATCTTGATCATTGTTTTCAACAATTGAGGTGGAGGGATTTTCAATGTCTTCAACCATAGGGTCAAATGATGTTGACATTTCTTGAATTGGATCATTGTTGGGTATTGTTGGTGGATTTTGATCATGATTGAAAAGTGATTCTTGATGTATGTTAATTTGATCATTGGATGAGGTGGAAACATCTTTAAGGTGTTCATTTATGGATAGATCTTGATCATTGTCCCCAATAGTGATTATCTTTTGATCCATAAGGTCTTGGATGAGATTTTTGAGTCGAATACAACTTGATGTTGTGTGTCCCTTTGTTTTGTGGAAATCACAATGGTGCTCCTTGTTATACCCCGATAGTTTAACTAGGGGTTCTTGATAGTTCCCATAGACATGGAGCTTGATGATATTTTCTTGTACCAATTGTTGCAGGACTGATTCGATTGGTCCCCCAAGTGGTGTGTATTTTCGTATATTACTTTGTGAGATTTGCACTTGACCTTGTGGTGATTGATTTTGGAGATGTGGTGATTGATCTTTGAAATGTGGTGATTGATGTTCGAGATGGGGTAATTGGGTTTGTTGTTGATGTTGATGTTGATATCTAACCTCTTGACATTGGTGATTTTGTTCTTGATGTGGTTGTTGACACAACTCAACACTTTGATGGCATGGTTCAACCAAAGGAAGAGTGTACTGAGTTTGGAGTGAAGATATCTCTTGGCTCAATAATTCAATTAGTTTGGCATGTGAAGCATGTTGTTCTAGTGAAATTTGATCTTGATTTTGAATTTGACTCCCTTGATTTGGCTTTTGTTCAAGTAGATTTGGGATGTACACTTGTGGTGTTTGCATGAGATCATGGAAAAATTTATTTTGGACAATGTTCTGACTTGGGATTATGTTCAGATTTGGCATTATGGGTTGAAATTGAACATTGTTGATGTTGGGAATCACATTGCCTTGATTTAGGTAACTTTGATTTTGCATAGTGTTACCTTGACTTGGAGTCATTAACATCTTGTTTGGACTTTGAACAATTTTCGTATGATTTGAAAACATATCCATCCCAAAGTTTACCAAGTTTGGATTCAAAATGTTCATGTTTTGTAAAGTTGTACTTGGTACATTCACATTTGGCATGTAGGGATTTGATGGGATGATGTTGTTCATTTGAAGGCTCATGCATTGAGTGTTTGGTTGATAGATTTGTAGGTTTGGACTTGGATTTAAATCTACCATCAGGAAAGGTGTCCCAAAATTTTGACTAGGCATACTCACATTTGTTGTACCATTGAGGTTTGTAGGAGATAATGATCCCATGTATGGATTGTATAAATGTGATTTTTGAAAATCAATTGGCATTGTAAGGCTTTGATAGTTTGGTTGACTTGGATTACTCATGATGTATGGAACAAGTTTATATTCCATGTTCCTCTTGTGTTTTGACCTTGTTGTAAAAGTGACCTCTAAGGTGTTTAGGACCAATGATGAGATGAAGGATGAAAAGGGGTGAATGATATGAGTGTTAAACATTTAGGGGTATCAATGCTAGACTTAGGGATTGATTTTGATTGTTTGAGTTGGATAATGAACTTGTAAATGCTAAGATGTTTGATGTTATCTTAGGATGAACTTGTTCAAAGAGGTGCTAATTTAACTAGAGGTATGAGAAAGAATGCATTCCCATACTCCTAACTAAACAAGGTAATTTTGATTTTGATGATTTACCCAATTCTAGAATGATGTTTCCAAAAGCTCTAAAGTTGTTTGGTGGGATGGATGAAGTGTTTGATTTGGTCCTAAATGAACCTAAGAAGGACTTTTTTACAAGACCAAGATAGTGAAGAACATGACTTTCTCTAAGAGTAATTCAAAATGAAAAGATCAATGTTTGCATGAAAACCATATGACCAAAAGAGACCAAGCACATGTATGGGGTCCAATTGATTCAATCTTTGCTTAATGGATTATTTTTATCACAAACACACTTCTTGCTTAGTTTTCAAACTGAATTTATATGTCTCAATTCCTTTTCATTCCACAAGGTCCATTATGTGAAAATCAAGGTTTCAAGAGCATAGTTTCCTATTGTTGACTTTGGAATGAACAAATCAAGATATAGGAGCTAGTGTTTAGAAGCATTCTAGGGATAAGAACCCCTAGGGACAAGTAGTAACACGAGGACTTTTCAAAGGTATTTGTTCCTCCAAAGGGTTTGAAATTTTGATGATTCGTTGAATGTTGGTTTTCAATGTTTTGGATACAAGCAACATGTTTTCAAACTGACTCACAAGCAATATAACATCCTAGCTCAATTGGTATGTTTTTCTTTGTGGGCTTGCCTCATGCCCTTTGTAGTAGAAGAGATGATTTTACATGCAACCAAGGAAAAAAATATAAAGGTATGTTAAGAATGAAGTCTTAACCTCTATATTTTAACCAAGATCGGACATGGCAAGTAACTTCTTGGAATCTAAGTTCCAATGCACCACTTTGATAAACTAGTTGGATGGACTAGTTGGTTACTACAAACAAGGGTTTTAGTTCAAACTTTTTGTTCATGGAGATTGACCCATACGACGAGAGTCCCTTTTTAGATCCATCTCGTCAGAGCCAACCGCATGATACTGGCATTTACTCTAATACCCATATTTATATCCCAGTTGGAAATACTCTTGGCTTTAGAGTGTTACCGGTTGAGTCATTCCCTTGGGTGAGTACTTTTTCCCTAAGGCAGGCCCTCTAAGATAAACAAAAGTGAGTAAACATATTCATAGTTCGATCAACCTTCATTTTAGAAACAAAGGGAGAACACATGCAATAGGTTTACTCACACCCGCAAAATGTTTTGTTCAATTTTTAAACCCAAAATTAAGTGTGAAGGCAATATTTTATGCAACTTAATGTCATAAAAAAGACTTTTGATTCTCAAGGTCGCCGTGAAGCGCGAGAGAAGTGCATACGCCTTTTTAGATGAGATTATTTTGCATAAAAGATTACAAAACATAAAAGACACATGTTCGTTTTAAATCTCACAAAGCAATAATGACTTCGTTTTAAGCACCAAAGGAAATGTGATAATTTTCTTTGTTTAATTTTAGAACCCAAATTGAAGCTAGTAAGTGTCTAATGTTCTTTTTAACCCTTCGCAAAAAAAAATTGAAGTGTTCTTTTTAGAGCCCCAAAAGATGTGAGTTGATTTACAACAAAAAATTAAAGCATGAAATGGAAGCCCTTTAAAGTATTTAAAAATACTTTATCAACTTCGAATTCAATGCCCAATTTTCTAGCTCAATTTCGCTTGTGATTTATCTGCCTTGGTGAGAAGTACCTTGCGTAGCATTTATCATTTAGACACCAACTTTAAAAAATGACCAATGAGTGTGCCATGCATCATGCAACTTTAATTTATGCTAGAAATCAGATTTTCAAGACCCAGCAACATAAATCGCCCACCTCTAATAATCAAAATAGAGCTCTTGTAAACAAAACTAGTGCCCCTTCAATCAATGGACTTGCAAGATAAAAGAAAAGCTGAAAGCAATTAAAAAAAAGAAATGACCAGTAAATAGATCATGTGAAGATTGCTTTGGAATTGACAACAACAACCTGTATGTGTTAACAAGATCCATGCATTAACAAACTATATGTGTTAACAAAACTGTTTGTGTTAACAAACCGTTATGTTAACAAGTCTTCTATGTTAACAAACTGTCTACGTTAACAAATGTATATGTGTTAACAAATATTCTATGTTAACAAATATCCTCTGTTAACGAGCATTGTCTGTCTTAACAAACATCGAATGTGTTAACAAAAATTGATGTGTTATGGAATTGACATCCCTCCTAGCGCCATTTTGTATATGTCAAATTCTACATTTGCTCAAAACAAATATTAGCATTGCCATTTAAAACAAAGTAAAATAAGAACATCACTATGAAATAATGAAACATGTTAATCATGTAATGAAAGGAATCAAGGAAACTAAATAAAGCATATAAAAAACATGATCGAAATTTATCTCATAGTGGATTGGCGTTTCTATGGAAAGAAGCCCTTTCCCAATCCTTTGCTAAGCTCCATGATATTGATGATATGAAATGCTATGAAGATGATATAAGGTGGACAAAATCAGTTCTCAATTGAAGAGAGTGACTTTACATGAGATTGTAAATGGATTGATGAAGAATAAGCCCTCTATTTATAAAATGTCAAATGCTAAGAGTGTTCAAAATAGAGCAATGTGGGATAAAGATTTGACCAATGAGATGAAGCCACTTGTCACCTTGTGATAGGTTGAGGAATGTGCAAGTTTTGGCCAATGTGCCCAAGAAGGGGAGATTCAAATTTGAATTTGAGAGTTAAATGTTAAATGGGGGATATGTAAGAGAGAAGTTATTGCCATGTTGGAAGGGACAAATCAGCTTGTCTTCATATTCAAACTTGAGGAATATTCTCAAAAGATGTTTTGTTGAGGGAAAATGCTGGTTTTAATAAATGAATTAAAATGCTTTATTGGTGCAAGTGGGAAAAGCTAATGATGGGTGATTAGATTAGGTTAATCAGGATTAGATTAACTTAAGATGGTGATTAGGGGTTTTGACCCATTTGACTTGAATATTAGGATTTAAATTAAATCAAAGGGAGATGAAAGGTGATTTTAGATTTAATTAAATAAAGGTTTGATTTATTTAGTTAAAAGGATGATTATAAGCTTAAATTAAATAAATTTGATTTATTCAATTTAAACAGGTGACCTTAAGAGATTGAATTAACCGAATCTGATTTACCTGATGAATGGATGAATGTGAATTTGATTTATTTAATGAGTGGATGAATGTGATGCTATGCTAATTTCACGTGTCTACACATATTAAAACTTTAATTTCCAAAACTATAGAGATATACTAATTATAAAAAGTACTCAATATTGAACGTCTTCCTTTCATGGAAAAAAATTGTACCTTTCTTTCCCAACTTACAAAAATACATAGATGTGTGATGGCCCTTACAAAAAACTTCCATTAACTTCAAAATTAAATAATTAATTGATTGAATAACCTACACAAAAAATCACAATATTGGCAATAAATATAAAACTCAAATATTCTTGCTAGAAGAAATAGTTAATTTCAATTTAATATTTAATTTATTTTTTAAATTCCCACTTTGAAACAAATTTAAACATTCATTTCCAAACTTTCTAATAGTATTGAATCAAATTTATACAAAAATTTATTCATACAATATAACTCATCCGTTTCAACCTTCCTCACCACAAACATTGCCTGCAACGGTGGGCCCCTATTGGCTGATTGTCCCATCCCTGTGCATTTGACTGCATTTGACTGCCCAATAACTATTTCTTTTAATATTTCTGTATCTTTTCTAAATACTTAATTAATACATATTGAACAATTTAAATAATACTAATAAAAGTAATACTCGTACGGAATTCTATTGAACCGAGAGATGGAACAAATATCTTTATTTTTAATGCAGATTGATACAATTAGCCAGCCGTCCCTTGAAACTCTGTGCGCATTCCATTACATATCCTATTTCATGCGTGAGCGGCCGGCCTGTAAGAGACGAAGTTTGAGAAACGTAATTGAAAATATACGATAGATTAGGATTAGATGGTTTTTTAATGTGTTTCTTCATTGTATTGTATGTGATTATGTCTTTATATTGGACGAAAAAGATTAATTGCCGACCAAGGAGTTGGTCCATGTTGCGATTAAAACAAGAGAGACAGATAACATAATGAGTTGAATCTAAATGCTATCTAATGATGCCGAGAAAAGATCGTCACTTGAGTCATCTTTTGTGATTTATTTGCAAGGAAAGTAGAAGAGGATGAAGAGAAAATGGCAACGAAATTGGGAAGCGCAGAACTATTTAGAAAGCTTGTAATGCTGATAATGGTAATAATGGTGGTGGTGAGCATTAGTGCAGTTTCAACAGAAGCTGAATGCCTTAGTTATCTGTGCACCCAGGACGTTGATTGTGCACGATACCCGGGCACACCTGCGCCTACCTGCTGTAACATCGGCAGCTGTGGGGATGGAGTTGGATATTGCCAGCAGTTTTGCTAATTTCCACCACCTCTCATGCCTTGTGTCGCCTCATCAACTGAATTGAACCTTTTTGTGTTTTTCTTGTTCGTGTACTTTTAGCAGAATTGGGATACATAGAATTCTCATCTGATCGAATCGTTTGTTGTTGGTTTTCTTTTCATTATGTACGCTACTTTCCAACCACTAAATAATGTTGTAGAAAGTTCTATTGCTTCTTATATTTTGAACTATATCAACTATAGCTTTTATTGTATGGTTTTGAGGTGGTGGCGTGGCCTCCAATTAGTATCCGTTGCAGAGTATCTAAATTGTGGAGGAAAATGCTATTTGTTTTAAGAGGGGTTTACTCATTTATGTTTGACAAAGAGTAATTTGTTATGGTAGCACATTATTTTATTAAAGCATTTTCTTTTTTTTCTTATATTTCTTTTTTCTTAATAAATATTTTTTAATTTTTACATAAGTCTCTTAAACTATAGGTTATTAAATTTTAGAGATATTTTAATTATCATCATTTTTTAAAAATGTTTTGAAATATTTATTAGAATTATTATTTATGAAAAATTGATTATCGTGATTATTTATCTTTACTATTAAAAAAAATTGTATATGAAAGAAATTATTTTACATATATAATCTTGACTAATATATAAGTGTAAACAATTAGATACAATTAATTATAAAATTGGGTGATAAATTGAAACGTTAGTTTTAAAAATTAAATGTAATGGATAGGGGCACTTCACTTTAGAACCAACAATGAATAATTAATTTTGATGTATTATAAAATCTAGTCACTAAGATTTGAAAAATTAATGCTAACAATTTCGTCAATGTTTCAAGTTTCATTTAGACTAGAGATCTTTGGGGATCAAATCTAAGTCACATACAATCAAGACAAGTTTTGTAAAAATGATTTGACAAGTATAAGTCAAGTGTGACCCATGAGAATGACCTCACAAAAATTAATAGTAGAGATTCCCTCACCTTTGCCTTATTGGGGTCTAAAACATTTATCAAGGTACTGTTTACAAATACCTTAAAGGAGGTTTCTAAATTGTTGTAGTTGAGTTCTTACAAGTCAACTCTAATTGGATTAATGTTATGATTATGATAAAATGATTGAAATAACATTCTCAAGTATGTAGATGAACTATCTAATTTTAATGTAGATAAGATAATTTTAAACTCCCAAATTAAATGATCTTAGAACAATTTACTCCCTACAAAAATATAACAATCAATGTTTACATTGAATGTTTCAAAATACCAAGACATTCAAACAATTATCAAAAATGAATTATCAAGCTGGGTTATGATGAGTATTGAAAAGGTGTAAAACTTTAAGAATTATAATATTAGAAAAAATCCCAAGCCACTTGAGATCAATCTTGAGAAACTAAACATTGACCCAAGATAGGAAAGTGTTATTTCTAGCACAAGCACAAAATATGTGGATATAGGTTTAAATGTAGGGAACTAAATGGTGTGTAAATGGTGAATATATGGGAGTGTGTGTAAATAGGGAAGCGATAAGTCTAGCAAATGAAAATAAACAAAAATAAGAATGAAGTAAACATAAATAAATATTGGGATGTGAGTCAAAAATAGAAAGAGAGTTTATGATCATTTTTATCCATTCAAGGAAAATAAATACTCAAACTTTTGGAAAGGATATTTGGTCCATATAAAGTAATCAACCATTTTTTGATTCTACTTGTTTTTTCATCTACTTTTAGTGCTCTAGATGAACCTAAAAAATGTGTAACAAGTAGCTTATATTTCACAAGTTGAATATGGATAACTTTTTTTAGTTATCTCCAAAAATGAAAAGTAGAGAGAGAGAAGGGTTAAGAAATCTATGTGTAGGTTATTCTAGGAATAGATATGAGCCTCTATGTAACATAAGTCACTACTTAAAATCTCAATCATAAGAATATTTGTTACAATATATGTTCCTCTCCAACTAGTTATCTAAATAGTATATAAGGACATGAAGGAGTGAAAAAATAAACATGATAATGTAAATAATGAAATGTATAGAATAATAAAATAATATGAAAGAAATTTAGCATGAAAAGCATATAGTGAGTTTCATACAAAATGATGATAGGTATTAAGGTAAAAGGTTGCTCGAAATATAGGTAAATCATGAAGCTTGGATGGGATTTGAATCTAGCTAAGTATAATTTAAGGATCAAATCTCAAAGTTGCATCCCACTTTTATAAAGAAAATATCCAACACTAATATATATATATATATATATATATATATATATATATATATATATATATATATATATAAGTTGAACCACTACAAAATGAGATATAAGTTTTAAATTTTCAAATGATATAAACTAATTAAATGTACATTTTTTAGTATATTTTATATTTATATATTTTTTTATAAAAAAATAAAATTTAATGTATTCTTAATAATATTGATACTATAATATAGTTGTTAATAAAATGCTAAAATATGAGGTGAGGTGTAGTGTAATGTTTTATAAATTTCATTTTTGTAACTTCAATTGAATGTTGTGTGTATTGAAAGTATTATTGTTTGACATGATGTAAATTTTTTCCTTAACCATTCATTTAAAATTAAAATTAAAATTTATATCATCACAACATGGAATATCTTTAGGAATGCATCATTTTATAAAATAAAATTTAGTATTTTTTCTTAAGAAAATAATCTACCATAATTTTTTTTAGAGATGACCTAATTTAATAAAAAATAAAAAGAAAGTATAAACACCACTTATAAATCTTTAAAAAAATATTTTACATGAGTAAGAGCTATGAAAATAAAATGTTTTTCAAATAATTTCATTTTTTCTTAATAAATTGGCCCCAAAGTGATGCTACATATGTATTGAGTGAGCACTTTCAATTACAAAATCCAAATAGAATGTATGTTAGCTAGAACAAATCCAAATAGAATGTATGTTAACCATAGTTTAATTTTAATTGTAAATTTTTAAATTGATTTGTGTTGATAAGTTAGCCTAAAGTGGGACACGTCTTTCAACTTTCACCCATGTATAAATTAGATGATCACATAGAAAATAAAATAAAATACCATCTATAAATGTGTATCACTTCATAATTACTTACATCTCAACATAGATTTATAAAGCTATATATTCATGTGCATAACTACTTTACCACTAAGAAAAAAAACCTTTATTGTTTATTAAATAATATATAATAATTGTAACATTCCCTCTTATTACATTGTTATTATAAATATATCCCTAAAATCTCACAATTTTCCTTCCCAAGGGATCCTCCATTAAGGTTTATATAAAAAAAAATTATTGCATAAAATTAATATACATTCTTGAGAATTATTTTCTTTGAAGAAATAAATCTTAAATCAATTCAAACTCTATCAAGTTGCCTCCTAGCCCTCATAAGGGGGTAGTTCTGATCTTTATTACCAAATTATTTTTTCTTCTAACTCTCAAACCAAATATTCTAAAATTATTAGGCAATAATCCATATTAAACTTTACATACATAGATCTCCATAAAGTCGTCTCTTGACCCTCGTAAGCATCTAATTCTCTATCATATAGTCTCATGAAATTGTTGGAAAATAATTCATATGAAGTTCAAACACCAAATCCCTTACTTATCTAAAGCTAAGAAAAGAAAAAATTCTTCTCATGAAAAGAACCATCTTAAAGTAAAGCTAACTTGAGATGACAGAAATTACATAATCATCTAGCATCACCAACCTCTAATACAATCTTGTTATACTTTATCCATTTGATTTCTTGGATGATTATTTCTAGTTTTCTTAAGTTAAGGCAAAGATAGCCCGGAAAGCCCAAGTATAACTATCTCAAGATCTTTTGCAACATTGTTAAACTCATCTACAAGATAATCAACAATTTTTTTAATTTTTTGGAATATTCCTTCCTAGACACTAGTAGTAAGATGATAGATTACTTGATTGGAAAATCTCAAGGAAGATATGTCAACTACTTGATATATTACAATACTCGTAAACCTAATTTTATTTGTATCTTCTCTTGGAAAGTCCTCATATGTCAAAAATGAATGATTGTATCTTGACAATAATGCAACTACTTGGACATGATTCCAACAATGAATTTAGGACTTGCAACCTTCATGCACAAATATTAAAACCATTCATGTATTTAAAAACACTCAACATTATTGCATTTCTCTAAGGAGCTAACTCTTTTCACCATGCTATATATAAATAATCCAATGCAAAATGGTTGAAAGAAGGAATGGTCTACCAATATGAAAGTCAAGAATTTATCTCTATACTATTAATGCACCTTTCAAAACTTACCTTTAAACATAGATATCACAAGAAATTTTTAACCATGACCAATAAATATAAGTACTTTAGCAATATTAGATTTCTAGGCTGCAAAAACCCTTAAATTCACCAAATTAAATCACCAATATTATTTCTACCTACTAATACAAATTAGTTGCAAGATACGTAGACTAGCATGTGACAAGGAAGTACAAAAATAATTAAAAGAAACAAAAATGGGGACCACACAAGAAAAAAATATGAATACACCCTTCCAATTGTTTCTTTAATTTACACAAAGTATAATAATTGGTGAGGTTGTAAGAGAGTGAATGAACTAGATGATGAATCAATAGCCAAGAAGATTGAAAATAAATGTTTTCAATTTCATTAGGAATAAGTTGTCTCAACCTTTGATTTTATATTATTGATTTTTTAATGATTTAATATTGAAATTATATTTGATAATTATCCCATGTTGTAATGTGAGTTACAACTTGCTATTTTTATCTCAAAAAAGGAGTTAAGTTGGAAGTTACTATTTACAGGTGGAGTTGTACATGAAGGAAATTTCATGTTGATTTTGCATTGAATGTGAACACTTTGAAGGTGTAGTTATATTTTTATAGGTGCAACTTTAATGACAATTGGAAAATACAATATTGCATGTGTTGACAATTGGAAACTTACCATTATGCATGTGTAGTTGTTTTTGCATTTTCCATGTTTCATCTTCAAACTAGTGCATTGTATTTTAGAAATATATAATTAATGCATTGTAAGCTTCTATATAAAGAGTAATTATATTTTTTATTTCTATACTGTTGTTTTGTTCAAGTACCATTATGCTACTGAATTTACTCTAAAATTAAGTTGAAATGTGAAGACTCCTATAAGATCATAAATCTACAATTATATTGTCATTTTTTTGTTGCTAAATAGTATAATTGAGAAATTTTTTGGATTGTGGATTTTTCTCTTGAAAGGGTTTTCCCCACATAAAATTTTATGTTATGGTTTCAAATTTTTTTTTTTATGATATGTGTGTGCATCTAATACTATAATAGTTGACACATGTTTAATAAAAATTTTCAACTCTCTCCTGCTTAGATTGGTGTAGGAAGCATCTTCCATGCACTTGGATTCCTTTTGGTTGGTATCAAAGCTTAGCCAACCTCAATTTTTTTGTTGGGTTTGAAGGGTTTTTGGGATAATATGTATTTCATTGGGAGTTTTTAAAAAGGGTATTGTGTAACCTTGTTGTAGGAAAAGGATGGAAAGCACATCCAATAGAATTGAAATGAATAATTTTAATGGAAGAAACTTTGAGTTATGGAAATAAACCAAGCCACTAGTAGTCTCCCACTCACCTTGACATTCTTTCACCCTTTGTTAATTATTACAAGGTATGGAAAGAAAACTATAAGTATTGACAACATAGCACATAGAAAATAAAATTGTTTTAAAATAATACAGTCATCATTGCTAGGGTCAAAACATTGAATTTGAGGGAAATTATGATAATTTATTGTTAAAATCCTAAATTCTCTTTTAAACATGAAAATAAATATTTATACATGACATAAATTATAATAAATGTTTTGTTAGTGCTTGATAGTTTTTTTTTTCTCTTTGGTATCTATAGATATTTTGTTAGAATGTTGTAGCTTAGAAGGATTGGGAGCCTTTAGTGGTGAAACGAAGCCTCTAATAAAATATTTCACTCACCCCAATGTGCTTGGATGATCAATTCAATCCCATAAGGTGTAAAATATTGATGGCTCTTGGCACCATTGCACAAAGTGAAAAAATGTTTGTTACAACAATGTCTTCATTATTGGCATGATTAAACCATTTTGAGTTGATGGAAATTTAGATAGGAAATAGTATTATAACCTTGGTATCTATATAGCCCATTAGTAATAGATAATATGATAAATTTTATTTAATCAATCCCATTAAGATCATTTTTATGCTCCTATCTCTTTTCCCACTCCTATGTTAATTGGTTAATCTTTTATATGGCCACATGTTTATCATAATTTTTCACCATATCCATATCGATATTTAAAAACCAAAGGGAAATGTATATGGGTAAAAGCACAAAGTTGTGTCACACTTTCGGCCAAATAAATAGTTCCGAGTGAAATATTTTCGGCCGGAAATGTTTGGCCCAACTAAGTTTCGACCGAAACCATGTGGCATATTACGTGGCACATAGGTTTCAGTCGAATAAGTTTCGGCCGAATTTAAAAAAATCAAAATTTTCCTTTTCTCGCTTTAAAACTGCCTTCAAAATTGGATTTTTTAATGTGCGGGGTTTCTATAGAAAGGGTTTCGGTAGAAACGGTTTCTATAGAAAGTTTTTCGGCTGAAACCCTTTCTATAGAAACTGTTTCTACCGAAACTGTCTATGTGGCATCCTAGCTGGCAGCTAACTCAGTTTTTTTCAGAATTTTCTGAAACTTTCAACTTTAGCTAAGCATTTCTTTAGTCAGAATGATTTTTTTGCAAAAAAAAAAAAAACCCTTTTGTAGAGCTCGGAGTGGAGAATCCAAATATATAATTTTTTTAATTTTTTTATTAGTTTTAATATATGTTATTTTTAAAATAATGCAAGTAGGTTTTGAAAATAAAAAAATAAGTTGATTACAAATTAAAAAAAAGATAGTAAAACTTATTAAAAATAAATAAATCTTATATGGGGCACAAGAGGAGAGAGTCTTCTTCAAAAGGGTATAATTTTTTTTTTGAAAATGATTTAAAATTTTGAAAATAGTTGACAGCCCGTGAAAACTATCAAATTTTGACATGTTTGACTTTAAAACGTTATTACAAGAAAAATATACATCAAAATTTGATTTTTTTTTCCATGCACAAGATATTGAAGTTACCTATTTGGAGAAAAAAAAATTAGGGAGAAATGAAGTTTTTTCAATTTGTTTCTTGACGCCCGCGGAAGTCACCTTTTCTGAAATTTTCAACATTCCAAAATTTGTTCTTAAATTGATAAAAACATAATGAAAATAATTTTTTAAATTTTTTTAAAAATTACAACAATAAACTTCATCAAAAGTTCTACATTTCATTATTTTACACCATTTTTAAATTCAAAACATAAAGACCACTTTTATGTGGTCGAAGTTCATAATTTTTTTTGTTGTTGGCCGATTCCTTTATAAAGTGTGACACAGGTTTGTGCTTTTACCCATTATATGCAATCGAAAATAGGAAACCTCAATGAAGATGACACTAAGGGATGTGTTGAAATGGATGTTGGACACACACACGCACACCAACAGGTAGATAAATTGTCATAGAGTACCACGGGAACCTACCTTTCTTGAAAGATTCCACCAAGAAAACCTAAATCTAAGGAAAAATCAGCTCAATCCCAAGGCTCAATAATCTTAGGTTTGGATACACTAGGTTGACTAAGGGTGTGTGGTGATATTGTTGTTAAACACAAGGGTTCTATGGTTATTAGGAATAGGCTGGTATTCGAAAGATAGAAACATAATCTAAGTCTAATCATTTAAATATTACTCAATAACTTCATGAAATCAAATAATTTTTTATAATATTTCATGAAACTCAAATTAATTGCATACATTCAAGTAGATTTAGCATTAAACAGTCAATAGGGTTAGTGCAAGATCATGGGGGTCCAAACTAGACCCATAAGTGGCAATTAAATTTCAGAAAAGTAAAGTTAGGCTACCTGACATAAAAAATTGAATAGGTTATTAACATAGTTTGAAAAATATGTAAGAACAATTAGTGTAGTGAATTGAATGTAGTTTCTAGGATACTAATCCTTTTTTGGAAAAAATTAAATCTATTTTGAAAAAATTAAAATTTCAAGGTAGTGGTACAAAATTTTTAGGAAAGAGATAAAAAGTAGGTGTATGTTTATGAACCTTAAATCTGCATTAGCTCAAAAACAAAAAGCCTTTAGCATTGTTAGTGAACTAAAGAAAACAAAAGATTCTCTATAAGATTCATTTGATCACAAGAATAATGCAAAAGAAGCAAGCAAAACATTGATAAACATTATTCTAATAATCAAACCAACATCTTATAGTGGATTGGTGCTTCTTCAATGTGGAAAGAAGCTATTTCCCAATCCTTTGCTAAAATCCAAGTTATGTTGATGATATATTGATGATCAAGATGATAAATGGGAAAAATTAGCTCTCAAATTGAAGAGAGTAACTTTGCATGGATTGTGGAGTTGTGGAGGATTTGATCAAGAATGAAGCCTTTCATTTATAGATTATTTTGATGAGAGAAAATGGCAAAATGGATGAATGTGGGACAAAGATTTATCCAATGAGATGAGGCCACTTGTCAACTTTCCATAGGTTGAGGGATGTGCAAGTTTTGGCCAATGTGCCCAAGAGGGAGAAATTCAAATTTGAATTTGAGAGTTAATGTTGAGTTTAATTTGTGCAAGGGACATGTAAGAGCTTATTAATTGCTTTGTTGGATGTACATGTCCACTTGCTTTTGAATTCAAATTTGAGGGAATATTCCTCAAAGATGCCATGTTGATGGAAAATTCTAATTTTAATAATTCAATAAATTGATTTATTGCTGTAAGTGGGAAAAGCTAGAGGATGTGATGGGTGGTTAGGTTAGATTAATGAGGATTAGCTTAGCTTAATGATGATTAGATGCTTTGACCCATTTGACTTGAATATTTTGTTTTATTTAAATCAAAAGGGGATGAAAGGTGATTTGAGACTTAATTAAATAAGAGGATTGATTTATTTAATCAAGGAGGGTGATGTTAGGATCAAATTGATTTATTTAATTTAAACTGATGACTTTAGGAGATTGATAAATAAACTTGATTTATTTGCTGAATGGATGAATATGACCTAATCAAATGCATTATGCTAATTTTGCATGTCTACATTTTGCCCCTCTTTGAAGCAATGTACTTGCTGCATTGGTTCAAAGAATAAACTTGTCGTGATCAAAATTCAAAAAAATTTATGATTTTTTTGGTTGCCCCAGCAGAAAGAAGCACACTATTACATTGCCCCCTCAAGAGATCAAGTGAAAAGATTCTATTTGAGGGTTGATCTTGCAATAAAGAGGTTCAACATCGATGGTTATGGATGATGATGCAAATGAGATGTTTTTAAGATGCTTAGAATAACAAATCTATATTATCCTAAACAACTTAAATGATGATATGATGTGAGATGGATGAGATTGATGATGTGATATGCTGTGATTATGCAAATGTATGATTTTATGAGATGCTTAGACTAATTGATCTATATTATGATGATGATGCAAATGTAATGCATGTGAAATGATCGTTGTTTGCTATTATGTATGATATGAATGATATGTGGTATGCTGATAGTTTTCTGGATGCATGATGGATGCACTGGTGATGCTATGTTAGCACGGAGAAGAAATGAGATGATGACAAGAGGATCCCACAAGCCCATGATCTGACGAGACTTTATTAGAGATGATGATGATTTGATTATCAAGGATTGGGATTTTAAAAGGGCTACTTACCTTATGTTTGATAATAAACATAGATACGATGCATCAAGGTATAAAGAACCGGGATGGTGTTGTACCTAGTGCGATGGACTTTTACCCGACAAGTAGATAGGAATATTCTTGTTCACACTTGACATACGAAAACCTTGCTAGGATGTACCTGACAAAGCAAGTATTCACCAAGTTATTTTACAAGAATGTCCAACAAGCACAACAGACAAAAGATAATGATTGTTGCCCCATTCCTATCTCTCTAAATCCTTTGTTTGGATATCATTAAGAGGTCCTTGGAATGAGCACAATAAGATAAATCAAAAGAAAATATCAAGTACACAAACAAGCCAATTTTCTTCATACCTTCAGCCAAAGGGATGTGTTTTGATAGGATAATAATGCAAGTGATATCCAAAAATGATGCCCATTGTCAAAACAATATATCCTAGGACATGCATTGTATAGGATGATGATGGTTTGATAAGTTGACTGATAGGCTATCGATATAAGGTTGAATGACATGTTTGAAAATGATCAAGAGTTTGATTTTTCATTTAACGGTTTGTTGTTTGCTTTTGATTTTACGATTGAAGCTTTGCTTTTGCCAATTTTTGTGGTTTTTTTTGTTTGTGTTGCCAAAGGATGAAGGCGACGATTAGTTTATTATGGATGATTGATTATTGCGGGTGCAAGCAAGATGAGATGGATGGATTTTTTCAAATATTTGGATGTTTTTGATGTTTTGAAATGTGTTGAGGGTATTTTTGGTGTTTTTCGATTTTTCAAATGTTTTTGGATTTTGATGTTTTTATGGATGTTTTTTAAATATTTTTGGATTTTAATGTTTTCCGATCATTTTTGTGATTTTGATCTTTTTCGAATGTTTATGTGATTTTGATGTTTTTCAAATGTTTTTGTGATTTTGATGTCTCAGGGGATGATAAAAGATTAGCCTTGCCTACGTTTAAGCTCATAGATGACATAGTTCAGATTCCATGTTTTTGATATTTTTTGACTTTTATGACTATTTTTGGATTTTTTGATGTTTTGGATGCTTTTGGATTTTTCGCATGATTTTGACAATTTGGATATGGACATGTGTGATGATATTAGTTCTCTATTTGGTATTTTGTTGAAGACCAAGATCAAGCTAAGGTTGAATGATTGAATCAATGGATTGATGATGATGATAACATTGTTGAGGATACACAACAATGCAAGGATTTGATTGATCAGGATTGATGATGATAACATTGTTGAGGATGCACAACAATGCAAGGATAGTGTTAAACAACACAAGGATTGGGAAAGATATACTCATGATTATGGATTGATTGATCAGGAGTTTGAAGCTTGATTTGGAGCAAAATTTGTTTCAAATGTTTTGATGTGATGTTGACATGAAAATTAGATGCGACTGATATCAATTGTTTGGGATTGGTGTTCGATGAAAGATGAAGCTTAATAAGGAACATGTTCTCATCAAAATATTCCATGGGCTAGTGATTTAGATTTTTTCTCACAAGTGGTGGACCAATTTTATTTCATGCTTGCCAATGTTCGGATCACCACATAAGTTGGAGGATATAGATCAAAATTTATTCTTGAAGCAAGATGCAAATCTTTGCCCCTAGTGTCTAGCAATGTATGGAATGTCATGGATGGGTGCTTGGATAGGAGTATGGATGGATGGATATGGCAAGCATGCAAAGGATGCCAAGGATTATCTTGTGATAAGATAAGGTGTTTGAATGAAGGAATGCTTCATTGGATATTGCTTCATGGCTCAGATAATGCTGGGTAGGATAGGATCAATGAAAATGACCCATGTCAACAATGTTTACCATAAGCAAGTGCAAAGTGCGCACCAAAGTTTGTCAAGATCAAGATAACTTGGATGATGGACATAGATAGATGAAAATGGATTGGATAAATGGCTCATGGATGAATGGATTTATTATGGATAAGATGGATGGAATGCTAGATTTATGATGGATGGGACGAGATGCTTTTATCTAAACTGGCGCACGTAGATGCTCGATTCTACTCATGACCCCTGTTTGTCAGGTTTTCATCATGGTCTTGCCCAAAGCGCCACCCATGCGGTTTTCACTAGAGGATGATTTTTTTCTCTTTACTGTTTTCAATCCTTTTTCTATTTTTTTTGGATTTTCATATTTTTTGATTTTTTTTATTTTTCTAAAAGATTCATGTTGACCCACCTAGTGGTGTCGATGTAGATGCTTCTGTCATAATGTGCCATCGATATCCTGCTTGAAGAAGTTGTTTTGCTAAGATACGTGCACTTGAATGCAACTTTTGAGATTCTTGATCTACTTCATCGATACCGGAGTTAACTTTATCTTTGTGCATACATTGTGATAGAGTCCCTTCTAAATCCTTATGATGAAGGGTTGTTGCCAATACATGGTCAATGTAAGAACTAGATATCACATGCGTGGAGGCATGGATGAAGTGTGTTTAGGGATAAAAGATGGATTGGTTGATAGTTTGGAACCTTTGACTCTCCAAATTTGGGAAGATGAGCAATGATGGGTGGATACGAAAGTATGCGTGGAATTAGGACCAATTGTTTAATACACTTTGTACGTCACTTGAAAAGCCTACTTTTTCTTTTTTGGACATCTTCGATGGATACTTTTCCCTTTTTTATTTTTCCCCATAGTTTCTTTGACTAATGGATTTTGATAGGGATGATCTTTCTTTGTATTCTTTGGTATCCATTTGTATTTGATTTGTCCATTATGCTTTCCAACTTGTTTTCCTTTGATAACATTCTTTGTACTTTGATTCAATTCTTTCTTTTGACGTTGGTCCCAATTCATGGATGGGGTGATGGGTGGATGAAGATTCGTGACGTGGCTGGTTGTAGTATTGACACTAGTTTCATCATAAGGACTCTTCGTGCTCCCTATGTTGACGTTTTCTTGAGATGAAGTTTCCCCCAATATTGTGGAAGTAGTACCTTCATGCTTTGATTCTACCTATTCTAAGAGCTCTTGTTTAGAGTGCATTCTCTGATAAATGACCACCGTAGATGATGTTATTTCGATTGGATGCTATGTTGACTCTAAAATATCCTATTCTGTATGACTTATTTCCTTGAGCGGATAATGTTGGATATTTGCATACTTGATGTCCTCAGTATGAATTTGGGATATATCTGATCCTGATGTTGATAAATTAGTTTGACTGTAGGAATTAATACTCTGCTCTTTTTGTGTAACAGAATCTTGTTCTAGATGAAGATCATCTACGTGTCCATCCACAGAAAGCATCTCATGGGTAGATGGAGGAGTATGTGCATCTTGCATAGATAGGAGAGTTTCCATTAGATTATTGTAGTATCTCGAAGATACAAATTCTTGATCTTGAATGTTTTTGGAGTTTCTTTCAACATGATTTGGATCAAGTTCTTGACATGGGTTAGTTTCAAAGGATGGATTACTTACAAATGGTTCTTGTATGGGAAATGGCTCAATTTCCTCTTGATCTTTGAATGGACTTGGATCAAGTGTCAAGTTGAAGACTCCTTTAGTATTTGTAACCATGAGATCAAAGGGGGTGAATATGTCTTGGAAAGGACTATTGCTAGACTTTGGTGAAAGACATTGATCATACTTTAGAATAAATTCTTGAGATATTCCCTCTAACTCATAAGGAAATGTAGAGACATTTTCAACATGATCATTGGTCGATGCCTCGTTGGATGAGGAAAAAACATCTTTATTGATGGATAGATCTTGATAATTATTTTTAGCAATTGTGGTGGAGGGATTTCCAATGTCTTCAACCATAGGGTCAAGTGATGTTGGCATTTCTTTGATCAGATCATTGTTGGTTTGTGGAATTTGATCATGATTGAAAAGTAACTCTTGACATATGTTGATTTGGTCATTGGATGAAGTAGAAATAGCTTGAAGGTGTTGAGTGATGGATTGATCTTGATCCTTGTTCTCAAAAATTGTGGTGGAGAGATTGCCAATGCTATCATTGTCCCCAATAGTGATTATCTTTTGATCAATCAGGTCTTGGATGATTTTTTTGAGTCGAACACAATCTGATGTTTTGTGTCGCTTTATTCTATGATAATCACAAATGTGCTTCTCATTATACGTTGGTGGTTTTATGGCTTGTTCTTGATAGTTCACATAAACGAGGATTTTTATGAGATTTTCTTGTACCAATTGTTGCAGGACTGATTCGATTGGTCTACCAAGTGGTGTGTATTTTCGCTTGTTTCCTTCTGATATTTTCACTTTAAATTGACCTTGTGGTGATTGATTTTGGAGATTTGGTGATTGATCCTTGAGATGTGGTGATTGATCTTCAAGATGGAGTTGATCTTGATGTCCGAATACTTGACATTGGAAATATTGTTCTTGATGTTGTGGTGGACACAACTCACTAATTTGATGACATGGATTAACCAATGGATGGGTGTATTGATTTTGGAGTGAAGATATCTCTTGGCTCAATAATTCAATTAGTTTGGCATGTGAAGCAAGTTGCTCTAGCAAAATTTGATCTTGATTTTGCATTTGATTCCATTGATTTGGCTTTTGTTGAAGTAGATTTGGAATGTGCCCTTGTGGTGTTTGAATGGGATCATGGAAAAAATCATCTTGGATAATGTTCTGATTTGGGATGATGTTTAAATTTGACATTATGGGTTGAAGTTGAACTTTGTTGGGAAGCATATTTCCTTGTTTTAGGTAACTTTGATTTTACATGGTGTTACCTTGACTTCGATTAATACATGGAATTGTTAACATATTTTTTGGATTTTGAACAATATTCGTATGATTTGCAAACATATTTATCCCAAAGTTTTCCAGATTCATGTTTGGAAAACTTGTACTTGGTATATTCTCATTTGGCATGGAGGGATTTGATGGGATGATGTTGTTCATTTGAAGGATCATGCATTGATTGTTCAATTGAAAAAATTGTAGGTTTGGATTTAAATCTACCATCGGGAAAGGTGTTCCAATCTTTTGACTAGGCATACTCACATTTTTTGTACCATTGATGTTTGTAGGAGACAACGATCCCATGTATGGATTGTATAAATGTGAGTGTTGATAATCAATTGGAATTGTAAGGCTTGATAACTTAGTTGACTTGGATTACTCATGATGTATGGATCAAGTTTATACTCCATGTTCCTCTTGTATTTTGACCTTGTTGCAAAAGTGACCTCTAATGTTTTTAGGACCAATGACGAGATGAAGGATGAAGAGGGGAAATGATATGAGTGTTGAACGTTTAGGGACTTTGGATCAATGCTAGACTTAGGATTTGATTTTGATTGGTTTGATTTGGGTAATGAACTTGTAAACCCAAAGATGTAAGATGTTATCTTAGGATGAACTTGTTCAAAGAATTGCTAATTTAATTAGAGGTATGAGAAAGGATGCATTCCCATACTCCTAACTAAATAAGGTGATTTTTGGTTGGATGATTTACTCAAGTCTAGAATGATATTTTCAAAGCTCTAAAGTTATCTGGTGGGATGAAGATGATAAATGTTTGGGATGGATGGAGTGTTTTATTTGATCCTAAATGAGCCGAGGAAGGACTTGTTTACTAGACCAAGATAGTGAAGAACACACATTTCTCTAAGAGTAATTCCAAATCAAAAGACCAATGTTTGTTTGAAAGATGATAAAAAGATAAACAAGCACATGTGTGGGGTCCAATTTTTTATCTTTGCTTTAATGACTTCCTTTTACCAAAAATAGACGCTTGATTATGTTTCAATCGAGATGTCTAATGTCTCAACTTTCCCCTTATCCCACAAAGTGTATTATGCAGAAACTAGGGAAATTTGAGGCAAGAGTTACCTATTGTTGACCTTAATAGGAGCAAATTGAGATGAAATCCAAATGTTTAGAAGCCTCTAAGGATAAGAATTCCAAGGGAAAGCAATAACATGTGATTTTTTTCAAGGATATTTGCTTCTCCTAAAGGGTTTGAGATTTGATGCTCATGTTGAATGTTGGTTTTCCAATGTTTTCGATCAAAGCATTGTTTTTTCAAACCAACTCACAAGAAATATAACATCCTAGCTCAATTGGTGCATTTTTATTCATGGGCTTGCCTCATGCCCTTCGTAGTAGAAGAGATGACTTTACATGCAACCAAGGAAAAAATATAAAGGCATGTTAAGAATGAAGTCTTAACCTCAATATTTTAACCAAGATTGGACATGGCAAGTAACTTCTTGGAATCTAAGTTCCAATGCACCACTTTGATAAACTCGATGAATGGGTTAATAGGCTACTACAAACAAGGGTTTTATTTCGGACTTTCCCTTCATGGAGATTGACCCATATGACAAGAGTTCCCTTTCAGATCCATCTTGTTAGAATCAACTGCATGATATTGGCGTTTACTCCAATACCTACATTTATATCCCAGTTGGAAATAATCTTGGCTTTAGAGTGTTACCAGTTGAGTTGTTCCCTTGGGTGAGTAATTTTTACCCAAAGAAGGCCCTCTAGGATAAACAAAAGAAAACAAAGACAAAATCCGTAACTCGATCAATCTTTGATGACACAAAGAAAGAGAATATACACGATGATGCTCTACTCACACTCACACAAGATTTTGTTCAATTTTAAACCTAAACTAAAGTGTGGAGGCAATCTTTTATGCAACTTAATTTCATCAAAAATACTTTTGATTCTCAAGATTGCCGTGAAGTGCAAGAGAAGTGCACACACCTTTTTAGATGAGATTATTTTGCATAAAAGATTACAAAGCAAAAAATAGACATGTTCATTTTAAATCCCACAACAATGATGAGTTCATTTTAAAACACCAATATCAAGTGTGAAGTTGTTTGCTCAATTTTAGCCCAAATTGAAATCTAGTAGGTGTCTAAGGTTCAATTTTATCCCAACTTTGAAAGAAAATAATGATCTAATTGGCTTAAAACATAAAATTAAAGCATGAAATGGAAGCCCTTAAGCATTAAAAAATGCTTTTTGAGTTTCAAATTTGATGCTCAATTCTTCAACTTCAACTTTTCTTTCATTTTTTCTCAACTCCAATGCTTGATTCCAATGTCGATTTCACCTTTACCTTTTGCTTTCCTTTGTTTTCCTTCATTTTCACCTTCGTTGTCCTTCTTCATTTTCGTTGTTTTCCTATTAAACAAGATACCATCATGTGAGGATCAAAAGATTAAAATCATTTTGATCATTAACCTTAAATAATAACATGATCACAAATGAAAAGAGAAAGATTTGGATGATAATGATAGTAAAAGGATGATTTAATCATGCTTTGATATTTTATTTTATTGAAAAGATATAACACTTGCTAGACCCATTCTTTCCCTTATCAAAATTCACATCATTAAAGGTATTGAGCCAATAAATCAACCATAAAGAATAAATCTTTCAAAATTTCCCTCCTAATCTTAAATGTTGACTATCATAATAAACGTGATAATATAAAATTATGACATTTATATAGGATCAATAAGTATAATGATATAGTATGAGAGAATTATGGGAGAATAAAATGCTCCCAATCAAATCAATTACTAAAATCATTCATCAAATCCATATATTACTAAAAGATTGCCGGTGCATGTTTCTTTAATTTCAATGTTTCTAGCCGATTTCCTATCCATCACATTAAAGACAAAATCTAGAACATATCACTAGTGCCTGCATAGGAAAAAAAAAAGCAATTAGATATAGTTCAAAATTAAATAACTATCACATTTCCCCAATTATTTTAACAAGATGAAACCAAAATCAAATAGATTTCTCCCACCCATCAAAAATAAAAAAAGATGTAATGATCTGTAGAGTATTTAATGATAGAGACAATAATGTAAATGAGACCAACCATAATACTGAAAAAAACAATAATATTTATGATGGCCTAAGATATTTGCACGTCATACACCTCCCCCCAAAGATCATGCACTTTTCAAAATACATGTGCATGGTGACTTCAAAATTATGGATGAAGAATTTCATTTCCCTCCGGAGATCACACCCTCCAATTCTCATCATATATTTGAATAAATCTGATTAAAAGTGTGCTTAGGCTAGAGGTGGGCTCCAAACTCCTTGCAACAAATGATATATGGTCTTAATACATATATATATATATATATATATATATATATATATATATATATATATATATATATATATATATATAAATATATATATAACTAGTCCTTAAATTGTTGGCACTTATTAAGTATTTAAGGCATCCAAATAAGGGAATATTATCAAATATCACAGCAGCCTGATACATTCAACTCTACCCATATATCTAAGACCTGTACTTTCTTCTTAATGCTACGTAATCAATTTTAGAAATATTGTTATGACCTCTGCAATTTGAAATGGTATTGAATCCGCCCCCAGATTACTCTAACTCTTGACCAAACAATTACTATTGAAGAGGAGGTATGGTAGAGTTGGCTTTAAAGAAGACTCCTTAAAGCTGATTAAAAGCCAAAAAGTTGTTTCTTTTCTTATCTGAAGTCTATCCTAGTTTTCAAACCTGAGGATTTTTCCTTTCTTGCAATTTTCACATGTTCATAAATGAGAGTTTTGGAAATGGTGTATGGACATCCATTAAAATTTAAGGCAGGTGGAAACAACAAGACTGAGAACTAATGCATACAGAAGGCATAGGAACCATTTGACAAGAGCCCTCCCAGAAATGTCATCTTATGAAATGCCATGATTATAGCATATGCACCGAATCTTTTTGACAGTATGCTTTAAAGCGAGGTAGTCTTATGGAATGCAATAATTGCATGATATGCATAGAAGTTGTAGGATCGGTTCAAAGAGATTCGGCAATCTCTGACAGCGTCCTCTCTACATCCCTTTGTCGCCTATGTCCTTTTGTGAATGGAGATATCTACAATGAAAAAAGAGTACACACTGTAGCACACCATTTAGTCGACCTTCATAAATTCTCAATCTAGGCACTAGTCAAATAAGGTGAATATTACTTCAAACAACCATATGTATCAATAGCTTAGTAGAAATGCCTGGATTGATGAATTTTTATCTCATTTTGTCTTTGTTTATCTATCTCCCTACCAGAAATGGTGAAGGATTTGAATCCATGCTAACATTATGAACCACGATTGAGGGACTAGGATTGCAATAAGGTAGTCATACGCAGTTTCAACGGGGTCCTCTTATTATGGCTACTTTGGGAAACTAACATCAACCTTGCATATTACACAAAATATGTAAACCCATCAACTATCTTTCTACTGCTCCAAAGAAAGAAAGTTTTCCGCTTTAGGTAACAAGGGAAGGAGTGTTGCGTATTTGTTGTGCTATGGAGACTAGAATAAAGCAGTGTGCTTTGGTAGACATGTAAGCAGAAAAGGATGAGGCATGCAAAATGTTGGATAGAATGCATGGGCATAAAGAAGGCGTGGGACTATTAGACAAAATGCACTGAAAAAACTATGATCTCAAGGAATGCCATGATTGTAGGGCCAGATATGCACAAAATGGATTTGTTGAATAGACTTTAGGTGCTTTCAAGCAAATGCAATTTGTAAAAGCATAGACAAGACATGTGAACTGTTTGACAGAATTCCTGAAAGAGATGACTTATGCACAATGGGGATTCGATGAAGAGGCTTTAGGAGCTTTCAAGAAAATGCTATTGGAAGGTGTAAAACAGAGTTCCACAACCTATGCCATCATTGACCCAGCCTATGTTAGAACAGAAGCATGAAGAGGGTACGCCATCTGTTTAACCGAATACTTCAAGGAAATGTGATGATATGGGCCTCTAATAGCTAAAAAAAGAGTTGTAAAACTAAGAATGGATCCAAGGTTTAACTGATAAACATAGAGTTAGAACGAATACAAAATGGATAACTCCAAAAATTGTTAACAGATTTATTGTTTATTTAATAGCCTTGTTAAGAGAAATTCAAGATTAAAAAGTGTTTCATTTGTATGTGAGTCATTATAGATTCAAGAAACTTCCTATTCAAGACCCCATAATGCATTTGTAATTCCTCAAACAAAAGTATAGGCAGTGTTTTAATTAACACAATGTAAACATAGTAGATTTCAAAATGTAAACATAATTAATTACAAAATTTAGTGTTTCCCTCCCTCTAGCGCCATTTGTATGATCCTTAAATTTGCATTAGCTCAAAAACAAAAATCCTTTAGCATTGTTAGTGAACCAAAGCAAAATAAATATTCTCTATAATATTCATTTGATCACAAAAATAATGCAAAAGAAGCAAGCAAAACATAGATAAACATTATTCTAATAATCAAACCAGCATCTTATAGTGGATTGGTGCTTCTTCAATGTGGAAAGAAGCCCTTTCCCAATCCTTTTCTAAACTACAAGTTATGTTGATGATATATTAATGATCAAGATGATAAAGGGGAAAAATTAGCTCTCAAATCGAAGAGAGTAACTTTGCATGGATTGTGGAGTTGTAGAGGATTTGATCAAGAATGAAGCCTTTCATTTATAGATTATTTTGATGAGATAAAATGGCCAAATGAATGAATGTGGGACAAACATTTAGCCAATGAGATGAGGCCACTTTTCAACTTACCATAGGTTGAGGGATGTGCAAGTTTTGGCCAATGTGCCCAAGAGGGGGAAATTCAAATTTGAATTTGAGAGTTAATGTTGAGATTGACTTGTGCAAGGGACATGTAAGAGCTTATTAATTTCTTTGTTGGATGTACATGTCCACTTGCTTTTGAATTCAAATTTGAAGGAATATTCCTCAAAGATGCCATGTTGATGGAAAAAGTTGATTTTAATAAATCAATAAATTGATTTATTGGTGTAAGTGGGAAAAGCTAGAGGATGTGATGGTTGGTTAGGCTAGATTAATCAGGATTAGCATAGCTTAATGATGATTAGATGCTTTGACCCATTTGACTTGAATATTTTGGTTTATTTAAATCAAAATTGGATGAAAGGTGATTTGAGACTTAATTAAATAAAAGGATTGATTTATTTAATCAAGGAGGGTGATGTTAGGATCAAGTTGATTTATTTAATTTAAACTGACGACTTTAGGAGATTTATAAATAAACTTGATTTATTTGCTGAATGGATGAATATGACCTAATCGAATGCATTATGCTAATTTTGCATGTCTACAGTATGTATGACCAACCTAAGTGCAAGAAAAAAAATATTTTTCTTTTGAAACTTTCAATATATGTAGAGGACACATGCCTAGATGTGTGAGATTTTTTCTTTTGTAATATTTTTGCATGTAAATAATTAGTTATGATTTTTTTATTAGAACATTTCAAAATTATTAAAATGTGTTTTTCTAACCACCATAACTTGATCAAAAATTTATGAAATTAATTTTTTTAATATATCCTATAGTATGCAAAGCATAGAATGTGACACATCTTTTAAATTCAAAAAATGTGAAATAGTTTGAAAGTTATATTTTTTTCAATGAACCTATCAATCAAGACTTTATTCATAATGTATGTAGAAAATCAATAATAATTATTTATTAAATTCAAAAAAGGTATATCTTATATTTGTACAAAGATGACAATGTTTTCTATAAACCTTTTTCATTTCATCAAATTTGGATAAAAAAATTCATCAGCCAAAAGGGAAAACTTTGAAAAACTAAGGAAATTTTGCAAACACACTTTTTGAGTTGACTTTCCATGTTCAACTATCTCGAACCAAATCTTGAGCCAAAGCCAAAACCTATTGATTTTGTCAAAAAAATGGATATTCATTACTTGTATAATTTATAACACATAATATTTAGATATTAATATGTACTAATATACTAATATATTATATATTACATATATTACATATATTTTATATAGTATATATAAAATATTATATATTATATTAATACTAGGTAATATATATTATATAATTTATTTAATACATAGTATATATTATCTACTAGATTATATAATATATATAGTGAGATAGAGAGATGGGATGTGAGAGATAGAGTGAGGGAAAGACCCGAGAGAGAGAGGGGTTTGGGAGGGATAGAGGAAGGTAGAGATGAGAGAGAGAGAGACTTGAGAGTGAGTCAGAGAGGATTAGAAAGACTTGAGAAGGAGATGGAGACTAAGAGAGACCAAAGAGAGACTTGAAAGAGAAAGAGTAAGAGAGACCTAAGAGGAAGCTATAGAGTGAGACTTGAGAGAGAGAGAGTTATCTAGGTAGGGTGCCCAAGGGAGAGACCTAAGAGAAAGAGGTAGTGGGAGCGATAGAGGGAGGGAGAGAAGGATTGAGAGAGAGTTTAGGGTTTAGGATGGGAGGTATAGAAGGAGTGAGAGACCCAAGAGAGAGAGGGTGGGAGAGATAGAGGGATGAAGATAAGGATAAAGAGTGAGACTTTAGAAGGAGAGAGGAAGATATATACAAAGAGAGAGAGTTGAGAAGAGAGGGATTTGAGAGGAAGATATGGATTGAGATATATTTTTATAGGTGGGTGGAATGGATAGAGGGGATGAGAGACCCAAGAGAGGGAGAGGGTGAGAGAGGGTGAGAGAGGGAGATATTGATGGGGGGAGAGTGAGAGAGAGAGAGACAAAAAAATTTGAGATAGAGAGAGAGACAAATAGATAGATAGATAGAGATACAAAGATAGACAAAAAAATTGAGGGAGAGAGGAAGATACTAGATAGAGAGAGACCAAAGAGACAGACACACAAATAGAGATAAATAAAAAGATAGAGATAGAGAGAGATAGACATAGAGATAGAAAAATAGATAGGGAGGGAGGGAAGAAGGGAGGGAGGGAGGGAGAGAGAGAGAAATAGATAGGGAGGGAGGGAGGGAGGGAGAGAGAGAGAGAGAGAGAGAATATATATATATACAAAGAGCGAGAGAGAGGCCAAATATGGAGGTAGGGAGAAAGAGAGAAATACCAAAGAGGGAGATGGATACTAAGAGAGAGAGAGAGAGAGGGACTAAGAGAGAGTTGTCTAGGTAGGGTGGGAGGGATAGAGTGAATGAAAGACCTAAGAGAGAGAGGGAGGGAGGGAGGGATATAGAGAGAGAGATATATGAGGGAGAAAGGGGGAGAGAGAGAGGAGGGGGGAAGAAAGAGAGAAAGATCTAAGAGGGATATGAAGAATGAGAGAGAGAGAGGGAGGGAGAGAGGGAGTGGGAGACCTAGTAATGCCAAAGCTAGAGATGGAGATAGTATAAGATATATAATATATAATATATTATTTATATACTATATAGTATAAAATATATATTATGATATATTAATATATAATTTATTAATATATATTAATAATATATAATATTGTTTCTATGTTTTATTCGGTTATAAAAATAAAACAAAAATGGATATCTATTACTTATTATATATGATTTGAATCTTACCTTGTGCATACATATTATTCAATTTGTATAAAACTAGAAATAACAGATATGCATCTATAACATATATCTATTTATAATGAATATCAATTACAAATGGATATTCATTATTTATTGTATAAGATTTGAAGCTTCCCCTATGCATACATATTAATGTATAATATAATTTATATATACTATATAGTATATATGATGAGGGAGCAAACCCGAGACATAGAATAACACTCACATAATAAAGAATAATATTTTATTAAAAAATATGGAACTCTTACATGCAGAGGATCTCAAATCCTTGGGCTCTTTGATACATGCAATTTACAAACTTGCAGAAAATTACCCAGATTCCCCTTTCGGAGCATGCGAACTCTTTTCCACCAAATAGTTGCCCAAAAATAAGAAATTAGCTCATAAATAGCCCCTTTTTTCAGTTTGGAGCCAAAACAACATTCGAGTTATGAGTTTTGGTGGTTTGGCACCAAAAATTACAACTTGAAATTCAAATTTAGATTCACATTCAAAAATTAGCACATTCCTAAAAAATGTACCAACTTCCGGCAACCATACCTTTTAATCCGACTGTCAAATCTTCAATAATAATACCTTTTCGGAAAGCTCTCAAAAAGATGATTTTGCATAAAGTAGGTCTATGGCTAACTACTTTGGGATTTTTGCAATTTTTTGGGCCCATGTGGAACCGTTTAGTGCCTCAAACTAGACTCAGAAGGTTTTTCAGGGCAAAAGCAGAAACTAGAACTTGAATAACTTTCAAACCGTGAATGATCTTGACTTGATTCTTTCGTCAAAGTGCTTATTTTTCCATCCTGAACCTTCCCATAAATTTATTTCTTCCCACACCTTCAAATTCACACTTGCTAAAAACAACAGTTGAGTAGAAAAAAATAGAAAAGTAGTTCTAAAAGTTGGAAACTCTTATTTGACAAAAAGGGTATCTAGAAATGCAAAAACATCAACAACAAACAACACGAATGTAAATGGAAACCATCTTTTTGGGTGATACAATATTTCCCTTACACCATTGGATGCTCCTGCATCAATATATAATATATACCTTAATAATAATATATAATATATATTATATAAATATATAATATATTAATATATAATAAATATATTAAATATAAATATATATATATAATATACTCATTTAATATATTAATATATAATAAATATATTATATAGGGGATTGGGAGGGATAGAGGGGGGAGGAGACGATAGAGAGAGATAGAGAGAGTGAGAGAGAGATGGAGAGTGAGAGGTAGAGAAAGTGAGAGAGGGATTGGTAGAAACATCTAAGAGATGGAGACAGGGAGAGAAAGTGGGTGATACTAGAGAGAGAAGAGAGAGAGACCAAAGAGATAAGAGAGAAGGAGAGAAAGGGAGATGGAGAGTGTGAGAGAGTGGGAGACACTTGAGAGAGAGAGATAGAGACAGAGAGAGGCAAAGAGAGTCAGAGAGAGACTTGAGAGGTAGATGGAGTGAGAGAGAGTGGAATAGACTAGAGAGAGGTAGAGAGCGAATGGGAGGGACTTGAGAGAGAGAGGGAGAGAGGGAGTGGGAGGGACCTGAGAGAGAATAGAGAGATAGAGATATATTTTTGAGAGGGAGATGGAGAGTGAGAGAGAGAGAGAAGCGGGGGGGAGAGACCTGAGAGATAGAGAGATAGAGAGGTAGAGAGATAGAGAGAGATAGAGATATAGAGGGACAAAGAGATAGACAAAGATAAATAGAGATAGAGATATAGAAAAAGATAGAGAGAGAGACAAAGAGGTAGTGTGAGAGACTTGAGAGAGAGAGAGACCTAAGAGGGAAATGGAGAGTGAGAGTGGTAGATACCAAAGAGAGAGAGGGAGAGACTTGAGAGAGAGAGAAAGACCTCAAATAGAGATGGAGAGTGGGATAGAGTGGGAGAGACCAGAGAGAGAGAGTGGGAGGGACCTAAGAGAGAGAGAGAGGGGGACAAGGGGAGAGGAAGTGTGAGAGACATGGGAAAGATATATTTATATATATATATATATATATATATATATATATATATATATATATATATATATATATATATATATATATATATATATATATATTTATATATATATATATATATATATATATATATTTGAACACAAGGGAAATAGGATTCCACCTTTTAGAAGATGGAACTAAGGGACCTATTTCACTCTTAGTTCATTCAAGGAAACCCTAGAGATCTCAACCTAATGATCTCATTAGGAAAAGACATTTCTATAAGGACTCCTTAGGTGTAATTAAAAAAATGGGGGTTCACTAAGAAAATGCTTCTAAAGAAAGAAAAGTATGAAAGCAATATCCAAATATAACTACATGACCTAGAAAATGGAATTTGAAAGCATGTAATTAAATTGATAAACAAAATAGACTAGAGAAATACCTAGAGAAATGATGATGACTAAGAAAGGCCTAAAAAACCCTAAAAAATTGTTTCTTTTAAGGTGTATTGGGACTCATACGCCAAACTAGGAAATTTAGTCCTAGCATAGGGTTTTTGTGAAGGATCTAGAATCTCTCAATGACTGTTATGGATCTACTAAAATCTAGTAAAAATGAAGTATTGGGACTCATATGCCCAAACTGTTGCAAAGTGTTCCATTTTGTCACAAAGTGTCCCAGGAGCAGAATTCTAAAGAAAAAAAATTGTGAGCCTCTAAAGATGGATAAAAAAAGTACTTTCCCACTGGTTTCATGTAAATAGGTTGGATATCTTTCTCTAGATCTAAGATTTTGTGAGCCTTGGAAAATTTTCATGATAACTTTGACAACTTTTGCAACTTTGTCATTTTGGCACTTTTACAGGTTGCAAATCCATTTTTTCTTCAACCTATAAACATGCAATCACACAAAGAGAGAAAAAATGTTGTTTTGTTAGCAAATAGGGGTTTTCCTTGGTCAAACCCCATTTGGGTAATTAAACCTTGCGATGAAATAATGAAACATGAACATAAAACATGAAACATGAAGCAATGATACTATTGGGACCTCCAAAATTTGGCTAAATTTTGAGGGCCCATGTAAAAAATTTCCTTATGCACTCAAAAGTACCCTATAGAATAAGCTTAAGTGGCTCAGTTTGAGAGCCTATAACTTTGTGCCCCATGAATTTTCATGAAAAATCACTTTGGGGAAGTGTTGAGAACCTATTAGAGATGGTGTGTGACTTTTTTCATCCTCCTTGGATTATTTTTTCTGAGTTTATGAAGTCTTGGTTTCAAGGTCTAGAAGTTGGCTTGTTGTTTACACATCTTGCCCCTTTATGAGTAGGCCATCTTTGTGATGTACCTTTGTGTCTGCTAAATATTAAGCCCAACTAATATTTTTTCCATGATTCTATGCATCTTTATGAAGCCCCATGTCAGTTGGCATAGCCCCATGAATCCATTTGCTAAGTTTTCCAGTTTGAATCCATTTGCAAAAGGTTCAAATTCGCAAACTGAACTGTGTAAATCTGCAGAAAGTGGCCTAACATTTGAATTTTTATTTTTCAACCTTTTAACTTGCATATAAAAGTGTTTGTTCCCCGTGATTTTATATACTATTATCTACCACTTTTCAAGATTGCAATACCCTGTACCTCATTTCATATTTTTTCAAAGCCCATTCCATAAGAACTTTATCAGGGTTTAAAAATCAACAATTTCAAAAAAACTCTAACAAGACAACTTTTTCAATTAATATCTCTCACCTCGGGATCCTTTTTTTTATTTTTTTGTTGCACTACATTCTTGGGTCAAGTGTGTAAATGCCTATTTAGTTTCAGGATCCCAGGATAAATTCTAATGGGTTATTTAATCATTTTCTGATTGTGATAGGGCCAAAAATGATCTCTCGAAAAGTATCAAATTTTGAAAATATAAGGACAACCCATTTCTTGTTTTGGTCCAAAAACCTCTACAACTCCATTTTCATAAATAATTGATTATGGCCACATGCAAAAAAATCTTGGCTCTAGGGGTCACCATTTGTTCCCAATGAATTTTCTCTGTTTGGGTTGTAGGCATAATTAAATTTTTCCTATTCTCTAATGTTTTCAAATGTTCTTATTTAAAATATTTTGAGTATTTTAAATATTGGGAAAATACAAATAGGCATTTAGGGAAATTGTAAAGTGCATTTAAAATGTTTGTAAGGATAAGAAAGTTTCATTCTTCCTTTTGATTGGATGAGACACGACACAACTTTCATGACTTTCACTGTGCACAACATAGCTCATCGCCCATCGTAGTTATGAATGAGATTGGAGGAGGCAATCATCGATGAATTGATTTGAGAGATGAGTCTTCATTTGGGTAGATTGAGTTAAAGCTTTGAGGAAGAGGATGGGATTTAATAATTCTTCAAAAGAAATATTGAGTCTCCATTTACGACAGTTTATCACTCATCTCCATTGTGAATAGGGGAATCAAAATCAAAGTAGTGATGCCTAAGTTTGAGAAATGATCCTTTATTGGAAATTTTCAAATGTTCATTGTCAAAAAGGTAGGTTTAATTCTTGGTTGCCATTGGCCAAAGTTTAGATGAGACCATATTCACAGTAGCATGGGAAAACCCATCACCAATCATGGTTTTAATCATTTTTCTCCTTTGTGCATAAGCAATGAACAAAGCTATTTTATTTCCATTGCTTATCGCCATTTAATTTCTACTCTTCCACTTTGGATCAACAATGGGAAAAGCTTATTTTTCTCCATCGTTCATCGCTAATGGAAGTCACCTCTTCCTGAGTGCATTAGTGATTAGCGATGATGTGGCTTGTGGTTTCTCATCTGGCAATGCTTTTTTTTTCTAAATATATGGGCAATGTGTGATGGTTAAAATTTTTGTAAAGCTTGGTGGGCTTGAAAGTTTCATAAATTTTTAACTATTCAAAGGTGAAATGCATGGTAAGTATAAGGTGCATGGGTAAATTTCTCTTCCCGATTAAAATATTAAAAGCCATTGTATATTAAAACTAAAACAATAAACTTTATTTGCTGGGGATGAAAGAAATAGAGGCCCGAGTAAATTATTTTATTTTCCTTAGATTAAATCTCTCCCATCACTAATAAAGTTATCACTTCTTACATGAAAGTGGAGATATGCGATGTTGGGTAGAGATTTGTGCAACATGAGGGTGGGAACCCCATAGCTTTTGTTTAAATATTATCATTTGATAATATTTTAATAGCAAGTAATAACCAAGGGAGATAAATTTGTGTGAAAATTCCAAAAAAATTTGCTGGAAAATATTTAAATATGTAAAATGAAAAAGATAAAGAAGGCAGAAGAAATAATTTATAATGTGAATATTTTATTCATTTTACAAAGTATTTTTTCTAGAGATAAGTTTTTATAGAGAACACAATTTTCACGCAACTGGGTGAAAGTGAACAAAGGGGGTAAAATATTTTGTAGACAAAGGTATGTTTTTTCAATGGGAGGAAAAAGAGGAATGATATATTTTTAGGTTGGAGAATATTTTTATATTGTAGGGCAATGGAGTAAGGAGCAAGAAAACAGGGGAAAGGATGAAGAGTGTTCAACAAGAAAAGGAGTTGCAGATCAACAAACCTTAATGCGCCATGTGTTTTCTTCATATCTCCATTTTAGGATTTTTTCACTTTCTTTAAGTGCAGATTTTATATGTTTCAGAAAAGGAGGATGCATATTGTTTAGTTTTTCACAGGAACATTTTTTTTAACAAGGGTTTAATGTATATTGCTAGTTTTCAGGTCTTTGTAGTAGTATGAGTTTTGTAATGAAGAATGTAATTACAACAAGGTCATAGTTGAATGTAAATGACATATTATTTTGGACTAGTTGTCTCCATTGTTCGCTTTGGATAAATTTTTAATATGAGTGATCAAAGATTGTTATTATTCAACTCATTTTATTTCCCTATATTTTTGTTTGATGTTGTTACTCTCATACAAAGTATGAGGTAATTTCTAATAACACGAATGAAATTTTATGCAGTAGTGTACTAGGATTTCTAAGTATAATTAGTTTAGTTCCTGAATATCAATGGTGTAATGCATCATTTGATAGATATGATTATGATAGATTGAATGTTGTGTTAGGTTTTAAATTACATGGTTTAGATGAATCCACCCTAGGATATAGCATTGGTCTCTTAATGTTGTAGTTCCTAAAACTGATTGTAAGCAACTACAACTTTTAAATCAAATTCACTTCTTAGTCCCAGTTTGTTTATGCATAAAATTTAATGCTCTACATCTCTCAGTTTTGAATTAAACACTTTTCTGAAGGTCATCCAAACCTTTAGGGTACTTTTTCATTCAAACAATTGAAGGAGAAACATCTATTTATAGTATATTTGATACTTTAGCACACAAGTATCTATAAATATATTGTTGGGATCACCCTCCCAGGTTTAACAAATCCTAAAGTGTAGGGGAGAAAGGGGTATTTTATTCGCTCTCTCATTCATTGGCCATCTCAACCCATTGAGTCTGAATATGAGAGAGTGACTACTCTTTCAGACACATTACATCTATTGATCTGGGCACTAACATATTGGCGACTTGGATGGGGAGAAATTTGAATCTCTAGTTGCAGACTGTTACATCATAGAGTCAAGAGTTTGGTAAATTTGGACATATTGTTGATATATAGAGAATTTTTAATACCTGGAAGCGAGTTTGTTGCAGCAAAATTTCAAAGAATTTGTTTTACTTTGTTGTGGAAGAAGACCCAAAAGAAAATTCATTTTTGAAGGAGCTTCATACTGCTTGAAGTTCAGTCCTCTATGAAGAGAGGTGGCAACTTTTTCCAAAGAACCTACTGAAGATTTGAAGAAAATCTTAGATCTACAAAAAGAATCAGTCAAGAAGAAAGGTTAGCAGCTACTCCAAGTTTCCAAGTATTCTCATAAATTTAAACAAAGTATTATTATGTTTGAAAATAGCTTATGAGAAGTCTTCAAGTTTTGATTTTTTTTTTATTCCCTCTTAAGTGAATTAAGCATTAAGAAATGGAATGGTAGTAGTAGTTCTTTTCATACTTCTAATATGTAATATTTGCAATTATTTAAGAAGTATTTCATATTTTTGAATTCTACCTTTAGTGGATTTCCCTATGAAATAGCAAGTAAAAGTATGTAGGTTAAACAATCTTTATCATGCCCTCAAAGGGTTTTCTCTATTGAGAGGTATATGCCATTGGTTTTTAGTGACATTAAAGGTTTCCCAAACCTGATTCCTAAATATGTTAGGAAATATCTACCCAAATACACAGGGAAAAATTTAGAATCAACCTCTAAACATCTGCAAACCTCCATAGATGTGATGGGGGATTATGAGGTAAACCATGAGGATTTTGTTATGAAGCTTTTTGTTCAACCTCTAAAGGATGATGCCATAGATTGGTTCTCATATTTACCAGCATGTTGTATAGCTTCATGGAATCAATTTATGACAGTATTTGTTGAACAATTTGGTGAAAGGGTAAATCCAAGTGTAGTGAGGAAAAACTTTATGGAAATCCATAAAAATGAAGATGAGTTGGTTCCTATTTTTAATCTTTGATTTGCAAAGGAAATAAGAAATATCCCTGAACACAAGGCCAAATGATGCAGAATTCTTGGTTGTGTATCTTGGTGCATTTGATAGCAAGATGAGCTATCTATTAAGGGATAAAGAGCCTACAACATTACATCAGGCATATCAAAATGCCATGGATATTGATAAAAACTTGCAATACTCAATGATGAAAGGGTATTTGGTTGCAAGTGTTGGTTATCTCAACCTACCTCATGCAAATAAAATTCAAGGATCAGGTGATGAAAATTACTGTCAAGATGAAAATGCCTCTATTGTTGTGATTTCTCCATCAGCAAAGTATGAAGATCATAGTGAGCTCCAAGTTGAATGTCAACAAAATTTGAGCACTGCTGATTAAAATTCTTTTGTACAAGAATTGTATGAAATAAAGAGACGCGAGGGAGAATCACCATATAAAGTATTCTTGAGATTTTTGGATGATTTGATAGAAGTCCCCAAAGATTTTAGACTTGAGGATTTAGTGTGGATTGATTTGTTTTGTGATATTTATGAATCTGGACTAAGTACTTTTCCATAGTCATTGAAGCCCCATAGCTTTGATCAAATTCTTAATTGGATAAAGATTGTAGAATCAGCTAAGTGTGGTTCTACACAAAATGTGGATTCTCAAAATGGTGAAAACACTTGTCCTCTTAAGAAAAATTAGACAATAATTCAAACAAGTGAAGAGAATATGTCAGAGAATGAAAATTCTAGTCATTTTACAATCAACAAACAAGTGAATGTTGATTTCTCATCACAAATTAGTGATTATAATCTTGAAAATGAAATTTCAAGCATTCATTTTGAAGATTTTGAACATGGTTTGTGTAGTGATGTATTTTCTTGTGATTAGAATCATGATGAGAGCGAATTTTTTAATTTCTTTTGAAGACTATGAATGCATCCATGAGGGTGGCTTAAAAGTACTTTCTAAACATGAAGGATGCAATGATACAAATGCTCATAAAGTCACTTGTTTGCAAGTGAATGAAAAAATTCCATTTGATATGGAATGTGGTCCAGGCCTGCTTTCAATGGAGCACACTAACTCTATGAACAATGATGAATTTGAAGACAAGATGGTGTTTTTTCAGTATTTTGATCCTAAACAAAAAAGTAGAGATGATGAAGATGCGGATGAATGTGCTTGTGCCCTTGTTGCTCATATTGTTTGTATGAAGAAAAGATGGAAATGTTTGTGATACATGAAGAGAATGGTGCTGAAATAATGGATTCATTTTGGAATAATCAAGGAGCACATCATGAGGAATATATGGATTTTGAGTCAACACTATTCCCATGAATGATATTGAAGAGCTTGTTGATTCATATGATAATAAAGTTTTAGATTGGGGGTTATACTGCAGGAATTATTGATCCATGTATAGAACAACCAAGAAGTGAAAATAATGGTGGATCTCATGTTAATGAGTGTGAAGTTGAGTACAATTGTTTCTTGTTTGATGCTCTTGATCTTCAAAGTGTGCACATGGACATGTTATCATCCCTTGAGGAAATCATTTATGTGAAAGAAAATGAAGATTTTGGTTCTATTGCTAATGAGGAGTTCTTAGCTAGAAATGCATCTTTGACTTGTGGGTCAGCATACATATCAACTGATATTGTACATGAATATACCATTGCACATGGGTGTGTTTTTTCTATCCCTGTTGATGTTGAATTGATTGAGCCTACTCTTGAGGTATTTTGCATTGAGTTGAATGATGATGAGAATAATGCATCAAAGTATGTTTTTGAACCTGAGATGAATGTATTTTCTCATCTCTTAGATGTTAATGATGCATATTATCCTTGTTTTTATGATACCAAGGTGTGTTCTGATATACCTAAACCACAATGTCAAAAAAGTTCCCATGTTGCAATGAGACATATAAGGATGCTCCAGAATATACATCCTTTATCTTTGATATATGCCAAGATGATTTGCACGACACACAAAAACTTGTTTATGAGAGCTTTTAGTTTGATGTGCAAACTGATTAAAATGATTTTGGTGTCAAAGTTTGTGATGTCGAAGATCAAATGGATTGTGGATGCTTCTATTTCTCAATTCAAGTGAGTGAGAATTTAGTGGAACATGATAAGCTAGCCAAGGTAAAATTTCATAGTGATTACGAATTTTAGTTAGTGTCTAATTGCATGTTGCAAATTGAAAGAATTGTTGGTAACATTGGAAAGCACAGTGATATAGTGGGACATGTCAATGACCAAGCTAGCCTGTGGGTAGTTCATGACAATGTTTTCAAACTTGGCCTACTTCAAAAAATAGAAAACATAGTGTTTAATAGAGGTAAATTTTGGTATTTCATTTTTGTGGGCCTGGGGCCTCCAAATAAAGTTCAAAAAATGAATTCCAATAAAGAATAATTGAGCAGTTTAGGTTGCCCAATGGATAAGGCATTTGGTCTACTCTCCCATAGATCTAGAATCTTTCCATGCCCACAAGTGGCATACATCCCCAGTCGAAGTGACTGTTGGGACCTCCAAAATTTTGCTAAATTTTGAGGGCCCATGTAAAATTTTTCCTTATGCACTCATAAGTACCCTACAAAATAAGCTTAAGTGGCTCAGTTTTAGAGCCTATAACTTTGTACCCCATTAATTGTCATGAAAAATCACTTTGGGGAAGTGTTGAGCACCTATCAAAGATGGTGTGTGACCATATTTATCCTCCTTGGATCAATTTTGGTGATTTTTTGAAGTCTTGGTTTCAAGGTCTAGAAGTTGGTTTGTTATTTACACATGTTGCACCTTTATGAGTAGGCCATCTTTGTGATGTTGTATCTTTGTGCCTACTAAATATTAAACCCAACTGATATTTTTCATGATTCTCTACATATTTATGAAGCCCCATGTTAGTTGGCATAGCCGCATGAATCCATTTTCTAAGTTTTCCAGCTTGAATCTATTTGCAAAAGGTTCAGATTTGCAAACTAAACTGTGTAAATCTGCAGAAAGTTGCCACACATTTGAATTTGAATTTTTCAACCTTTTAACTTGCATGCAAAAGTGATTGTTCCCCATGATTTTATATACTAGTATATACCACTTTTCCACTTTTCCAATTTATAGTACCCCAATACCTCATTTGATATTTTTTCAAAGCCCATTCCATAAGAACTTTTTTAGGGTTTCATAATCAATAGTTTACAAAAAAGTCTGAGAAGGAAACTTTTTCGATTAATATATTTCACCTAAGGATCCTTTTTGTTGATCTATTTACTTCACTGTATTCTTGGGTCAAGTTTCTACATTCCTACTTAGTTTCAGGCTCCTAGGATAAATTCAGATGGGTTATTTAATCATTTCTCATTAGGACAGGGCCAAAAATGGTGTCCCAAAAAGTTTCAAATTTTGAAAATCTAAGGACAACCCATTTCTTGTTTTAGTCTAAAATCCTCTACAACTCCATTTTCATCAAAAATGCAGGTCATATAATGCATTATTTTAATGCATTTTGGGTGTGGCAAACATGTCCTAGGGGCTAGTTTATAAAGGAAGTACCTAACTTTAGATGGCTAGACAAAATTTAAGGAAATTGGTTTTCTATAAATAATTGATTATGGCCACCTACAAAAAATCTTGTCTCCAAGGGTCACCATTTGCGTGCAGTGAATTTTCTTTGTCTGGGCTACAGGCGTAATTAAAATTTGCCTATTCTCTAATGTTTTCAAATGTTCATATTTAAAATATTTTGAGTATTTTAAATATTGGGAAAATTCAAATAGGAATTTAGGGTAAGTATAAAGTGCATTTAAAATGTTTGTAATGATAAGCAAGTTTAATTCTTTCTTTTGTTTGGCTGAGACACGACTTTCACTATGCACAACAAAGCTCATTGCCCATCACAGTTTTGAATGAGATTGGGGGAGAAAATCATCGATGCCTTGGTTTGAGTGATGTGTTTTCATTTGGGTAGATTGAGTTAAATATTTGAGTCAGAGGATGGGATTTAATAATTCTTCAAAAGCAGCATTTAGTTCTCCATTCACGGTAGTTTATCGCTCATCTCCATTGTGAATAGGGGAATCAAAATCAAAGTAGTGATGCCTGAGTTTGAGCAATGATCCTTCATTGGATATTTTCAAATGTTCATTGTAAAAATGGTAGGTTTAATTCTTGGTTTCCATTTGTTGAAGTTTATAGGAGACCATATTCACAATTGCATAGGAAAACCCATCACCCATTACGCTTTTGATCATTTTTCTCCTCTATGCATTAGCAATGAATGAAGTTGTTTTATTTCCATTGCTTATCGTCATTTAATTTATACTCTTCCACTTTGGATTAGTTGTTGGTGAAGCTTCTTTTTCTCCATTGTTCATCACTAATGGAAGTCACCTTTTCCTGAGTGCATAAGCGATTAGCGATGGTGTGGTTTGTGCTTTCTCATTGGGCATTGCTATTTATTTTTTCATTTTCTAAATGTATGGGCGATGTGCAATGGTTGAAAATTTTCTAAAGATTGGTGGGCCTGAAAGTTTCATAATTTTTTAACTATGCAAAGGTGAAATGCATGGTAAGTATAAGGTGCATGGGTAAATTGTTCTTCTCGATTAAAATATTAAAATCCTTTGTATATTAATAACTTTTGTGCTGGAAAATATTTAAATATGTAAAATGCAAAAGATAAAGAAGGCATGGGAAATAATTTTATAATATGAATATTTTATTCACTATGAAAAATATTTTACTGGAGATAAGTTTTTATAGAGAACACCATTTTTACGCAGCTGGGTGAAAGTGAACAAAGGGGGTAAAATATTTTGCAAACAAAGGTATATTTTTTCAATGGGAGAACAAAGAGGAATGATGATTTTTTAGGCTGGAGAATATTTTTCTATTGCAAGGAAATAGAGTAAGGAGCAAGAAAATAGGGGCAAGGATGAAGAGTCTTCAGCAAGCAAAGGAGTTGCATATCAATGAACCTTAATGTGCCATGTTATTCTTCAGATCACCATTTTAGGGTTCTTGGACTTTCTTTAAGTGCATATTTCTTGTTTTAGAAAAGGAGGTTGCACATTGTTTAGTTTTTCACGAGAACATTTTTTTGTAATAGGGGTTTAATGTATATTGCTAGTTTTCAGGTCTTTGGAGTATTCTAAATTTTGTAATGAAGAATCTAATTACAACATAGTCATAGTTGAATGTAAATGACATATTATTTTGGACTAGTTGTCTCCATTTGTTGCTTTGCATAAATTCTAAATACGAGTGATCAAAGATTATTATTATTTAGCTTCTTGTCTTTCCCTATATTTTTATTTGATGTTAGTCTCATACAAAGTATGAGTTAATTTGTAATAACACGAATGAAGTTTTATGCAGTAGTGTGCTAGGATTGCTAAGTATAATTAGTTTAGTTGTTAAATATCAATGGTGTAATGCATAATTTGATAGATATGATTATGATAGATTGAATATTGTGTTAGGTCTTAAATTACATGGTTTAGATGACTCCACCCTGGGATATAGCATTGGTCTCTTAATGTTGCAGTTTCTTGAAACTGATTGTGAACAACTACAAATTTTAAATCAAAATTACTTCTCAATCCCAATTTATTTATGTGTACAATTTAATGCTTGAATTAAAAACTGCTATGAAGGTCAGCCAAACCTTTAGGGTACTATGTCATTCAAAAAATTGGAGAAACATTTGTTTACAGTATATTTGATACTTTAGCACACAAGTATCTATAAATATACTATTGGGATCACCCTCCCAAGTTTAATAGAGCCTTAAGTGCAGGGGAGAAAGGGTTATTTTATTCACTCTTTTGTTCATTGGCCATATCAACCCATTGAGTTTGAATATGAGAGAGTGGCTACTCTTTAGGACTCATTGCATCTGTTGATTTGGGCACCAACATATACCTTCCATAGAGTCTTGGAATGTAAATCAATAATATAAAATGAAGTGGACATGTAGAATATAGATCTTGATCTTGAATTGGATATGAAACAATGCTTAACTTGGATCTTCAATGCTACGCCAACACATAAGCTCAACAACATGTACGATACACTATGCCTTTGACATGATGATATGATCTTGAGTGCTACAACAATATTCTACAAATCTACCCTAGGTGGCATGCTCTTGAATGCAGTTGAATACTCTCTAGTGCTCTTGTGAAAGTAATTTCAATTGCTTATGAAATTATAGGTTGAAACTATATAAAATAACCTTGTATTTATATTTATTTATGCCAAATTTCTGGAAATTACAACACTACAAGTTGACATCTAATATATGACAATAAAATCCCATAAAGAATTGAATTCAAAATAAGTCTCAATTAAAGCATGACTCATATGCCAATTGTGGCATATGAGTCCCAATAGCTAAAACTTGGGACACAAATTGTAGGAGTATCTTGTTTAATGTGCAATTTGAAATTACGTCCCAAGAGCTAGGCAAGACTCATACACCCAAGGTGGTGTATAAGTCCTAGATCACTAGATCTGGAATGCATGACCCAAAACATTGAATTATGATTGGTTATTTGTTGCTCGTGTTGATATTATACTAAGAAAAATGTATTTAATAAGGCCTGTGGATGTAGAATAGGACCAATTAGAGCATAAAGAAGTCAAATTAATTAATAAAGTCCTAGATTAGTGTAAATGTGTAAAGAGACACTTTACAACACCCTAAATAAGGCACAATTAGGTCCATTTAGTTTAGAAGGGCCCTAAACTTAATGTGAATGTGTAAAGCACGTTACAACACTAAATAAATGAAACATTATGCTCAATTTAATATTAATTATTCTCATTTAATTAAGTGTGAAAAAGGGGTAATTTTTCCTACATTGCATAATTTATATACTATTTAATTGTACCTTAATAATAAAATTAATATATTATATAAATATATATAGTATATTATTGTACAATAAATATATATCATAATATATAATATATACAATATATAATATAAAATATATATCATAACATAATATATTAATAATGATATGCATTATGAAGTTTATCTTTTTTAAAACTAAAAAAATAGATATCGATTATAATGAATATATGTTTTATTTTTAAATGTTTAGGGGTTTATTATTTTGTAAAACATAATGGATATCTATTTCAAATGGATATTTGTTTAGTGAATTATATAAAAATACAAAAATGGGACCATTTTGAGCATTCCAACGGTCCCCACATTCTCCTTGTCACATAAATCGTGTGTTTTCTATTTGTATCAAATAAATTTTAGCTCTTAAGAGATTCTTTTACACATTTTCAACCTTTACAATAATTTGTATGCTCCTTTTTGTTTGTGCAATGGGGAGCAGTAGTCATCATAAGAGAAAAGGGAAGAGAAAACTTACAACAAATCAAATTGAATCATATAGAGAAAGAGATAGAGAAAGTCATAGGAAAAGAAGATAAGGTATGAAAAATACTCAAGTTGAGGCTTCTACTCCACTGTTAAATGTTAATTCAAGTGAAGATGAAATATAATTTGAGAATATTAAACATCATATAAAATCTAAAAATGAAAATATTGAAATTGAAACTTGTGGACACTGAAATTGTACTCCCTTCTTGGAGATAGTACAATCCTTGGTCTAATTTGGACCTACCTTGGGCACCCTTGCATTTATTGTCCTTTAAATCAACATTTATAAGCCCCTAAGACTCATTATTTTGGACCTTGAGGATTATTCCAATTAAAAATCATATCAATCCTAACAAATAACACTTAATTCATTTAAATCAGGAAAACCCACCTCAAAAACCTGAAGTGGGACCCATTTTCCACCTTGGATGAATGAATCCCCTTTGGTGGGACCTGTTGCCTAGATTTTTACCCTATGGCTCAATAGGCAAGGCAAATTGTGTTTAACAGGTTCGAGAAGGCCAAATCAAGCATTTTTCCTAGGGCAAGGGTCATCAATCTGATGCTAGGTCACAGGGAGCTCAGTTGGGAAGCATGTTTTGTTCAGATTCAACATGAAAATATTTTAAGGGCATAGTCGCCAAGACCCTAGGAGCGTCACAATGAGTGGGGTTAGCATATGGTCCCTGTCGGCAAGACATCGGATAGAGTTTTAGTGACAACAGGTTTGATTTCAGCGGAGGTTCTTTTGTTCGACAAAAGGTATCGACGAATGCATCATGTCTCACCGAAGTCAGGAGATATTGGCAAAGCAAGTGAGCTTCACTAAGAAGTCTCGCCGAGGTCATAGGGTCTCCCCAATAACCAAAAGAAGCAAGTCTCGAGACAAGTCTAGCCAATAAAGTCTCCTCGGCATAAAGGGAAAGAGGGCCTTTGGTATGACAAAGTGATATCACTAAGATGTCTTAGTGATTTCACAATGTCTCCCCAAACCGAATGGAGCTTGGAAAAAGTCAAGGGCTTGTTATAGAGTCTCGGTGAGTGAAGAAGTCTTGCTAATCAGAAGGAGGCCCCACCAGAACTCAAGAGGTCTCACCAACAATTGAGAATGTTGCCCGGAGCTCCTGCCGATAATGGAAATTCTTGGCGACATACAAGGTGTTATCGTCAGGAGTCTCATCGAGCAGTGGAGCCTCCAAAAAAGAAAAAGTAGTTTTGGCCAAAGGAAAGGTTCTCGGTGAATGTCTTGTCGAGATGGATATGTCACCCCAACTCAGAAGAGCCTTTGGTGTAACAAAAATTTCATTGAGATGTCTCGTTAATAAGGTGGGGTCTCACTGACAATGGAGGAGCCTTCGGCGTAGTAGAAGGAGCTTGGGAAGACTTCTTCCTGACCGGCAGGAGTCAGGCCGAAAGCAAGGAAATCAGCTGAGGGTTCATACCTTGGCATGAGTCTTACCAAATAGCGAAGCCTTCAGAATGAAAGGGAATTTTCCAGGAGGAGGGGGAGTTCTACATAATGTCTTGGCGACACAAGGGGTCATGTCGACAGTTGGGGGTATCACTAGGGGTCTTTCCAAAATGAAATGAACCATGTGCTCACCAAAGCTAAAGTGCCTTCGACACAACCTTTTCCCGACAGAGGGATGTCTAGCCGATAGAAGAAATGGAGCCTAGCGGGATGGCTTCTAGAGACATCGGCGAAGGTCTCCCTGACATGAATCTTATTGATGTAGAGACTGACTATCTGAGTGATGTCTTATTGATATCACATGGTCTTAGTGATAGTAGGGGATCTCCGCGTGACTCATAAACCCACTGATCTCTCAGGGATAAACGGTGTCTTGCCGATGGTTCCACTAGCATCGATATCATCTTTTGGCCTCACTAGGAGCTCTTAGCGACAACTCCATGTGTTGTCGATGCTTGCGAAAGGGTTGATCACATCGGTGAGAAACTTCTAGTGTCTCACCGAGATGTGATTCAACTGAGGAATTTGACTACCCCAGAGTCTATGTGTGGTTCACTCAGCCAATCAAAGAGGTCTGAGGCTCAACCGTGGTGATCTAAGGAATGTCAAAGGAATGAAGGGCAACATGTATCTGTTGCAAGCTTAGACCATTCAAGGTGCAGCCAAGGTAGCTCAATCGAACATGGCGACAGGATCATGATGAATGGAGTAGCTAGAGATATCTGAAGAAGACTTCCTCGGAGATGACTCTTCACCGTCATCGACACGTAGGGGCTTTAGCATTAATGTCGATCAAAAGATTTGAGATAGATCTTTTTCTGAATGGAGATATTTTTGTAAGCCCTAATGGGCCCTTATCAGTCTATATATAAGGCATTTTTTCCTTTTTTGTAAATAGTTCTGATTACACACTCTAAAGAGTTAGTGATTTTTTAATCAATCCTTTCTCAATCAATGTATGTTTTTCTATAACTCAACTAGAATCTTGAATACAACACAGAGTTTACCTTGGAAGTTATGTTCATGTTTGTATTGATTTCTCATTTCTATATCTTTCCTTTGAATATGCAAGTCTTTAACTGTGTTTTATAATTCTGTGTTCATATCTTAGAGCTGTGAAATTAATCTTTCCTTCCTCAGATATGTATGTAGATCAAACCTGTTAGGACTAAAGCATTAAATATAAAAGGAGTTGTTCTGGGAATAGCAATTAGGCTTACAAGTGTATGTTCTTCCTGTGTTATATCATGATTTCTCAAATAGTTTGGTGTATCACCCTAGTGTAGTCCTTTAATTTATGTACTTCTTATCCCTTTCCCTTCAAAGAATCAGTAGTTTAGATGATACCCAAAGGAAGCCGGCCTTCTCCGGAGATTCATTTCAATCATAGGTGACTCACAGCCTTGATATGATCCCATGTTGCTCTAGAATGCTCAATTTCTTGTAAACTTTGCACAAGGTGCAATTCTAGGTGACAACAGTTTTTGGCACGCCCGGTGGGACTGGAATTTGTTTTAACTATTGGTTTGGTATGTAGCTAGTGCATTATCAGGATTTATAGAAACCCTTTGGCATACTTGGTGACTCCACAAAGAGGAAGAACTCTAGAAATCCATGCCTTCTGTAGTATATGAAAAGAGTTCGAATAAAAAAGAGCTTAGCCCCTTTTGAATACTTGTAGCTGTCACCACCAAGAAGATAAGGCAGAGTTGAGGAAAGGCCAAGAACAACAATCATCCATTCTAGAAGAGCTCAGTCCACTCCTCCACCTATAAGGTCTTAGTTCGTTGCACCAACAAATCCACATCAGATACTTTCAATGGTCGCTCCAAGGAATCAACCCTTTGTTACTTTCAATAGAGGGAGTCCCTTGAACTTGGCGCAACATAATGATATTCCAATGGCAACCTTAAAGAGTATGCCAATTGTCATGGGAGAAGACCAAACCACTCCAATCGAACATTTGAGAGATGTGGCTTCATTATGCGGAGTCCACCTCATATCCGAAGAGGACGTCGCAATGAGATTGTTAGTTGCTTCGCTGAAAGGAAGAGTTGTACAGTGGTACAGGAGCCTATTGGTTAGTTCAATTGCAACATGGGATGATTTTGGAGAAAAATTGCATAAGCAATTCCAAGACAAGTCTAACAACTTGTCTCTATTGGAGCAACCGACTACAATAAAGAGGGCTCCACAAGAACAGATGAACGACTTCAACTTCAAATTTCAAAGAACTTGGGATAGAATCCCTATAACGGTGAGGCCACCTCCAGAGTATGCATTCCTATACTTTTTGAGAGCTCTAAATAGTGATATAACTATCATGATATAGTCAATGGGAGGAGTGTCTCTACCAGATGCCTTTCAAATAGCTTAATTCAAGCTAGTAAGCTTGCCGCCAGGCCACCAATGCCAATATTTCTAGAAATTCATGCAAACATCCCTTTGCAAATACCTCCTTTCACACCTCTACCAGTTGTATCAATGCTATCAGTTATTGTTCCAACCATTGACAAGCAAGAAAGTGTTGCTTCAAGCTCATCAAATGAATTACAAGAGATCAAAAGTCTTTTATAAACTTTTGGTAACAAGTTGGTGAACTTGGAAAAGCAACAGACCTATTCCAGGCCTTACCAACAGCAAAATTAGGCCTCAAGTTAGCCTTTTCAAGGTCAGCAACAGCAATTCCAAGGGAATAGACAACAGTATCAGGGCAATTATCAGGGCCCAAGACAGAGTATGAACACAAGGCCTTTTCAGGCCTATGCTCCAGCACCTGTTAGTGCAGTCAGAGACCTGGTTCCCACTCAAAACAACTTAGTAGCTGATTACAAGTGGTGCTATCCATGTAACCAGCCTCATAACCAGGCCACTTTTTCAAATGGACTCATCAATGAAGCACCGATGGTACAAAATGCTTCAAGTTCATAGTAGGGTACATGCAATGATGCATCTTCACAACATCAGGACCATTTCAATAATGATACAACCTTGCTTGATTGGCAAGGTCAAGAATTCTCTAGGTTGAATGAGGATAGCTCTCCAGTTGTAGCTAACACTAGGGCAAAGAAGAGAGCATTGGAGCTTGACCAAGTGGCTGATAAAGGAAGGGTAGTAGTTGTGGAACCATCTACCTCTCGGGTGACTAGTGGTTGGCAAAGAGATCAGCAACCCCTAGACAAGGAGCAGCCACACTTACAAGTTGATCATACTAGTGTAAAGGTACACAATAAAAATCCAATTGTACCTTTTAACATTCTTGATATTATAAAAAGGACAAATGTAACTATGTCTATTTCAGATTCTTTAGTCATCCCTAGTCAAAAAGATATGTTACAATTAGCCCTATCAAGTTTGAAAATGTCTGATGCATTTGAGCCCCCAATAGGTCAGGTTAGAGTCGTATTAATAAATGATTCTCAGGGAAATGATTAGTATCCTTGCATATAAAATGAAAAAAGAGTTAAACCACCTCCTTTCTATGTGTCGATGATTATTGGCGATAAATTAATCTATAACTATATGGTAGATAGTGGAGCTAGCAGCTCTGTCATGCCAAAACAGATTGCTGACAAACTTGGACTAAAATACCAGCCTTTGGAGAAGGGAGTGATCCAATTAGATGGCACTTCGGTTAATACTTTGGGTATCATCAAAGATCTAAATCCCACTTTGCATGCTTGTCCAAATTTTTCAGTCCCCCAAGACATATGTGTCATAGACCTTCCACCTTTCTTTTCATTGTGTTTATCTAGAGACTTTACAGCCAAGATAGGCGGTTATGTGTTAGCTGATTGGTCACATATGCTATTTAGAACAAGATATGGGACTAAGGTTACCATCAAGTCTGAAATATTGGCCAAAGACCATATTGAGCCATATAACCCAAGCCCCATCAATGCTGCTCCTTCTGCTACAAATATAAATTGTGTTGTTTTTACTGACAATGAACTAGTTGTTGCTCATAAACTCCAATCAGAAGCTATTCCTGACGTGCTGCTACATGAATGGGCGGTTGAAAATGTATCGGACAGTCCTATAGACATCATTCAAGATGCTGGTATGGGCAACTATGTCATACTTGAGCCTAATATAGAGATTCAAAACCTGGAGGAAGATGCAGATCCGTTATTGCAACCGCTTAATGAACTTTGGGAGATGTTCTTTGATGGTTCTAGAAGTAAAAATGGAGCAGGTGGAGGTGTAATGTTGATTTCTCCACAAGGTGATAGGTACTACTCTACATTCCATTTTGCTTTTGCATGCTCCAATAACATTGCTGAATATGAAGGCCTTGTTCAAGGTCTGGAGTGGGCAAGGAGATGAATTACCAACTTGAAAGTCCACGGGGACAGTGAATTAATTGTTAATCAAGTAAGGGGCCTGAATGTTGCTAAAAATGACACATTAAAGTCTTATAGAAATAGAGTGTGGAACATGCTCAAAGATTTTGATGCCATTAACTTAGTGTCCATCCCAAGAAATTAGAACAAGCATGTTGACAGGCTTGCAGCCATTGGAGCATAGTTTGATATTCCAAATGACATCAAAAAAGAGGTGCAGCAGAATGTGAAGGTTATCGTTAGACCCTCAATCCCTGACAACAACATCCACTAGCAAGTCTTTGATAGTGATGAGCAGATCCTTTCCTTTTTGCTTGAGGAAGATCAGTTCTCCATGGTGAATCAAGAAAAACTCAAGCAGCAGTATGGTAATCAAGTCATACAGTTGAAGATAAACAAATTGCCCAAAGGCTTGGTTACCTTAGAGTCAATTTTTGAATACTGATGATCAGCTCAAAAAGGGTAGAGTCGGCCTGCAAATCAAAGAAGAATACTATGAAGAGTTGGAGATTTTCAAAGGTAAACTTCTTAAGATAGGGAAACTTTGTTCACCTGAAGATAGACAAGCTTTTGTTGCTTTGTGCCAAGAGTTTCATGATGTCTTCGCTTGGGAGTATTTAGATTTGAAAGGATTTGATCCCCATATTGCTCAATATACAATTGAATTAGAACCTAATGCCAAGCCAGTAAGGCAGAAACAAAGGCCCTTGAATCCTAAACTTGAGCCCCTAATGATTAAGGCGTTGACTAAACTAGTTGAAGGGGGTATTGTCTTCCCTATAAAGCACACTTCATGGGTTTCTAAGCTTGTATCGGTTAGAAAGAAAAGTGGTGAGATAAGGCTCTACGTAGACTTCAGGGATCTTAATTGATCCTCTCTAAAAGACCACTACCCACTACCCTCCATGGAACGAATCTTACAAGAAGTTGCTGGTTCTAAAAGATTTTCCTTACTAGATGGTTTTTTGGGATATAATCAGGTGCTGGTTAAAGAGGAAGATCAATTTAAGACTGCTTTTATAGCTAAATGGGGCACCATGGCATACAAAAGGATGCCTTTTGGTTTGTCCAATGTTGGTGCCACATTTCAGAGAGCCATGGACATGGCATTTCAAAGTTTGATCAACAAGATTATACTGATTTACCTAGATGACATCACAATTTATTCTAAAAATGCTGATGAACATCTGTTACATCTTAGGCAAGTGTTTGAAAAATGTAGACAATTCGGTATCTCCCTCAATCCAAAGAAGAGTATCTTTGCTATCTACGAAGGGAAACTATTAGGACACATAGTGTCAAAGCAGGGAATCACTATTGACCCTAAAAGAGTCAAAGCCATACTCGAGTTGCCACTACCTAATCACAAGAAGGGTCTACAGAGCTTTCTAGGCCAGATCAACTTTCTAAGAAGATTCATCCCTGATATTGCAAATCTATTACAGCTTTTAATAGCTATGTTAAAGAAAAATGTAGTCTTCAGTTGGACAAGGGATGCCAAGAATAGTTTTGAAAAGGTCAAGGAGGCATTAGCATCTACTCCGACATTGGTAAACCCTGACTTCTAAAGACTTCTTTTTATATGCTTTTGGTAGTGGTGGTGCAATCTATGCTATGCTGGTTCAGAAGAATAGTGATAATTTGGAGCAACCCATAGCCTTCTTTAGCCAAATACTTGTTGATTACGAAGAAAGGTATACATTTGTTGAAAAGCATGTTCTCTCTGTGATTAGAAATCTGAAGAAATTTAAACCTTTGCTTTCAAACAATAAGGTTCATATTCTGGTTGCACACTCAAGTGTAAAGGAATTTCTGTTGAATAAGGATCTGAATGAAAAAAGAGCAGGGTGGATCACTAAGGTCATGGAGTACGATGTAGATATCAACATCACCAAACTAGTTAGAGGTAAAGGTCTTTGTGAATAGCTTGCTTCAGGGTCGAATAGTGAAAGTGAACTAGAAAAGGATGTTGTACTTGCCAATACAAATGAACCGTAGAACATTCAAGATGATGTGCCCATAGGGATAACTAATTGGGTCCAAAATATGACCCAATTTCTACAAACTGGTCAATGCCCATTAGGTCTGAACAGAGCCAAAAGAAGATACTTTAGACTATAGTCCATACCATATGTGCTGATGGGAAATGTTCTTTTTAAAAAGGATCGGAATGGTGTCTTGTTAAGATGCATTCATAGTGACCAAATTGAAAAAGTGCTTCATGAGTTTCATGACGGAGCTGTAGGAGGTCACTTTGCTCCAAGAACTACTACCTAGAAGGTCATGAGAGTTGGTTACTACTGGCCCAGCTTGTTCAAGGATGCGTATGCCTGGTCAAGAAAGTGCATCAAATGTGCTCTGTTTTCAGGAAAGGAAAGACTGCCTGCTATGCCTCTACATCCAATTCAAGTGGAGCAGCCCTACATGAGATGGGGCATTGATTTCATCTATCCAATAAACCCACCTTCCAGTGCTGGTCACAAGTGGGTACTTACAGCCACTGACTATTTTACAAGGTGGGTAGAAGTGGTAGCATTGAGGGAAGAAAAATAATCCTTAGTGTTGAATTTCTATGAAGATATAGTCACCAGGTTTGGAGTGCCTGACTCCATCATATTTGATAATGCCCTTGCATTCACGGGTCTAAGAGTAACTGACTGGGCCATTAAGCATGGCATTCATTTGAGCACATCTTCAAATTATTACCCTCAAGGTAATGGCCTAGCTGAGAGCATGAATAAGAACCTCATCAGAATTATTATTTTAAGAACCATAGAGGACAACCAAAGGACCTGGCCCAATAGTTTAAAGAATGCACTTTGGGCAGATAGAGTGACCCCTAAGACATTTGTTGGTAACTTGCCATATATGTTGGTCGATGGCAAAGAGGCAAGATTGCCACTATCTGTGGAGCTTCCAACTCTAGACATTGTTCATCAGTTGGAGATGCTTGAGGGACAGGACCCAATGTCCGTAAGGTATGCAGAGCTCATGGAGCTCGAAGAATCAAGGGATAGGGCGATGAAATCTTTAGAGTATCATCAACTCTAGACAAAGAAGACATTCAAAAAAAGGGCTACAGTGAAGTCTTTTAAGGAGGGAGACCTCGTGCTCAAATGGGATATTCTGAAAAGCAAACTAGGCCATCACACCAAGCTCGATAATATGTGGACTGGTCCATTTATTATCATAGGTTGTAAGGAACACAATGCATATCAACTAGCTACAACAGCACAGTGTTTATTTTCTCTTTTTGCTTCCCCTGTCTTGCCGTTTTGGCAACCTATTGTGTCCTATAAATCTCGTGAGGTTGAAGCCATGTGCAAGACTGATATTTTGTTTGTTTTCTAAGCCTTCTAACGACTCCATGCCCAATGGATACGCCTAGTCACTAGTTCTCATGTTTAGCAGGAAAACATCCAGCAAAGGTCGCCAGAATTGTTGCCTAAATTTTTACCTTCTGGCTCTATAGGCAAGGAAAATTGTGTTTAACAAGTTTGAGAAGGCCAAATCGAGCATTCTGCCTAGGGAAAGGGTCATCAATCGGATGCTAGGTCACAAGGAGCTCAGTTTTGAAGCATGACTTGTTTAGATTCAACATGAAAAACTTTTAAGGGCATAGTCGCCGAGGCCCCAGGAGTGTCACGACGAGTGGGGTTAGCATATGGTCCCTATCGGCAAGACATTGGATAGAGTTTTGGTGACAACAGGTTTCATTTCGGTGGAGGTTCTTTTGTTCGACAAAAGGTCTTGGTGAACGCATCATGTCTCGCCAAAGTTAGGAGATCTCGGAAAAGCAAGCAAGCTTCGCTAAGAAGTCTCATCGAGGTCACAGGGTCTCCCTAATAATCAAAAGAAGCAAGTCTCAAGACAGGTCTGGCCGACAAAGTTTCCATGACATAAAGGGAAAGAGGGCCTTCGATATGACTAGTTGATATGGTCAAGATGTCTCAGCGATTTCATAATGTCTCCCCGAACTGAATGGAGCTCAATAAAAGTCAAGGGCTCGTTATAGAGTGTCGACGAGTGAAGAAGTCTTGCCGATCAGAAGGAGGCCCCACCAGAACTCAAGAGGTCTCGCCAACAATTGAGGATGTCGCCTGGAGGTCCTGCCGACAACAGAATGTCTTGGCGACATACAAGGTGTTATCGACAGGAGTCTCATCGATCAGTGGAGCCTCCAAAAAAGAAAAAGTTGTTTCAGCCAAAGGAAAGGTACTCGGTGAAATGTCTTGTCGAGATAGAAATGTCACCCCAACTCGGAAGAGCCTTCGGTGTAATGAAAAATTTTCTGAGATGTCTCGGTGATAAGGTGGGGTCTCACTAACAACGGAGGAGCCTTCGACGTAGCACAAGGAGCTTGGGAAGAAGACTTCCCAACTAGCGCGGGAGTCGCCGCCGAAGCAAGGATCAACGAGTTCAGACCTCAGCGTGAGTCTGACCGAATACGAAGCCTTCAGAACGAAAGGGAATTCGCTAGGAGGAGGGGAGTTCTACGTAATGTCTCGGCGACAAAAGGGGTCATGTCGATAGTTGGGGGTATCACCAAGGGTCTTGCCAAAATGAAATGAACCATGTGCTCGCCAAAGTTAAAGTGCCTCTCGGCACAACCTCTTCCGCACAGAGGGATGTCCGGCCGACAGAAGAAATGGAGCCGATGGATTTCTAGATGACGTCAACAAAGGTCTCCCTGACATGAATCTTATCAATGTAGAGACTGACTATCTGAGTGATGTCTTACCAATATCACGTGGTCTAGCAACAACATGGGATCTCCGCGTGACTCATAAACCCACTGATCTCTAGGTGATAAATGGTGTCTTGCTAATGGCTCCAGTAGCATCGATATGATCATTTGGCCTCATTGGGAGCTCTTAGCGATGGTTCCATGTGTTGTTGATGCTTGCGAAAGGGTTGATCGCATCGGTGAGACACTTCTAGTGTCTCACCGAGATGCGATTCAACTGAGGAATTTGACCGCCTGAGAGTCTGCGTGTGGTTCACTCAGCCAATTAGAGAGGTCTGAGGGTCAATCATGGTGGTCTAAGGAATGTCAAAGGGATGAAGGGCGACGTGTATCTATTGCAGGCTCAGACCATTCAAGGTGCTAGCCGAGGTAGCTCAATCAAACACGGCGACAGGATCAGAATGAATGCAATAGCTGGAGATATCTAAGAAGACTTCTTCGGAGACGATTCTTCACCATCATGGATACACAGGGGCTTCAACATTAATGTCGATCAAAAGATCTGAGATAGATCTTTTTCTGAACGGGGATATTTTTGTAAGCCTTAATGGGTCGTTATTAGTTTGTATATAAGGCATTTTTCCTTTTTTGTAAATAGTTCTGATTACACACTCTGAAGAGTTAGTGATTTTTTAATCAATCCTCTCTCAATCAATGTATGTTTTTTTGTAACTCAAATGGAATCCTGAATACAACATAGAGTTTACCTTGGAAGTTATGTTCATGTTTATATTCATTTCTCATTTTTTGTATCTTTCCTTTGAATATGCAAGTCTTTAACTATGTTTTATAATTACGTGTTCATATCTTAGAGCTGTGAAATTAATCTCTCCTTTCTCAGATATATATGTAGATCAAACCTGTTAGGACTAAAGTATTAAATCTGAAAGGAGTTGTTCTAGGAATAGCAATTAGGTTTTCAAGTGTATGTTCTTCCTATGTTATTTCATGATTTCTCAAAAATTTTGGTGTATCACCCTAGTGTAGTCCTTTAATTTATGTACTTATTATCCCTTTCCCTTCAAAGAATCAGTAGTTTAGGTGATACCCAAAGGAAGCCCACCTTCTTCGAAGGTTCATTTTATTCATAAGTGACCCACACCCTTGAGATGATACCATGTTGCTCTAGAATTCTTGGTTTCTTGTAAACTTTGCACAGGGTGCAATTCTAGGTGACAACAGGACCCATTCGTCACCTTGGATGAATGAATCCCCTTTGGGGGATTTTTCAAGTTTGAGTAGGAAAATCACCAACCTAATTCAAATTTTCACTGGATGTCAGCCTTTGAGTTCTAAATAATGATCAATTAGATATCGATGCCTCTAAATATAAGTTTTTAAGTCACTTTTCATAACATTTAGCAATTTTTAACAAGAAAATTCAAGAGTCAAGTATTGAATAATTTTCACAAGAGCATTTAGAAGTCAATTTACAACTTGAAGTTGAAGCTTTGTGGCAACATTTAGGGATTTTTGTAGGTCTTCAACTTCACTTTTATTCTAGATCAAACATTGTCAAGGGTTGATCATGGATGCCTATGGAGAATCATGAAGAATTCTAGGTTTGGGAGATGCAACTAGCCATCAAGCCAAGCCTAAGGACTTATTTTTTAAGTGATTTCATCTTCCTTTTTCTCTCTATCTTCAACCTAAGGAAGGTTTGCATCTTATTAAGATTCATTTATAATGTGATTTAGGATCTCTTAGAGTGAGTCTTACATCATTCAAGTTTCATTCATGTATCTTATTCTTCCATATTAGAATAGGGTTGCATATTGTTTCAGATTTCCTAGTCTTAGACACACTTAGGGTTAGGGTTTTTTTTGCATATTTCATTATCTTTTCCAAGGTTTAAATGCCAAACTAGGAGTTTGACCGAGGAAAAACCCCCATTAAAAATCAAATTATATTATATTTTATAGGTGTTTTCACAGAATTGGATCTGGGTTTCAATCTGGGAATGAAGTGCAGCTATTGGAGTACAGATCTATGATTTGATTTTCAGAAAAATGGAAAAGAACTAATTTTCCATTAGTGGCAAATGAGTCCTGTTGGTGATGTTTGTTAGATCAGTTTGTAGATTTTGGTACCATTTTCATTGAAACAAATTTTTGGGCAAGAACCCTATTCTAAGACTGATTCACCCAGGTTGGCGAATGAGTCTCACTTGGTCAAAAGGTCAACATTTCTAGACTTTTAGAGCTACTTTCAATTATTTTGAGATTTCCAAGTGCACATCATTTACTGCTATAGTTTCCTGTTCTATTTTGATTTTGTTTTCAAAACATTTTATAGGTCATTTAAGTATTTTTGTATTTCACACTATGTTTTCAAACATCTTATATTTTTTTCGTTTTCCATTAGTAGTTAATCTTTTTTATCAATTTCCAACCTTAAGGACAATCCTCTTTGACATGATTTGGCCCTACAACAAATAGTTGTTCCTCCTAGTACAAATGCACATGATGTGGCAGCTCTAATAAAAATAATGAATACAGTTAATATAGACATTACCTTTTATCAACATGAGCTACCTCTGTTGGAATTGAGAAAGAAAAATGATGCCTTTATGATCATAGCCCAATTCAATCGAATAGGTATCAAAAGGACTCTTGTTGATAATGGATCAACCCTTAATGTGTGCAATGTAAAAGTTTAAGACAAGTTGTGTGTAGACAAATCCAAAATCGAGTCTAACTCCTTATCAATAAGAGCATTTGACAATGTTAGTAAACAACCGCTCGGTGTAATTACCTTACCTATTATGGTTGGAAAGACTACCCTACAAACTCTTATTCATGTTATGCCTCATGACCTTTTATACAATCTTCTTTTAAAAAGACCTTGGATTCATGAGATGCATATGGTGTCTTCCACCCTCCATCCGTGGAATTCACACCTTCCTTTATGGGAGAATATATAATTACAAGAAAGGAGGATGCAAAAAAAAAAAAAAACCACCATAGTAATATTTGTTCGGAATTTTATTGATCCCAGAGATAGAAGAAATATCTTTATTTTTAATAAAGATTGATGCAAATAGCCTGCCTTCCTTGGAACTCTGTGCGCATTCCATTACATTTATATTTTATGTGCGAGTGGCCGGCCTGTAAGAGGCGAAGTTTGAGAAACGTAATTGAAAATATACGATAGATTAGGATTAGATGGTTTTTTAACGTGTTTCTGCATTCTATTGAATGTGATTAGGGCGGCTTTGTCTTAGTAGCTTCTGTTATTAGATTGGACGAAAGTGATAAATTGCCGACCGAGGAATTGGTCATGTTGCGATTAAAATAAGAGAGATATCATAATGAGTTGGACAATCTAAATGCTATTTAATGATGCTGCAGAAAAGATAGTCACTTTGAGTCATCTTTTGTGATTTATTCGCAAGGAAAGTAGAAGAGGAAGAAGAGAAAATGGCAATGAAATTGGGAAGCGCAGAACTATTTGGAAAGCTTCCAATGCTGATAATGGTAATAATGGTGGTGGTGAGTATTAGTGCAGTTTCAACAGAAGCTGAATGCCTTGGTTATCTGTGCACCCAGGACGTTGATTGTGCACGATACCCGAGCACCCCTGCGCCTACCTGCTGTAACATCGGCAGCTGTGGAGATGGAGCTGGATATTGCCAGCAGTTTTGCTAGTTTCGACCACCTCTCATGCCTTGTATCGCCTCACAAATGAATTGAGCCTTTTTGTGTTGTTCTTGTTTGTGTGCTTTTAGCAGTATTGGGATGCATAGAATTCTCATCTGATCTAATCATTTGTTGTTGGTTTTATTTTCGTTATGTGGGTTACTTTCTACCAACTAAATAATGTTGTTGTAGAAAGTTTTATTGCTTCTTATATCCTGAACTATGTCAACTATAGCTTTTACTGTATGGTTTTTGAGGTGGTGGCGTGGCCTCCTATTAGTATGTATGGCAGAGTATCTAAATTGTGGAGGAAAGTGATATTTGATTTTAAAAGGGTTTTATCATTTATGTTTGATAATATGTAATTTTTATGGTAGCACATTATTTTATTACAGCATTTTCATATTTTTTCTTATATTTCACTTTTTATTAAATATTCTTTTAAGTTTTATAGAAGTCTGTTAAATTATAGGTTATTAAATTTTGAGCTATTTTTCCTATCATCAGTTTTTAAAAATGTTTTGAAATATTTATTGGGGTTATTATTCAGGAAAAATTGGCTATCTTGATTATTTATCTTTACTATTAAAAAAATTTGTATGTGAAAGAAATTATTTTACATGGATAATCTTGACTAATATATAAGTGTAAACAATTAGATACAATTAATTTCAATTAATTATAAAATTGGGTGATAAATTGAAATGTTAGTTTTAAAAATTAAATGTAATGGATAGGGGCACTTCACTTTAGAACCAACAATGAATAATTAATTTTGATGTATTATAAAATCTAGTCACTAAGATTTCAAAAAATTAATGCTAACAATTTCATGAATGTTTCAAGTTTCATTTAGACTATAGATTTTTGGGGATCAAACCTAAGTCACTTACAATCAACACAAGTGTTGTAAAAATGATTTGACAAGTTTAAGTCAAGTGTGACCCATGAGAATGACCTCACAAAAATTAATAACAAAAATCCCCTAACCTTTTCCTTATTGGGGTCTAAAAAAATTGTTAAGGTAGTGTTTACAAATACCTTAAAGGAGGTTTCTAAATTGTTGTAGTTGAGTTCTTACAAGACAAATCTCTAATCAGATTAGTGTTATGATTATGAGAAAATGATTGAAAACAACATTCTCAAGCATGTAGATGAAGTATCAAATTTTAATGTAGATAAAATCATTTTAATCTCCCAAATTAAATGATCTTAGATTAATTTACTCCCTACTCAAATATAGCAATTAATTTTACATTGAATGTTCAAGACATTGAAACAATCAACAAAAATGAATTGCCCAATTGGATCATAATGAGTTGTGAAAATGGGTCAACTTTTGAGAATTATAATTTTATAAATAATCCCAACTCACTTGAGATCAATCCCGAGAAACTTAGTATTGACCCAAGATACGTAAGTGTTATTTTTAGCACATTGATAAAATATGTGGATATAGGTTTGAATGTAGGCAAATAAATGATGTATAAATGGTGAATACATGGGAGTGTGTGTAAATAGGGAAGGGATAGGTCTAGTAGATGAAAATAAACAAAAATAAGAATGAAGTAAATAGAAATAAATATTGGGGTGTGAGTAAAAAATAGAAAATGAATTTACGATCATTTTTATCCATTCATGGAAAATAAATATTGAAACATTTGAAATGGATATTTGGTCCATATAAAGTAATCAACCATTCTTGGATTCTACTTGCTTTTTCATGCTACTTTTAGTTCTCTAGATGAACCTAAAAAATATTTCATGAGTAGTTTATATTACACAAATTGAATAGGCATACCTTCTTTTAGCTATCTCAAAAAATGAAAAGCGGAGAGAGAGAAGGGTTAAGAAATCTATCTATATTTTTTGGTGTATATTGAGATTAAGGTTATTCTAGGAATATTGATGAGCCTCTATGTAACATAAGTCACTATTTAAAATCTCAATCATAAGAATATTTGTTACAATATGTGTTCCTCTCGAACTAGTTAACTAAATAGTATATAAGGAATTGAAGGAGTGAAAAAAATAAACATGATAATGAAAATGATGAAATGTATAGAATAATAAAATAATATGTATGAAATTTATCATGAAAAACATATACTAAGTTTCATACAAAATGATGATAGGTATTAAGGTGAAAGGTTGCTTGAAGTCTAGGTAAACCATGAAGCTTGGTTGGGATTTGAAGCTAGCTATGTATAATTTAAGGATGAAATCTCAAAGTTACATCCCACTTTTATAAAGAAAATATCCAACACTAATATATTTTTTTTTTTAAGTTGAACAACTACAAAATGAGATATATGTTTTGAATTTTCAAATGATATAAACTAATTAAATGTACATTTTTTAGTATATTTTATATTAATATGTTTTTCAAATAAAAATAAAATTTAATGTATTTTTAATAATATTGACAATATAATTTAGTTGATAAAATGTTAAAACATGAGGTTAGGTGGTGTGTAATATTTTATAAATTTCATCTTTTAAACTTCAATTGAAAGTTATGTGTATTGAAAGTACTATTGTTTGGCATGATGTACATTTTTAGCTTAACAATTCATTCAAAATTAAAATTAAAATTTATATCATTTCAACATGGAATATCTTTTAGAATGCATCATTTTGTAAAATAAAATTTAGTATTTTTTCTTGAGAAAATAGTCTACCATAATTTTTTGTGTAGACAACCTAATTTTATAAATAATAAAAAGAAAGTCTAAACATCACTTATAAATCTAAAAAAAATCATTTTACATAAGTAAGAGTTATGAAAATATAATGTTTTTCAAATAATTTCAATTTTTTCTTAATAAATTGGCCCCAAAGTGATGTTACATATGTATTGAGTGAACACTTTCAATTGCAAAATTAGTGGATGAGATCTAATTTAGCTAGAACAAATCCAAATAGAATGTATGTTAAGCATAGTTGAATTTTAATTGTAAATGTTTAAATTGATTTGTGTTGATAATTTTGCCTAAAGTGGGACATGTCTTTCAACTTTCACCCATAATCATTGAATTATAAATTACATGAGTGCATAGAAAAAAAAAATGATTTGTAAATGTGTATCACTTCATAATTGATTACATCTCAACATAGATTTATAAAACTATATATTCTTGTGTATGGCTACTTTATCACTAAGAAATAACTAACATATATTGTTTATTAAATAATATAACAGTTCTAACACTCCCCTCTTATTACATTGTCCTTGTAAACATATCCCTAAAATCTCACAATTCACCTTCCCCAGGGATCCCCCATTAAGGTTTACATTAAAAAAAAGATTAAATAAAATTAATATACATTTTTGATAATATTTTTCGTTGAAGAAACAAATCTTGAATCAATTGGAACTCCATCAGGTTGCCTCATGACCCTCAGAAGGGTGTAGTTTTCATCTAAATTCCCAAGTTATCTTTTCTTCTAACTCTCAAACCATATATTCTAAAATTATTGGACAATAATCCATATTAAAATTTACACTCATAGATCCCCATCAAGTTGTCTTTTGACCCTTGTAAGTATATAATGCTCTATCATAGTCTCATGAACTTGTTTGAAAATAATTGATATGGAGTTCAAACATAAAATCCCTTATTTATCTCCAAAATCAAACTTCACAATATATGTATTTTTCAAATCCATAAACATAAAAGAATAAATCTAAGAAAAATAAAAAAATGTTCTCATGCAAAGAACCATCTTAAAGTAAAGTTGACTTGAGATGATATAAATTGTGTAATCTTATCGTGCCACCAACCTCTAATATGATCTTGTTATACTTTGTTCATTTGATGAATTAGATAAGTATTTGGAGTCTTTTTAAGTTGTAGCAAAGATAGCCCCAAAATTCCAAGTATAACCATCTAAAGAACCATTGCAACATTGTTAAACTCATCTACAAGATAATCAACAATTTTTTTAATATTTTGGAATGTTATTTCATAGACACTAGTAGTAAGAAGATTGATTACTTGATTGGAATATCTCAAGGAAGATATATCAACTACTTGATATCTTACAATACTGGTAAAACTAATCTGTTTTGCATTTTCTCTTGGAAGGAAACTTACCTTTCACTTACCACTAATAGGAAATGCATTAAAATGACTATGTGGCCTTTTATGAGTGCTCATATGTAAAAAATGAATGATTGTATCTTGACAATAATGAAATTTCTTAGACATGATTCTAGTAGTGAGTTTAGGCCTTGCAACCTTCATGCACGAATATTAGAACCATTCAAGTATTTAAAAACACTCAACATTATTGCATTTCTCTAAGGCACTGACTCTTTTCACCATACAATATAAATCATCCAATGCCAATGGTTGAAAGAAGGAATTATCTACCAATATGAAAGTCAAGCATTTATATCTATACTATGAATCTACCTTTCAAAAATTATCTTTCAATATAGATATAAAAAGAATTTTTTAACCACGACCAATCCACACAAGTGCATTAGAAACATTATATTGTTAGGTTGCAACAACCCTAAAATTCACCAAATTAAACCACCAATATTATTTCTACCTCTAATAAAAATTGGTCACAAGATACATAGATTTGCATGTGTCAAGGAGGTACAAAAAATAATTAAAAGAAAAAAAAATGGGAAACAAATTATTTCATTTCATTTGACAATGATTGTTAAGGAGGAAATTTTAATAAAGTTAATAGAAATACAATTCAAATGCCTCCACACAAGCAAGAAATATTAATACACCCTTCCAATTGTTTCATTGAATTTACACAATGTTTAATAATGGGTGAGCCTATAAAAGAGTGAGTGACCTAGATGATGGATCAATAAGCAATAAGATTTAAAATCAATATTGTCTATTTTATTAGGAATAAGTTGTCTCAACATTTGAGTTTTGATCATTGATTTTTTAATATTTTAATATAGAAATTGTATTTGATAATTATCCTAGTTGTAATGTGAGTTACAACTTGTAGTTTCAATCTCAAAGCAAGAGTCAAGTTGGAAGTTACTATTTGCAGGTGGAGTTGTATATGAATGAAATTTCAATTTCATGTTTATTTTGCATGAAATATGAACACTTTAAAGGTACAATTATATTTTGATACGTGCAAGTTTAGTGGAAATTGGAAACTTACCATTATGCATGTGTTTAGTTAAAATATAATATTTCATGTGTTGACAATTGGAAACTTACCATTATGCATGTGTCTAGTGGTTTTTGCATTTTCCATGTTTCATCTTCAAACTAGTGTGTTGGATTTTAGAAATATGTAATTAATGCATTGTAAGCTCCTATATAGAGAGAACTTGTATTTTGGATTTGTTTACTATTATTTTTTTCAAGTACCATTATGCTACCAAAATTACTCCAAATTTAAGAAGAAATTTGAAGACTCCTATAAGATCATAACTCTATAATTATATTGTAATTTTGTTGTTGCTAAATAATATAATTGAGATTTTTTTTGGAGTGTGGAGTTTTTCTCTTGAAATGGTTTTCCCCATATAAAATTTTATGATATTTTTTCAATTTTTTATTTGTTTATGATATGTGTGTGCATCTAATACTATAATAGTTTAAAGGCATTTAATAAAATTTTGCAACTCTCTCTTGCTTAGATTTTTGTTGGAAGCATCTTCCATGCACTTGGATTCGGGTTTCAATTGGTATTAGAGCCTAGCCAGCCTTGATTTTGTTGTTTGGTTTAAAGGGTTTCTTGAGATAATATTTATTTCAATGGGATTTTTTGAAAAGGGTACTTTGTAACCTTGTTGTAGGAAAAGGATGGCAAGTACATCCAATAGAACTAAAATGAATAAATTTAATGGAAGGAACTTCAAGTTATGGAGGTTGAAAATATATCTACTAGTATTCTCCCACTCATCTTGATATTATTTCACCCTTTGTTAAGTACTACAAGGTATGGAAAGAAAACTATAAGTATTGGCACCATAGCACATAGAAAATAAAATTATTTTATAGGAATACACTCATCATTGTGACGGTCAAATCATTGAACTTGAGGGAAATTATGATGATTTACTATTAAAATCCCAAATTCTCTTTTAGACATGAAAAAAATATTTATACATGCCATAAATTATAAGAAATATTTTGTTAGTGCTTGACAGTTTTTTCTATGAGGTCTCTATAGATATTTATTAGAAGAATGAAGAAGAAGCCCTTCGGTGTGTTGTCATTGATCCTAAGATTGGTTGGTAACAATTTTTTCAATCCAAAAAGACTATGTTTCTATTATTTTGATATGATAATTTGGTATGGAAATACTCTTAGTAGAAGATCACTCCATAGATTTTAATATAATAATCAAGACTATTAGTTGGATATTTGGATAATTTTGCAATGGTTTTTGTTAAAAGGAATGGAAGATATGAATGACAGAGTTTGGCTTATAGTATTATGCTCAGTGATTGTGCAAATGGTTTGATTTTTCTTCTAGCTGACATAGATAACTAGTGTGTGCTTTGTTGGTGATTTAAAGAGTTCCTTATTAGGAATGGGTATACTTAGTTCATGCTTTGCACATTTTTCTTTAATGAAAAGGTGATTTGAGTTGAGTCAACAAGCTACATATTAAATTAAGTATGTGTACATCTAATTAGGCTAGCCTAATTGATGTATGAAGTTGTAATAGTGTGCATATATATATATATGAAACATCATTTTTTATTGTGGAGAGATGTGTGTATGCGTACAATGTGTGATATGTGAAAAAGTTATAAGTAGTGATGTGTGACTATGGAATACTATGTGAAGTTGTATTTAGTTGAGGTAGTTGATGTATACCTACAAACCAACATAGGATTTTGTATTTATAAGCCTAATTGAAACTAAATTTAGCACACATAAGGTTTATTTCATCAGTTCATCATTTTGGTAGTGAGCCGCACTCCTTTTTGTAATTATTTCAAGTTGTGAGCCTTTCAAGGGTAGAGAGCCCTAGCAGTGAGCCCTATAATAGCTTATAATCAGTTATAACATATGGAGAGCTAATCCTCACCATGGTTTTTCCCATTTTGGGTTTTCCACATAAAAATCGTAATGTTCACTTATTATGTGGTGAACTATACTTCCTTTCATGATCTTGTTTATAGTTGTAGCTAGATATGTTTTAATTATTGAATGGTTAGCAATTAAATGGTTTAGTAGAATATTGATTAACCTCCCCTCTTAGTATTCTGGGTGTTCAACAATTGGTATCAGAGATTGGTTCCTTTGGAAAATTTTAACAACTTAAGGAAGATCTTGAAGTTTGAACACATGGATGATAAAAAGTATCATATTCCTCCAGAAGAGATCTCTACTACTAAGGAACTCCATGCTACTCTTCAAGACTTGGAAAAAAGTGAAAATGAGAAAGAAAATATAAAGCAAAACTTGAGTGAAGCAAATGAATGCAACGAAAAGTTAAGAGAGAAAATCAAGAAGTTCAAAGAAAGGCATAGATAAGTCAATGATCAATTGAAGAAAGCTAATGAAGAAACCACCAGACTAAAGGTGCAAGTGGAAGAAAAGAAAATAATTGAAAATTTTCAAAAAGTTGAAATCCAGAGCAAGAATGATGAGTGTAGAAAGCTTGAACAAGAAGTGGTAACCTTAAGATCTGACTTGGAGATTGCAAGATCCCATGAAGAAAAATTCAAAACAAGTACTACAACTTGATGAGTTGATCATATTTTAGAAATGTTCAAATCAGTTTGGTTAAAAAAATGTTGTGTCCTACACTTGCAAAAAACCAAGGCATATGTCAAAATTTTGCACAAGCAAAATGGGAAGAAACCTGATCTAGAACAAAAGAATAAACCTGTGAATAATGTGTATCCTACTGAAGTCAGAAAGGAAATGGAGAAAATTTAGAAGAAAAAGGAAGAACCTAAGAGTAAGGATGAATCAAATATATCTATACCTACATCTAGTGCAGACACTTCTAAAAACCAAACCTATTATTGGTTTTAGGGGGAGTAGTTATAAAGATGTCTAAAAAAACATTAAGCTAAGAGGTGTCAAGTAGTGACACATAGATATGTGATGTAAAATGGTATTTTGAAGATGTTGAAAAAGATTTGGCAGAAAGGGTGCAAATTTGGAGGTTTGCAGAGCTTTTTAGGGTTTACAATTTATTTCACAAAGTGTCTATCATATTTTTGAAGGTGGAATGCATTTAATGCAAATTAGGGAAAATTGATAAAATGTAAAGTGAAAGAACAAGTTGAATTAAATCACTTTTATACATTCAGAAGAAAGTAGAGCGATATGAAGCAAGGTGAAGGCGATTTAGTGTACTTTCCAACAAACCCTAGTTTCCGTCGAAGCTTAAAAGAGTTGTTGAGACCTACGAGAGACCCCAACCTAGGTTTTAGAATATTTTAATGGAAATTTTATGAAATGGACCCCATGGGTGCATTTTCACAAATCCCAAATATTATTTTTCCTACTTAGGATACCATGACCTACATTCACACAAAATTGGAAGAATTTGGCCATCATGAACTCATGGATCAATAGGTAAAGGAATTGAATAGAGATGATTACTCCGTGAAGCCATAATATGAAAACCTAGTATGGAAGGAACTAGATGTATGTAATTTATTCCTAAACTTTTGTGGAGATATGTTTGCAAAATTTGTGAGGATGACACTTAGCCAAGTACACGAAAAATTTTTATGGACAAGAATTGGTGGACTAATTACCAAGGAAGTGATTAAAGCCATAATAGGTCTCTATGAAACTAGACCTGTACCATTACTAAAAGCTATGAAAAATGATGTGGTAATGAAGCTAATGAGTGCCACATATGATAAAAGAGCACTAACAAAAAATCCCATTAAAAATTGAGTCGTGAAGTATGTTGCTATTATGATTGGTAAAAAAATATACTTTACTAACCGAAGCAATTCAACGTCTTCTACAACAATTCATGTTGCACATGAAATGGTGGTTAATGGAAGGGATTATGTTTTGTGTGAGTTGCTCTAATAGCAATTTATGGATAACTTGAACTAGACTAAAACAAAGAAATATCCTTTCATGTTTGGATCATTGGTGGTTTGTTTGTTATTTTACTTCTTAAAGGAGCTACCTAGAAACACAAATATTATATGGGATGACAACATACTAGTAGCACATCAAAATTTTGAACACTTGGATATTCTTGGAGGCTACAAGCCACATAATGATGGTCTCGCTATATTCTATGTATTTTTTCAGAACATGTATGAGAGACATATAGTTCCAAAAAGCTTAGTGAAGAAATATGCATAGGATATAACCTTTCTACTATCTATTGATGAATGTATTATTGAGGCAGTAGAATTGAGGAATCTATGGATAGATCCTCTTGGATGTGAAATTGAGGAACAAGTAGCTAAAGGACTAATTGAAATATTATTGAATAGTCTTAAGGATCCTACTCATTCTCGACATGCTACTTATGGAAAAAAGTCCACTAAAGTGCATTTGGACACTTCATCACCACAAAGGACTAAAAGAGTAAATAAAATGGTTGATGAATTCTTTCAAAGGAATTCAATTTCTAAGGATGATGTGGATAGCCTAAGGGAACTTGTAGAAGAGAAAAAACCCAAATCAATTGATGTTCCCTTCGGGCCTAGGAGATCAAGAAGAGCATATTCGACCACTTCCTCTACATTACCAACAAATTTGAGTGCATTTGCTACAATAAAAAGAAAGCAGGCAGTGCACAATTCCCCTGCAACACTTAACATACCTGAATCCTCTAGACCCAAAACTAGGGCATCTATGAAGAGGGATGTACCCCTTGTTGTACCACTTGTGCCCCTAGAAAAAGATTAAAGCAAAAGGAAAGCATGAAAATAAATTTGAGTGGTGCTATGCAAGAAGAAATAGAACTTGGGATAGGAGAAGAAATCCAGTTGAAAATGAAGAGGAAGAGCAGTACCCCTACCAGTAATGAAGAAACTGAAACCAAAGATAAGGTTGAAATATTATTTGATGATGAAGAGATAGAAGATGAAATGGAAGCTTTCAAAATTCATGTGCAAGAGAAGAAGAAAGATGAAGGTACTTCAATACCTATGGAGGAAATTCCCAACTCTCCTTGAATAAGTGATCATCCACCTCTAAAGATGGAATCTTTAGTGAATAATATGGTAGAATCTAAGGATTTGCTAGCTATTCCTAGATTATTTGATGAAGTTGATAAAAAAAGATAAGGAAAAAATTATAGATGCTTTTGTTCAATACATAGTTATCTTTAATAAGTTTATAAAATCTATAACAAAGAAGGTGATTGATAATGTGTGGGAAGCATTAGCTCATAGAAGGAATGAAGTTGTAACCATTGAAGACAAATTCAAATATGATGCCTTAAACACATATGGATTCTCCTTGTCTAAGGAAGATGTTGTCACCCTACTAAAAGAGGGTTCCCAGTTGTTTAGGGTCAAATAGAAAGTCGCTACCTTACTAAAGAGAAGGAAAGTACTAAAAATTTGAGGCAAGAAACAATTGATACAGTTAGAAAAATGGCAAAGAATTATGGGATGAAAAATAGTTATTCATCTCATACAGTTCAAGTAGAGGAGCTTGTAAATCTTACATAAATAGAGGACCATCATGTTATGGAAAATATTGGTGAAGCACATGTTGCTTCAGAGACATATATTCCTTTGATGATACAAAAAAAATAACCAGTAAACATATTGAAGATCAGCAAAAAGGTGACACTAGTAATAATCCAAAAGAACATAATGAGGATACTAAAAATATAGAAGAAAAAGACAAGAATGAAAATGAATGAAATAAAGGTGAAAAGGAAGACATCTGATGATTGTGGCAATGGAAATTGTACTCCCTTTTTGGAGAAAGTACAATTCCTTGCCTAGTTTGGACCTATTTTGGTATCCTTTCCTTCATGACCCCTTAAAATCATCATTAATAGGCCCCTAAGACACTTTATTTCAAATCCCAAGGCTTATTTCAACTAAAATCCTAACAAAATCAATAAAACCATTAAATTTTCTAACAATCCATCATTGGCCCACCCTGGAAATCTTAGGTGGGACTCATATGCCACCTTGGGTATATGAGTCCCCCTAGGTGGGACCTATATGCCACAAGTGGCGTATGAGTCCTATGTGCCATATTTTTAGGGTTTGAGTAGGAAATTCAAGTTTTTAATTCAAAATTTTGGTTGATGTCAGCTATTGAGATCTCATAAATGGTAAATTAGGTGTAATTCCTACATAAACAAGATTCTATGTCATTATTTTCAATCTAGAGAAGCAATTCAAGATCTAAGCATTCACAAGAACTCATGTATTCTTTCACAAGAGCATTCAAAAGAAAGTAGCAAGAAAATTTAAAGTCTTGTATCAACATTTTATAGTATTTTTTAAGGTCTTCAAGCTCACTTTCATTAATGATCTAGCATTTTCAAATATTGATTATGGTTGCCTATGGTGAATCATGATGGATTCTAGGTTGGGGAAATGCAACTAGCCATCAACCCAAGAGTAATGAATTGTTTCTTAAGTGATTTTATCCTCCATTATCACTCTAATTTCACCCTAAGGAAGGAACATGCATCATTATGGCTTATTAGTGTGATTAGAGATCTCCCAAAGTGAGTCCTTCATCTTCATGTTTCATTCACACATCTTGTTCTAGCACATTAGGATAGAGTTGCATTGAATTTAAAATTTCCTAATCTTAGATACACTTAAGGTTAGGATTTATGTTCACAATTACATTCAAGATCCATTGTTCCTATCAAGGTTTAACTACCAAACTAGGGGTTTGACTGAGGAAAATCCTCCATAAGCAAATCAACACTTTATTCTATATTATAGGTCTTTTTACAGGTTCAAATACAAAAATTAGATTGTGAAGGAAGAGTAGATATTAGAGAGTAGATCTAGACTTTCACTTCTGAAAAAATTAGAACGGGATTCATATGCTAGTAAACTGTAGATTTTTGGCACCCTAAATCTTTCTAGCACTTCTAGGATTTTTCACCAAAAAGAAGAAAGTAGGGCCAAAATCCTAGCTAGGTTCACTCAAATTATGCAATGTATAATGTTATTTAGACTAAATGAGATGATCTAAATGCAACTAATCTATGAAATTAATCAAGTATGAATGCAAAATCTAAGAAACAAGTGATGTTTGAAAACACATTGTGTAATGCAACCATGAACTAGAAAGGAATGCAAACCTTAATAGAAATGAATGAAACCTGAAGTGTGCACCTGAAAGCTTGAAGGAGACTAGAAATTTCTTTTGAAACACTACTAATTCTAACTTTTTAGGCTTGGTGGGACTCATTTTCCATTCTAAGTGAATTAGTCCCAGTTCTGCAAAACTGAGTTGGAACCCGTTTTTGACAAAAGGGTACTTAAAAATGCAAAAAAATAAATATTTACCCTAGAGTGGGACTCATTCTCCACTCATGGAAAATGATTCCACTTTTGAATTTCTAATTTTAAAAAGTGGAATCCAAAACTTTTGATCTGTTCTTTTACTTTCTATAAGTGTCTACTTCCAAAACTCTGATTTACGAGTTTTAAAATGAGTTTTTTGTTGATATTTTGACTTGTTGAATGAGGAGAAGACTTGAGAAACCTTACAACTTGATCTTCAATGATTTCCAAGCTTCCAAGAGTCCTAAATCACAAGACAAAAGAGAGAGAGATGTTGGATGTTAGGGCACGAGGGTTTGCCTTGGTTAAATCCCTTTTAGGTAATTAAACCAAAATGATAAAAGAATGGAATGAAACATGTAATAATGGAATTGATTACCTCACCATCCTATTTGATCTTGAATTTCTATAACAATGGTGGAAGATTTAGCCCTTGAATTTCTTTAGGAGCTTTCTTGATGTCTTGCAATGATAAAACCCTAAGTTGCTTTACTTGAGATAGAAGAATGATGGATGAATGAATGATAATAGATAAGAGATAAGAGATAAGAGATGTGAATTATAGTTAAAAGACTTATATTTATATGAAATTAACCTATTTTACATATTAATACCTCATCGTAGGCCAACATCAAGCAATATTAGACTCAAATTTTAGTTTTTCCCCGCTCAAAGGTCAAAATTGAGCCAAATGGGACTCATTCACCACCCATGGTGAATGGGTCCCAACTGGATGGGACTGATTCACCATGCATGGTGAATGGGTCCTACAGGGGCCATTTTGACAGCTCAAATCCTAGGAGATAAGGAAATAAGATTTAAAATATAACTTTATCAGGTATTTGATTAATTCAAGCCTTGAAATGAATAATATGGGTTAATATGGGACTATTAGTGATGATGTGAATGTCAAATAGGGCTTGGCACATAAAAATCAATGTGAAAGTTTGATTAAATACACTTTACAACACTAAAATGAGCTCCACATAGCCTAGAAAGGCACAAGAACCAATGTGAATGTGCAAGACACATCACAACACTAGTTTATCATTAAGTTCACTTCAAAAACTTTCTTGATTGATGTAATAATTTTATTAAACACATTTTATAATGTTGAATTAGGGAGAAATAGGTTCATTAAATCTAGAAAAGCATGAAAGTATCTTACAACGCTTTACAACACCTTTACAAAACATTGTTAAAAGCATGCTATTCAACTTGCAAGGGTCCAAGACTTAGTGTGGATGCATAAAATGCCTCACAACACCTAAATCAAGGTCGTAATAATTCCAATTTATCATGAATTATTCCCATGTTAAACAAAGGGTACTTTTTTCTACGACACATCTAGAAGTGTCGTATGAGTCCCACTATAGGAAATTTTTTAGAAGAAGGAAATATATCACATATACAAATTACATTGATACTCTTATTCCATATGCACATACATACTTATATATATTCACTCATACATATGTATGTTTATATATAAATATGTATGTATTGTAATAATAAATAAACTGTTACTTAGGGCTATCAGCTCATATAGAATCAAGCACCCTTATCTGGTGTAACTACCAGTTGAAATACTATTAGCATCTAGTCATCAATTATGTAAAGTATAAGCACAAACAATATACATCATGGACTCTATGTTGAAACAAACATAAATCGAATTCAAGTGCCAATTCCCATATGTTTCAAAAGCTAATTTCAATACGTTTAGATGTCAATTCTGATATGCATTTAAGCTCAATGAATAGGAATGAATGTGTAGATTTTAATATAAAATCAATACATATGATATCCAATCTTTAGATGCAAGTATATAAATTTATCAAAGAAATATGAATAAACATTAGAGTATCCACTTAAGTAGTCATTAAAAAGGAAGGTGCTAAAAGTGATTATCCAAGTTCGACCGAAATCAATACCCTATAAAATATTTTAAAAGGAAGGAATGACATATTCAGGAAAAATGAATTCTTCTTAAAATTCAAAAATTCCATCGATATTCAAAGCTAATGCAAACTATATAGCCAAGAATTGAATACTTTAAAAATCTCAATGCTTAATAGAACCATAAGGAATGAATACAGGGCACAATTGCATTGCTTGAGTTTCAAAATGCACATGCAGAGAAGGAATTTTCTGGCTACCGCAACCAATAGAATGAAAAACAAGTCATAGTTGTAAGTGTATAAGTAAACTTCCATGTAGAGGACATGAATACAACAAGGATTGCCTTGTCATAAGGTATGCAAGAATTTAATGGAAAAAAGAGGGTGCATCCTCCAACTAGAATACTGTGAGGAATGTCATAAAAGAAATGGGCATGTGTAGGATCATGATGGTCCAAAAAGTGGCGATATGATTGGTATGTGTAGGGTATCTGGATGATAACTTTTTTTTACCCAAAATTGATGAAACGAAAAGGGTTTTTAAAGAAGATTCTCAACTTTCCACCAATATAAACTATGCTTTACTTTGTTCAATTTAATAAATAATTATTATTCATATTCTATTTGAATTATGAGTAAAGTCCTAATTGATTGGCTAACTAAAAAACATCTATAGGGTATGTGCAGGATCATCATGGAAAAAATAGGCCCTTAAGTGGCAATTTTTTTAAAAAAATAAAACTTATGTAGCTTGACGTAAAAATTTGAATAAGTTATCTATATATTTTCAAAAATATGTAAGAATATAATCTATAGCAAATTGAATTTATTTTCTAAACAAGTAGGTTTATTTTTTTTTTAAATCTACTTGGTGAAAATTTGAAATTTCAATGCAATAGTACTTAAATTTAAGGGAAAAAATAAAGTAGGTGTATGTCTAACCACCCTAACCACAATAAAATGATAATATGTTTTTATAATATTTTAGATATAAGTAGAGGACTCATGTCCTGATGTGATGCATATTTTTTTGTAATTTTTTTCTAATTAAATAATTAGTTATGAATTTTTTATTACAACTTTTTAAAAATATAAAACTCGTATGTCTGACCGCTTTAACTTGGTTAAAACTTCATGATTTTTTTTTTAAATCTTATAGTATGTAAAGCATAGAATGTGATGCATGTTTAAGATTCAAAAAATGTGATACCATTTGAAAGCTATCAATCAGGACTTTAGTTTTAATTCAAATAGAAAATGAATAATAACTATTTATTAAATTCAAAGTAAACAATAATTTATATTGGTGAAAATATGATAATTTCCTTTAAAAACCCTTTTTGTTTCATCAATTTTAGGTAAAAAAACGTTCGTCTGTGAAATACCCTACACGTACCCTTCATATCGCTACGTTTTGGCCCATCATGATCTTGCACATATCCTATAGCTTTCAAATAGTGTCACATTTTTTTGAATTTGAAACATGTGTCACATTCTATGCTTCGCATACTATAGGATTAAAAAAAATGAATTTCATGAAGTTTTGACCAATTTAAGGTGGTCAGACATACAATTTTTTATATTTTTGAAAATTTGTACTAAAAAAATCATAATTAATTATTTACTCTAAAAAAATAGAAAAAAATATGCATAACATTGGGACACAAGTTCTCTACTTATATCTAAAACCTTATAAAAAATCATTATCATTTTATTGTGGTTAGGGTGGTTAGAAAAACACTTCTTATTTTGTCCCTGAAATTTAAGTACTACTGCATTGAAATTTCAAATTTTCACTAAATAGATTTTAAAAAAAAATAAACCTAGTAGTTTAGAAACTACATTCAATTTTCTACAGATTTTGTTCTTACATATTTTTGAAATAAAATAGATAACTTATTTGAATTTTTTTACGTCAAGTTTCCTAACTCTGATTTTTCTAAATTTTTTGCCACTTAAGGGCCTATTTTTTTTCATGATGATATTGCAAATACCCAAATACAAGATTCGACTAAGCATAGTTAATTTCTTGGGAAAAGCTTTAAAGAAAGACTCTAAGCAAATGGCATCAGGAGTAAACTAAATACAATCACAGGCATAAAAATAATATAGAGAAGACATGAAACCATGTATTGGGAATGTTGTAGCAATGCAAAAGCACATTTACTCCAAAAAAAGTATTTATTTTGAAAAAAAAAGAAGGTTATAAGAAAGAGGAACTTGGAATAATTTGGTTGACTACGCTGGATGTTGATGCTGGGTTTGAATTATGAGTTGCAACATCAATTAATCTCAAAACCCCAACAAACTTTACAAAATTCTAATTCCAAACCACAATTCCAGTAGAAAGCTTCCAAGAAATAGAGAAAACCCCCAAAGCCTCCAAGAATCAGAAACTCAAGTTTTCAAGAACCAGAATAACTATTCAAGGAAAGCCAAATTAGTTTCCAGAAAAATAACAAAAAGCCCCCTTTCACTGTGACAATTAACCAATTTATTTACCATTTTCTCCCAATTCTCTATTACTACATGCCTTTTAAATTTAATTAATTAATTTCATTTTCCACTACTATCAACTACCTTCTTTTTATTATTTTATAAATCAACCATACTTTAATATTTGCACAAAGTAAATAAACTATTCAAATATTGAATTTATTAATTTAATTTTTCCTTTTAATTTCCTTACACAATACAATAATTAATATATTTATTTAAATATTTCTTTGTTAAATCATATATTTTAATTTATTTAAATCAAATAATATTTTACTAATATTTATTTATCAAAACTACAAATATATTAAAAAATTTATTTAAATTATCAAATTTCTCTTTAACTACAAGAATCTTGTATTTTAATATAATAATCAAACAAAAAAACTAATCAAGTACATTACTCAAATGAATAAAACACCAAGTAGTACCAAAACTCACAGTGAAACGAAAGGTGATACAACAACAATATTGGAAAACCAACTCAAACTAACCACACAAATAGGGTATGGAAAATAGATACTTATCCTTGTCAAGGATGATGGCTCAACATAAAGGACCCGATGCTATCTCCATTGGGTTTAAGGCATGCTCAAACCTGGCAACTTAGGTGGAGTTGGTGCCTGGTACCTACAACCTACAACAAACTAGATAGTCGAGCATGTGCATAGTCAAATAGTCAAACACATCATGAAGGGAAAGTCATAGTGTTGTAGGGTAATCACAAGTGAGTGATGTGACACTTTTTCCCCTTCACCAAATAAATCAACACATAATAATCAATTACTTATCAATATGATATCAATAATCATCAGATGAAGACACTATTAATCCACATGGTCCATTAAATCCATATACTAAACATAGTATGAGCATAAAACATTAGTGATAAAGTATCATCAACTACATCAAAACTATGAATCCATCATCAAACAAAGTATCATAATGTACAAATACAACCAATTAACTATCATTGGTAAAAAGAAAATTGAGGAGCACTACATGCACCCCTCCTAGAACTAGGCTTACTCTTGTAATCCTGCAAACAAATATGGGTACAACTCTCTCATCCTGGATACATCCTCCCAAGTAGCAGAAGACTTGTCATTTAGATCCCACTGGACTGTCACCTGCTCAATGTCTCGAACCCTAAGGGTGAGTCTCCTATGTTATATCACACCCACAGGCTCCAAAGCCAACTACCCATCCTCTACCTATAAGGAATTCCAATCAAGGACATGAGGTATATGTAGATAATCAAGTATGAGAATTGAAATGTGAAACACGTCATGAATGTGTGATAGGATGGGTGGTAAAGCAAGATGGTATGCAACAAGACCAATCCTCTCCAATATCTCAAAAGGCCCAACAAAGCATGATACAAGCTTAGATATTTTTCCATAATGGATTGGACTCTTTCGTGAACACACCTGCAGGAATATCCAGTCCCCAGCTGAGAACTAATGATCCACCCTATGAGCATCAACATATTTCTTCTGTCTATTCTGGGCTACCACCAAATACCCCCTAATGTGAAACACCTACTACTCCATCTCTTGTGGAGCATATCTAGACCAAGAAGAAATTTGTCCTCAAGATGATCCCAACTCAACAGGGTCTGATAAGGATAACCATACGACACTTGAAAAGGAGGCATGCCAATAGAACTATGGTAACTATTATTGTATGAAAACTCCACCAAATATAGGTAGTCCTCCCATCGAGACTGTTGATCCATAACTTACATCCAAAGCATATCCTCAAGGATCTGATTAACCCTCACATTCTTCCCATCAGTCTCTAGATGATAAGCTGAACTAAAGTTCAACTAAGTCCCCAATGCATGCTATAGGGATGTCTAAAGAGTTGAACTAAAGACTAGATCTCTATCTAAGATAATCGTGTGAGGAATACCATGCAACTTGAAAATGTCTTCCATGAAAAATTTGGTGACTAATGAAGCATTGTACGAGGATCAAATGGGAGAAAAGTGTGCCACCTTAGTCAACCTATTCATGGTGACCATGATGGAATTGTGCCAATAGGAAGACACTAGAAAACCAACAATAAAATCCAATGATATAATGTCCCATTTCCACTCTTGGACCAGGCAGGGATGCAAATGACCTACAAGATGTTGATGTTCTACCTTCACTCTCTGACACTCCAAACATCTAGACATAAAATCAACAATATCCCTCTTCATCTCGGCCCAAAAGTACAACTGACAAAGGTCTGTGTTCATCTTCTTGAAACTCATATGAGTAGAATAGGGTGCCCGATGTGCCTCTGACATGATCAAAGTACGAATACCTCCTAAGGAAGGAACATAAATATGACCCAAGTGCAGCAAAAGGGAATCTAACTCAAGGGAATATCCTGGAAATCTACCATCCAATGCTCTACCTGACTCAACTTCAGACCTCACCTCCTGATACCAATTATCTGATGGAAGTGTTGTAAGGATCTAACTACTCAAGTCCACTCCAAGAATCACTATCAAAAGCTCGTGTCTCCACCAACTAAGAGCATCCACCTCCACATTCTCCTTTCCCTAAACGAATTTCACCTCAAAATTATACTAACACAAGAACTCCATCCACTGTCTCTGCCTCAAATTCAGATTAGGCTACACGAAAATATACTACAAACTATAATGATCATTGTGCAGCTCAAACCGATGCCCCAACAGAAAGTGCCTCCATCTCATCAAAGAATGAACCACAATGGTTAACTCTATATCATGAGTAGGATAATTCCTCTTGTGATCCTTGAGTTTGTGAGACTCATAGTTAATCATGTGACCAACCTACATCAACACTGCTCCTAAACCCTCTAAGGATGCATATGTAACAACCACAAAATCCCCAGTAGGATCAAGAACTACCAAGATAGGTGCACAGGTGAACCTCTCCTTAAGAGTTTAAAAATATTTTTGGTACTGCTCTAACCAAATAAACTTCTTCCCTTTCCTCTGAAGAGAAGTGATGGGGTTGTCTATCCTTGAAAAACCCTGTATAAACCATTGGTAATAACCTACTAAACCAATAAAATTGTGAACCTGTGCAACATTAATGGGAATAGGCCAATCAATAATGGCTTGGATCTTTGAAGGATCCACAACAATTCCCTCACTAGAGATAACATGACCCAAATATTTCACCTCCATCTAGAAGAACTCACATTTTTCCAAATTTACATACAACTAGTTCTCCCTTAGACACTATAGCACTTGCCTCAAATTCTCCTCATGCTCCTCCATGGTCCTCAAATAGATAAAAATGTCATCTAAAAACACCAAGAAAAATCAGTCAAGATAGGTGTAAAATACATCATTTATCAAACTCATGAACATAGATGGCACACATTCATCAACCTAAATGACACAACTATGAATTCATAGTGTCTATAATGAGTACGAAATGTGGTCTTATGAATTTCTACCTCGAAGATGCACAAGTGATGATATCTTGACTTAAGATCAATCTTTGGAAACACCCTAGCTCCCTTAATTTTATCAAATAGATCATCGATCCTCAACAATGGATACATGTTTCTCACCATCACATTATTCAATTGTCAATAATCAATACATAATCGAAGGGACCCATCTTTCTTCTTCACAAAAATAATTGGTGCTTCTAAATGAGAGACACTAGGATGAATAAACTCCTTCACCAACAACTCCTCAAGCTGCAACCAAAGCTCCTTATGCTCCTGAGTGTTCATCCAATATGGAGCTCGTAAATATGCTCAACTCCAGGTACAAGATCTATCTTAAAATTCATGTTCCACTTAGGTGGCATCCTTGGAATCTCACTAGGAAAGACATTTGCATATTGTCTAAGGATAAGGTGACTATTAAGAGACACCTCTTAGCTCTCCCCTAACTCCAAATCATTAAGTGTCACCACGAACAACTAACAACCCAGATGCATACACCTCCTCAACTGTATTGTAGAGATCATCTGCAAGGAAATAGGCCTCTGAACACCAACTATCTCAACCTCACTACCAGAATCATCTATGCACTACACTAACTTATGTCAACAATCTATCACTTCTTGGTGAGCATCTAATGAATCCATACCCAATACAATATCATATGACCGAAGGGGAATAATACAAAGGTCTACTATGGTGCAAAGAGAACCGATCCTCAAACCACAACCATGAACAAGGGACTCAACTACTACTTTAGCAGTGAAGGCCTTGATTTGACATGCCACCTATCATCCTACTTCACTACCATTAGTCCACATCATGCTACCACAGAAGGAGAAATAAAGGAATCTAAATCCTCTGAGTCAAAGAGAATAGAAACTATACTACCCTGTAACACACTTGTAGTCTCCACCACTATACCCTAGTGCTTGACCTGGTGGTTATCGACTATTGCAAAAAAATTGTGTGACCTACCTACATCTCCTACTATCGACTCTGAAGTGGCTGGCCTCTGACTAAATCTAGATGTTCCCTTCTGAGGATACTATCTAGAAATGTGACCCTATTGAATACAAGAGAAACGCCTTGTACCTCTGTTGAAACCTCTACCACCTAGGGGTGCACTAGACTGTTGGAAAACTGCCTTTACTACATGCAATCTAAATGATTTGTGCTGGCTACACTGAATGATCATGTTGAGCACACTACCAATTCTGATTCTTTTTAGACTGAAATCTACCACCATACTAAAACTAAGAGTTTTTATGTTTAGACTAAGAATGTTGTTGTTGTTGTTGTTCCTACTATTGATCACCCTTAGTGGGTGTATGGTGGCTCCTAGAGGGACCCACTACCTAATTCTAGCCACTCAGATAATTGAAACCTACTAGAGGTGCACTACCAATTTGTACATCTGTCTGACCACCTAGTGCTATAGCTAAATTCTCCTTTACTCTAAGTCTTCTCCACAACCACCTCCATAGTTTTTGACTCAAACTCATGAACACCTCCACTAATTTGAGCATTCAAGCCTCTAATAAAATGTTGCACCAACATACCCTCATCATCATCTATGCCAACATACTACTTAAGCTCATAAAATCTCCACTCATACTACTCAACTGACATTGACATCTACCTCAACTCATGGAACTCATCTACATGACACTACCGCCAATGATTGTACAAGAACTAATCTTTGAATCTCTCTAAAAATATCTCCCATGAGACTAAATCTATATCTAAATGTAGCTTTTGCTCCTCCAAATGCCACCACATGGAAGTAAAACCTCTAAGGGGCATGATAACACACCTAACCTTAGTGTTGTTGCCATATGGATGCATGGTGAAACACCTGTTTAGATGAATTAACCAGGTCTCTGCCTCCAAACCACTAGTATTCCATTCAAAAGTAGGAGGTCGTGCTCTCAAAAGATCCCTCATATGACTGGCTAAGACAACCTCCTGCTCCACTATAACCTTTCTCCTCCTGGGAGACCTCTCTCTCTCCCTAACTACCAACTGATCACCCTCCTATCTTAGACTAAGATGGGAAAGAACCTCCTCAATCAAGTGATGCAACTGTATTCCCTCCAACCCTGGATAACTTGGATTATGATCTCTACCTCCTTGATTATTTTGGGAACCCTGCTATTCCTCACAAACAGATTTGTGGGAACTCTAAGGAGGGGAGTCATGGTGATTAGCCCCATGGGAACCACCACAACTTCTACCACATCCCCAACCTCAACCCTGACCTCTAGGCATTATCCTACATATACACCACCAAGGACAAGTTCAAGGTGTTAAGCGAGGATAATAAAGGAAAAGCTTAAAATTCAAAATATATGCAACTAAAACCACATAATGGGATCTTGTTTATGCCTAGAGTACCTAGTGTTATAACTTGAGTTTTGATACCATGTGTAATGCTCCACCATGAAACCCTAGAGGACAACATGCTAATACACCTAAAAATAATTTTTTTTTTTTGAAAGAGCAATATACACAAGATTGCAAAAGAAACCATAGCTTGAATTCTAACCTAAGTCCTCTAAGGTTTGTGACTACACTACTAGATTCCAATTAACTAAACTATCAATAATGGTAAATCATTACATTAAACGAATTACATCAGCAATATGAAATTCCATTTAATCCATCACATTTACTTGAACAATCAATATGAAATAACCATAACATGTGATCAATAGATACCATTCAGAATGAATCCATTTAACTAACATATATAATAACATCTTTTACATTATCCATTGCATAAGAGAGTTCAATAATTAATTACATCATTACATTTTTAATAACAATGTCTTCTCATATACATGTGAGGAGAGTACATCAAAAGTATAATACATGATACAATTGATTTACAATACAAGTACATGAAATATAATTCACACGAACTGGATCAATTGCAAGAGTTCACATCATCAAAAGTAGCCACCACACGATCAATCAATAGAGAAGGGAAACCAATGGAGTACAAGACACATTCCACCAAACCATGTGGAACCTAAAGGTCCACCACCCATGCTAGGAGATAGTGACAAGGTCCCACCACAAAAGAGACAAGGAAAGAACAGAGCGACACAAGCCTAACATGAATCCAATATGCAACTATATTATAACAACACACAATAGTGACACTGCTTCCAGAGGCACACAAACATCAAGGAAATACAAGTCAAGGTAATTCTAGGTTGCAGTAAAGGAGAATGTCATTGCATGGTCCTAGTATGGGTTATCCTGGCTGCCTCTCACTAGGTGCCAACCCCATCTATAGTTATCTTGGCTGCCTCACACTAGGCATCGGCCCCATAGGGTAACACATATGGAACCAAATTCCTTTCATGAAGAGAAGCAGGTTGATCTTGCCAACAAGGCCTTCTCAACCCATCCTGCGTCTAAATGAGCACTACAGGCATGGGTGAGACATCCAATTATCTTGATTAGTTAGAATCCACCCAATCCCCCTAGTTTATTAATTAAGCTATCACTTGTTAAGGAAACTCTCACATGGGTTATCCTGGTCGCCACTCCCCCCTACAACAACTAGGAGACCCAATAAAAGTAAAAATGAAGCTATCATGCACATAAAAGAAAACCACAAAATAAATGAACCCGAGCAAGGCATGAACCATCTCACTCTCAAACACAACTGCAATACAAATAAAAAGTGCATGGAAAAAGACCCATAACAACATATAGCAAGAATCACATCAGCCTAGTTCAAGGGTCAACATAAACATTTAACCAATGCAACGATTCCCAAGCCTTTGGAAGACTTCTAATATTCACCCCACAACATGGCTTATGCATTGAACAATATCCCACAATCATTCCCAAATTAATAATTATTCACTTGCTTCATATGAACAATTCAAAACAACAATAGACACATGGGATCTACAATGGGTTTACAAAGTAACCATTTCATGTTCATTGAGTATTCATCTAAAACATAAGATAATCTCTTTCCACATAAACCAAATTTCATTTATTTAATTGCAAATATATCAATCTTTCAAAGCCAATATTTTCTTTATTTCATTTAATTTACAAATATCCTCAAATAATAAGAATAGGGCAGCAATATTCTTTAATTGAAAACATTAAAATAAAAATACAAATATACCCACACATATATATATAAATATATACATATATATAAATATAAACATATGCACGTAATTGGGTATATATATATATATAAGAAGGAAACATATCACATATGCAAATTACATCGATACTCTTATTCCATACACGCATACATACTTATATATATGCATGCATATATATGTATGTTTATATTCAAATATGTATGTATTTTATTAATAAATAAACCGTTACTCAGGGCTATCAGCTTAGATAGAATCAGGTACCCTTATTTGGCATAACTACCAGTTGAAATACTGTTAGCATCTATTCATCGATTATGTAAAGGATAAGAACAAACAATATACACCATGGACTCTAAGTTGAAACAAACAGAAATCGAATTCAAGTGTCGATTCCCATATGTTTAAAAAGTCAATTTCAATAAGTTTAGATGTTGATTCCAATATGCATTTAAGCTCAACGAATAGGAATGAATGCGTATATTTTAATATGAAATCAATACATATGATATTGAATCTTCAGATTCAGGTATATAAATTTATCAGAGAAATACGAATAAACATTAGAGGATCTGCTTAAGTTATTGTTAAAAAGGAAGGCGCTAAGAGAGATTATGGGTTCAACCCAAATCAATAACGTACAAAAGATTTTAAAAAGGAAAGAACGACTTATTCAGACAAAATGAATTCTTATTAAACTTCACAAATTCCGTCGATATTCAAAGGAAAATGAAACTATACAGCCAGGTATCGAATACTTTAAAAATCTTAATGCTTAATATAACCATAAGGCGTGACTACAGGGCACAATTGTGTTGCTTTAGTTTCAAAGCAGACATGCAGAGAAGGAATTTTCTATGTACCACGACCAATAGAATGAAATACAAGTGACAACCATAAGTTTATAAGTAAACTTGCAAGTAGAGGATGCCAATATAGCAAGGATTTCCTTTTCATAAGGTATGCGAGAATTTTAATGGAAAAAAGAGGGTGTATCCTCCAACTAGATTACCACAAGGAATGTCATTCAAGAAATGCAAGATTCAGCTGAGCATAGTTAATTTCTTGGGAAAATCTTCAAATAAAAACTCCAAGCGAATGGCATCAAGAGTAAACTAAATACAATCACAGGCATATAAAGATTACAGAGAAGATATGAAACCATGTACTAGGCATGTTGTACCAATGAAAAAACATATTTACTCCAAAACAAGTATTTATTTCAAAAGAAGGTGGTTAGAAGAAAGAGGAACCTGGAATAATTTGGTTGACTAAGCTGGAAGCTGATGTCGGGTTCAAATTCTGAGTTACAACTTCAATTTCTCTCAAAACCCCAACAAAATTTATAGAAGTCCAATTCCAAACCACAAATATTATAGTAGAAAGCTTCCAAGAAATAGAGAAAACCCCCAAAGCCTCCCAGAATTAGAAACTCAAGTTTTCAAGTGCCAAAATAACTATTCATGGAAAGCTAGATTAGTTTCTAGAAAAATAATAAAATGCCCCATTTCACTATGCCAATTAACAAATTTATTTACCATTTTCTTCCAATTCTCTGTTACTAAATGTCTTTTAAATTTAATTATTTTCTTTTCTTTTCCACTATCCTCAACTACCTTCTTTTTTATTATTTTATAATTCAACCATACTTTAATATTTGCACAAAGTAAATCAATTATTAAAATATTTAATTTATTAATTTAATCTTTTCTTTTAATGTCCTTACACAATAAAATAATTAATATATTTATTTAAATATTTCTTTGTTAAATCATAAATTTTAATTTATTTAAGTCAAATAAAACATTAATAAAAAATTTAATGCAAATGGAAAATTCACCATCAACAATTCACCAACGGAAAATTCACCGCCAACAATTTACCACTGGGAAATTCACCGTCATGACAATTCACCATGCAAAAAATTAATTGCATGAATTTTTGGCAGTGCTGTGGCAGTGAATTTTCCCACGGTGAATTGCGTGAATTTTCCCACGGTGAATTGCTGGCAGTGAATTTTCCTAGAGCCTCTTCCATATTTTATTTATCAAAACAACAAATATATTAAAACATTTATTTAAATTTTCAAATTTCTTGTTAACTACAAGAATCTTGTATTTTAATATAATAATCAAACAAAAACACTAATCAAGTACATTACTCAAATGAATAGAATGCCAAGCAGTACCAAACATCATAATGAAAGGAAAGGTGATACAACAACAATATCAGAAAACCAACTCAAACTTACCACACAGATAGGGTATGGCAAACAGATACTCATCCTTGTTAAGGATGATGGCTCAACATAAAGGAATCGATACTATCTCCATTTCAATAATCTCCATTGGGATTTAGGCACACTCAAACCTGGCAATTCAGGTGGATTTGATGCTTGGTACTTGCAACTTGTAGCGAACTATATAGTCAAATATGTACATAGTCAAACAGTCAAACACAACGTGAAGGGAAAGTTACAGCGTCGCAAGGAAATCGTAAGTGAGTGATGTGACACTATTTCCCCTTCACCAAATACATCAAAACATAATAATCAATTACTAATCAACATGATATGAATAATCATTAGATGAAAACATGATTAATCTGCATGATCCATTAAATCCATATACTCAACATAGTATGAGCATAAAACATCAGTGATAAAGTATCATCAACTACATCATAACTATGAATCCATAATCAAACAAAATATCATAATATCCAAATACAACCAAGTAACTGTTAGTGGTAAAAAGAAAACTGAGGGGCACTATAGTTCCAGCCCAAAAACCCTAATCTAGGACTAAATCACCCAAACTGGCATATGAGTCCCAATAGACATTGAATTAAACATTTCTAGTATTGTAGGCCTCCGTTCAAGTTGGTATAGGTTTTTAGGTGCACCATTCTAATTTCTTAATCTTCTATTTATTTTTGCATCAATTTTTAGATCATACATTCAAGCTTTGCATATCATTAGGTTTGATCATTAGGTCTTGCATGTTACTTATCTTTCCAACCCATAGCTTGGCGGCAAACCCCTCTTTAGTCATTAACCAGATCTTAGGACATCATTTAGTGGATTTATTTCTATCATTCTATCCTTGGGTTGATATCTCTAGGGTTTCCTTGATTGAAAAAAATAGTGAAATAGGAGAGCACCATCTCTTCAAAGATAGATAAAACCATCTTCCCATTGCCAATGTTTCATTTTGGTGAACCCACATTTAGAACGTCTTGATTATGATTTGGAGTGTATTATCATCCTAGATCTAGCTTGCATTGGCTTTACTTTAGGTTTTTCATTAATTGATTGGCATCCAAGGTTTCTAAATATTGCATTAGTGAAAATGCATATAGGTTGCAAAGTGCATATAGGTTGCTTTTTTGCATCCTACATCATTGAATTTCATCTAAAATTTGCATTTTCACTTATCTTAGATATCATCCAAAATAGAAAACATAATATCCACACAAAATTTATGGAAACTAGTGCAAAAACCCTAAACTAGGACTCATACACCCCTATGAGTGATTTACTCCCAGTAGAGGATATTTTACCTAATTTTTGGGTATTTTGTGTTGTCTGTTATTCACCGTTTAGACCCTTGAAAAACCCTGATTGGGACTCATACACCCCTATGGGAAATTTAGTCCTGTTTTAGATTTTAAACTGCATTTTACAAGATTAAATTCTCTATTTTTGTATTTCTATTTGTTATTGTTAGTTACCTATTTTAGTTTGCAGAGTTTATATTACATTCATTTTATTAGATCTAGCTTAGTTTACATTCATTTCAATTGTGGAGATAATTAGATTATTGTACTTTTCATTTTCAGCATTAGTTCACAGTTCAATTAAACTAGACTACATTTGAGATTTAGTAGAAAATAAAAACCAAAAACACCTAAAAATTGATGAACTAGTTGGGGAAAGCATAGTAATTTGAGTATGTCAAATCTCTTTTTTCCAAGTTAACCTAACCCTTAAGCATACTAGTAGTGATGACTTTGACATCTTAGATGACTCCCTTGAGGAATTCATCTCCCAAGGTTCATCCACTAAGGCTTGCTATGACAAACTGAAACTAAGAGAAGTTGACATGATTCAACCTCAACTTATCCTTTACCCATCTTCACACAAACCGCAAACTCAAAAGAAACCTATTTTCATCCTTGAACCACTTAAGAACAATGTTTCACAACAATCAAGTTATAATACCATTGCTCATACATATAACACTCTAAACAATCCACAACCAAAACAACCAACTATAACATATTTACCTTTTCCTAATCCCATCTTACCTAGTGCTCCTTGTTTTCCTTTGCATAGTGGGAAGGAGTATTATCTTGTTCAGCAACTTAAGAATACTCCTACAAATATTTCCCTATGGTACCTAATTCAAAATTCACCCAATTATCACACTATGCTTCAAACAAACCTACAACAAGTAGTGGTTCCCTCTAGTACAAATGCAAACAATATGGTAGTTCTAATACAAGGAATGAATACAATTAATGTGGACATTTCCTTTCATCAACATGAGCTACCTTTGTTGGAAATGAAAAAGAGAAATGATGCATTCATGATAATGGCCACCTATGATGGGTGAGGAATAAAAATAACCCTTATTGACAATGGCTCCACCCATAATGTGTGCAGTGTGACCCTTTTAGATAGGCTTCACGTGGATAAAATAAAAAATTCAAACAAACTCCTTATCGATTTGAGGATTTGAAAATGTAGGAAAGCAACTACTTGGTGTGATTACTCTGCCTATTATAGTTGGAAAGAATACATTGCAAACTCCTATTCATTTCATGCCTAATAATCTTTCATACAATATTATTTTAGGGCGACCTTGGATTCATGGGATGGATGCGGTGCCTTCTACTCTTCATCGTATAATGAAGTATTTCTATAACAATAAAGTATACCAAGTTGAAATAAACCCCAAGCCTAAAAGTTTCTTACTAGTTGAAAAAGGAATGACAAGTCCTCTAAACACATTGATTCTGACATCAAACATAAAAAATATAAAAGAAGAAGAGCAAGAGATGGAAACAACGTCAAAATTATTGGAAGATGATTAGGGTTCCTTAGAGTTCACACCTTCATTCATGGGAGAATACATAATCGCAAGAAAGGAAGATGAAAAAAAAATCAACCAATGGTGATGTCAATACAAAACTCAGAAGAAAACTCACAAGCATCTACCTTATCAAATATTGAAGATGACACAAGCTATATAAAAAATAAAATTGATGAGATAGATTATCGAAAAACATCAAACCCAAAAGAAATGTAGAGACTTAATGGAAAAGGTTATGAGTTCATGAAACAACTTGGTTATAGCGGAAAAGGATGTGGAAAGAAAGAACAAGGTATCTAAGTTCCTATAGAGCCTCACACACAAGAAAAAAAAGTGGTTTGAGGTATTTTCCTTCTAAAATAACATAAGCAACAAAAATACCCTTGATAAACATCAACACCATCATGTGTAATCCTAAAACAACTCTCATCTTGAAGCATCCAGAATTGATTGACACAACTTGTGAAGCATCATTGGAGTTCTTTGAAGATGATGAAACCTTCAAAGAAATGCTAGGAGTTTATGACAAACCATTTACTCCTAAAAATAAAATGGTTACATGTGCTATGATTAGTACCAAGAAAAAAAATAGAGAAAAGGAAAGTAATGAGATTTACAAGAACAATAACAAATACAACCCTGAGTTTATGTAACAAAATGCACTTCCTTTAGGAGATACAATTGACATACCAATGAACATTAAAAATGAAGAAAAATTGATAAAGATAGGAAAGTTCCTTGATGATTATGAACAAGAAGACCATGCAACTTTGCTTCATGAATTTCATAAAAATTTCTCTTGCAATTCTTCAGATATGTTGGGAATTGATCAGAAGATCGAAACACACAACATAGTCCTCGCCAAAAATGCTAAACCTATTAGAAAAAAGATATAAAAGATGAATCCTAAAATAGCCTTTCTAGTTAAGGCCAAGATTGAGAAGCTCCTTGAAGCTCCTTGAAGGAAGTTTGATTTTGCATTGTATGTTCTAGATTTGGCATAAAGTAGTAAAATATAGTTGGAAATACACACCAACAGGGAATATTAAATGAATTTTTTGGAAATGTTGAATTGATGAAGGGATTTGCATTGAATGAAAAATAAAAAGGTAACTTTTGCTTCCACTATAATTCCCAACCTAATGGTAGGCTTCATTGCCTACAAGTTAAAAAATAAGCTATCATTGAAATATCAAAAGAGAAAAATGAGCTATTACTACAATATCTATATATATATATATATATATATATATATATATAATCAACTCTTTAGGCTATCCAAATAATTCTACCAAGGCTATAGACACCTGGCTGGCAGTAGAGCTATGTTTGGGGGGAATTATGGAGATAACCTTGTTGGGGCTATGGACACTTGACTGATAGCAAGGTTCTATCCCTAGTCAGATTTGGAGGATTACCATATTGTGTAGTTCAATGCCATGAAGTGATTCTTTTCACTAAGTTCCAAAAACTGGAATTAATTAGAGCACACATGGATGTTTACGGTGGAGTTTTTACTTTTTTATGCCAAAATCTAGATAAAGGTGAAATTTATTGTGTGGAAGTATGTATAAATTATAATTTATAACTGGTGATTTAATTTCAAATCTGGTTTAAATTTGGTTTTATTTGTTGCAAGTTGTTGTGTGCTCTCACAACATGCCCCAAGACTATAAGAATTGGGGACCCAAGTGACAAAATAATAACTCTTATGGCACTAGCTAGAAAGAAGAAATGATCACTAGAAGTAAAAATTAAAGAGAATTTTTTAATAAAAGAATACTTCATAATGCAAGTGTTTTTGGGTACCAAATATCAGGAACCAGAAATGTTTGAAAGGAAAAAGGTGGTGCAAATACTAAGTAAAGTGTTCTGGTCTGATATTTGGAGTCTAGTAAAAGGAAGTTATGATAAAACCAAAAATCGGGGAAAGTTCATGAGTAAAGTAGAACACCGGGTACCAGGTACTAGGAAATGATGTGAATTGATTTTTTTTCAAATCTTAAGGATATCCAATGATTCTGATAGTCTAGTAATCTCGTATATGTAGAGAATAAGCATGTAAGGATTTATGATATGCTAGAAAGTGTGTTATTTATTAGATTTGTGTACTAACATTTTATAATGTTTTTATTACATGAGATATTTATAAATGTGTTTTTCTTTAAAAGGGATTTAATGTGTGGAATTTTTGATTGCAAGAGATGTAGACTGTGATGCAAAATTCAAGTATACATAGTTAGATAAATTGAATTTTTGAACAAATATGATGATGTTGCCAGGTTCAATGATTCACTTTAGAAGCTTATGTTGTAATATAGTTCATTGCAAAGATGTGCCAGATACTAGAATCCCAGGATGTTGGAGTTCAAGCATGTAGCAAAGAAGTGTACCTATTTTGGGGGCAGCTCACTCCTAGAATATTCAAATCAAGGAAGAACTTTGAGTGTAGGGGAAAAAAATTCCACCTGATCACTCTGATTTTGTGGGAAGTTCCTACATTTTTTTGAGTGAATTTTTTTGGTTCCAAGAAGAAACCCTAATGATTAAAGATTAAAACCCGAAGAGCTTCAATATGCAAATGGAGTTGACCTTCATTGACTTTGATTGCAATTCTCCTATAAGTCACTACATTCCACATGCCTTGATTTGATTCGTCCCTTGGATTTCCTCTCATGTATTTTTCTTATCCTTTTTGTGCCTTGTATTCTATAAAAGGCCAAAAGATCTTTCTTTTTAAGTTCAAAATTTGTGGATGTCGGAAGAGCTAAACATTCTTTGAGTTTTGTTCTTTTTTCCTATTTTTTGAATCATTATCATGGCATACAAATTTGTAAGCATGTAGACATTGATTAATATCATATCCAATTAGATAGCTACCTATCACATGAATCTTTTGTAGCTAGTTTTGTTAGTTCAGCCAAAGAAGACTATATGTTGTGTCATTTAAGGGTGCATGCAGAACCTACTTAGTGTCCAAACTAAAACTTCTCCCTTTAAAAGCTTGCATCATTTTATATGTAGTTGTAAACAAATATGGTGAAGTATAAAGTGATTAGCTCTATTTTAGTAAATTCTTTGGAACATGCATAGAGAATAATCGAGAGAAAATTTTAATTTTCAGTATTTTCATGCTTTTATTTAGAATAGACTTTTAAATTCCTTGAAAATTTTCCAAAAACAAGTGAATGGATGGAAATTTGTTGAAAATATTTCATTTCCTATAAAATTATTGAATGCTTAATCCTAAATCTACTTAAGTGATATCAAAGAAATTGTTGATTTTCATGAAATAGTATTTCAAATCTTTTGATTTCATGATACTTGTTCTTAAGTTCCAATTGAAAACTCAGTATCTGATATATATGATCCTTAATGAAATTGAAGATAACCATATTCCCTTTGATATTAACAGCAATATCACATTATACCCAAGAGCGAACCTAGTACAATCAAGACTTGACTACCGACGACTTGGGATTGAACTGAAGCTAATCTTTTCCTATTAAATAAAATACCCTTGTAGATTGTATGGTTGTGAGATGGTTAGGTTATGAGATATTTCTTAGAGAATGTGAGGAGATGCATTGTAGTGATATGTCCAACCTAGCTTGGAACTGGTCTGCATCAAGATTTGTGGGGATGAAGGATGTATCTAATGCCTTTTCTAGGATTTCTCAATGTTCGGGCAAGATTTTTAGCAACAACATGATGGAGATCTAGGTGGGGGTCTTTTTTAGTTGATCTAGCACATTATAACTATTAGGGAGTGACTTCAGATTTGTGATGGGTGCTTTAGGTGATGGTTAAGGTCCCAAAATGGTAATTTTTCCATTGTGTGGTGACTCCACACTTGGCTCTAGATCCATTGATATTGATAATGGTTACCTACTCATCCAAGGATGCAACAACATGGTCGTAAATATGGTTCACATTATTGTACTTTCCCTTACCATTGTTGTTTCCTTTATTGTGATTGGGCATCAAATTTTTTTATATTTTGAGGTTTTCATTCTCTGTGGGTTGTTTAATGGTTATGGTCTTTTCATCGATGATATCTTGGATCAAATTCTTAAGTCTCATGCAACTAGCTATTGTATGTCCTTTTATTTTGTGAAAATCATAGAGATGTTTTTCATTATACCATGGTGGTTCAACTTGAGGCTCTTGAAAATTTTCATAAACAAGGATTACGATGAGACTTGCTTGTACCAACTGCTCCATGACTATTTCGATTAGTTCCCCAAGTGGTGTGTATTTTCACTTAGGGGGATATTTGTTCCTTGGGGGTGGTATCCCTTGATCATTTAGATTGTTGACGGTTTGATTGGTGGGTTGTTGTGATGATGGGTTGATTTATGCATTTTTTTGGGCATTGAATTGTGGTTGTTGGTATAATTGTTGTGTATTTTTTTTTGGAGCAATGATAACAAATTTGGCATCAACGACACCATCGTTAGTGACATTCTTGTTCTTTTCCCATGTGCAATTATTTTCATTCTAACTATTTGATGGTAAATTGTCTTGATACATGGGTGTGCCCCCTTATGAAATAAGGGCTCTTTCGGTGTTGAATTCCTTGGGGATCAACTAGTCATATGTTGTTTTTAAATGAAAGGATAAAGTCGCTTCCAAATTGGTGATGATAGTCTCGATTTTTTGTTCTTCTGACATAGCCCACTTGCTCCTATTGGATTTGGATCACCATCATTGCAAGAAGGATGTGAATGTTTCCCCCTTGGCTTGTTTTAGGGAAAATAGTTCTTCTAGACTCACATCCATGCCTATGTTAAATGAGTAATTATGTATGAATAAGTCCATAATTTCTTGGAACTTTTTGGTTCTAGTGGGGAGGCGAGAGAACCATTCCATTGTTGGACCAACCAAACTTTGAGGGAAGAGTCACATTAGATAAGAATTGTCATATGCAACTTCCATACAATGTACATGGAATTCCCTGATGTGATCTTCAGGATTACTCATCTCACAATATTTTTCAAATTTAGGTATCTCCAATCCTTCTCAGAATGGTACAAATGCAATGCTTCTATAAATGGATAGGGGCACAAATTCCCTTGTGACTTTATTTTCTTTCCTAGTTGTAGTTCTAACACTTGTTGTGAGAGAAATTTAAATTGTGTGGACACACCATTTTAGGAATTTGGTGGTGGGATTAATGTGTTTTGAGGTGTTATGGTTTCTTGAGTGATGAGTGGGGTGTTGTATTTGCTCATGGGAGGCTGTTGCAAGTTTTGTTGTGCCAACAATGCTTATTGGTATGCCTAGAGCTGTTTTTCCAATAACACTTGTTGGTGTTCTTGTTGTTGTTGTGCCAATAATTCATTTTTTTCGCTTATAGTTGAGCTGCTTGTTGTGCTTGGTATTGTTGCAAAGCTTGCTAATAAACCTATTGTTGTAACAAGGATTGTGCTTAAGCTTGTTGTGCTTGATATAGAGCTTGTCCCTAGGCTTGAGCTTGTTGAGATTCTTGTACAGCTTGGGTAGCTTGTGTGGCTTGTACAACTTGTGTAGCTTGTGTTGTTTGCACAACTTGTGTAGATTTTTGTTGTTTCAATAAAGCTTGCACTTGTGCTTGGGTAGCTTGTTGTGATTTTTTTGTGGCTTGTTGTGCATATTTCTTTTGTGTGGCTTGTTGCACAACTTTTGTGGCTTGTTGAGTTTCAAATTATTGAAGTTCCTTTTGATAGGCTTGTTAGGTTGCTTGCAGAGTGATACTGTATTGATTTTCCATGTTTGGATTTGGTGGTGGTGGTGGAGTATTTGGAATAGTGTGGGATATTGTGATGAGATTTTGTTGAGGTGGTTGTGGAGGTGTTGTTTGTGTGATGATAAGGGGTTGTGTGGTATATGGTGTGATTGATATGCTAGGTCCTTGGGAGACCACATTTTTGGTTGTTATAGATGGTGTAGATATTGATTGCATAGCTTGGATTGATTCCACCTAGTGTTGTGATATCGATGGAATGCTTGGAGGATTTGGTATGTCTACTTGATTCGATATTGGAAGATTTTTTTGGCTTTATTAATTTTGGATTTGTATATTAGGTAAAGGGGGTTTCCCTAAACCTAGGATTGGTGTGGATGTTGATGTTAGAGGGGGAAATTTTGGGAAGATTGGTGATGTGTTTCCTTGGAAAAGTGATGGTGATGCATTAAAAGTTCCCATTTGTCCAAATAAATCTAATTTTCCTTGTCATACCATGCAAAGAGATACTTGTGTATCAAGAGAATAAGTTGGTGATGCAGTGAAGGTGGATGAATTGTTGGTGTCATGGAAAATGAGTGGAACATATGGATGCTTTGGATCTTGAGGAATAGTATTTGGTAGACCCAAGATGGTGTTTGCGTCCAAGTCTTGGTTATTTACAAGGGGATGTGTTTGAAGATCTTGGAGCAATGAACTCCCCTTGGTAATCATTGGTTGAATTGGAGCATGAGATGATGTGGGTTGTATGATGGCTTGGATGACATTTTGGAAGGATGGTGTTTTAATGATACTGGTGGCATACTCTCAATAGGTTTCTCCACAATAGTGATCACATCATAATTTGAGGGGAGTTTAGCCCCTTACATTGCTATACCTAACATGTATTATGTAGGATTGAGTCTCATCATTGTGTTGACAATGTTGTGGATCTTAGGATTTTGGACAAACTCAATTATCCCATCTTGGGAAATTCCTTGACAATTATTGGTGGCATCCTCCACTTGGAAACCTCCCTCTTGAGGATTTTGAGGTATTTGAGGAGGATTAAGTGGAAGGTCAATGGATATCCTAGGGTTGAATTTTGTTTCATTTTGACTCAAATCACTCAAAGTTGATGTTTCTTTGTCTAGTTCCATGTTCTTCTTGTGTTGAGATCTAGTTTGGACAATAAAATAAGGATCAACTTTCAAAAATATGGGAGGTATACCTCTAACTCCTTAAGTTCGTTTAGTATTTAGGTATAGAAAGGAAAATATAGGATGTTAAAGATCAAATGGTGGTGATGAGATAAATTAAAGATCAATGATGTGGATGTTTGAACTTTTAAGACCCTTGGAGGAATAATAGACTTTAGGAATTTTGGATTTCATTTGGACTTGGGTTTGATTTTATTTGGATAGTGGACTTATAAACCCCAAGATGTTATATGTTATCTTGGAATAAAATTGTCCACAAGGATGATAATTCAACTATGAGTATGAGGAAGGTTCATCTACACACACTTAGCCAAACAAAGTGATTTTGATTTTGATTTGAAGGATTTACCAAAATTCTAGTCTGAATGATTTTTCTAGGGTTCTAAAAGTTGTTTGTGATATGGGATTTGATTGATGTTTGAAATGGATGAAGGTGCTGGTTTTTATCCTAGATGAACCTAGAGAGACTTTTGTTTACAAGACCTAGGTATTGAAGAACATGCTATACTTCTAAGAACTTCGCAAACCTACAAAGTGAGATACTCAAAACATTGGAAGAGAGCCATATTTTAACAATAATAAAATGAGTACAAGTTTGGATTTTCCTTTGAGGCACATTTGTAGAAGTTATAGAGCAATCTATTCTGACTTGGTAAAGTGTTGAGTAACATTACTTGAGATCCCTTGTACTAAGACACTTGTGACAATTGATAAGTTTCGGGATTTTGATCTTGTGGGAAATCATTTGTACAAACACATGTGTGGGGTTCAATTGTCTTTTATATTTTCTCAATGGATTCCTTTTACAACATCAACACTTTCTTGCTTAGATTTTCAAACCGAAATGTCTGTGTCTCAACTCCTTTTCATTCCACAAGGTCCATTATGTGAAAATAAAGGAATCAAAGGCATAGTTTTCCTATGTTGACTTTAGAGAGAGAAAATTAAGATATAGGCCCAAATATTTAGAAGCCTCTAAGGATAGAATCCCTAGGGACAAGCAGTAATATGTGGACCTTTCAAAGGTATTTTATTTTTCCAAAGGGTTTGAGATTTGATGACTTTGTTGAATGTTTTTTTGAAAGTTTTGGATCCAAGAAAAGTATTTAATTGACTCACAAATTGCACAAGCCCTAGGATAGAAAATACAACATTTCTTGAGTCCCCACTTGGATTTCTCCAAGCATGGAGACAAAGCAAACAACTAGAGATTTGGTGACACTGGCTCCCCTCCATGACACACACTTCTCAGGACCACCAAATCTCAAAATCCTTAAAATCCATATATCAAAAGGATTTATTTTATTTCTAATTTGAATAGTACAAATGTGGGGTAACTTCAAAAAAATAGTTCTTGTACCAACAAATAGTAAGGATTTTGGATTCTATACAAATTGGTTCTTAGTTAGGGTAATTAGGGATATGGCACCTTGCGAGCATCTAGCATGCCACTAAAGGCTTTAATCAATCCTACTAGGGTATCTTATACTTTTTAAAGTAGTAGGTCTCATTGTGAAAGACAGTGTATGACTAAGGCCTACATACCATGAGGGCTTGACAATTTAGTATTATCCATTTATATACCGATCCGAGTGAAAAACCAGTTGGAGTTGCCTTCAAATTGGTCTTAGGAGGGCCCCTCCAAAGTTAAAAAAAGTGAGGTAGGACACTTGTAGTTTGACCACCTAGTTTGGATAGAGCGCAAGGAGGGAACACACACAATGTCTTTTCCTCACACTAGCATGATTTGTTCAATTTTAAAACCCAAACTTGAAATGTGTAGGAAATTTTTTAGACAACCAATGTCACTGGAATGCTTAATATTTTTGTGAAGCACAAGAGAAGTGCATATGCATTCGAATGACAAAAGTTGCAAAAAATATTACAAGACAAATCAATTTTAAGTTCAATTTTAAGTTCAATTTTAACCAACTTGAAGAGATCAAATCAATGGTTAATTTTAAACCCAAAACTAAAGTGAGTTGGCCTAAAATAGAAAACAAAAGCAAGAAAATAGAATCCCTAGGCTATTACAATAAGCATTTTAAAATTCTTTGTCAATTTCAAGTTCAATGCTTAATTTTCCAACTCAAATATGCTCTTGGTTCCTAGATTCCAATGCCCAATTCCAATGACAACCAACAAATAGTACAATGTTATCACCAATAAGAAGTATGATATTTCAAGTAATTAATGATAACTTTACAAAAATATAAATCATGCATTGATGATCTCATAAATGCACAATAAAGCTTTATTGATGATCTCTTAAATGTGTTTCAACCATGACAATGGCTAAAATACTAAAATATATGCACAACAGTGATTTAAATCTACCCAAATGATTAGGAAAGCATAAAAAATGTGGAACTTATCGTAAAAAATGATTTAAATATATGCAACCAGGTCAAAAGAGCACAATATATTGTTTTTGATTTATACCAAGCATTAATGACACTCAAGATAGAAAAAAGACCATAAAAAAAATCTATGAAACAAAGGTTATCTTTAATATTTATTGGAATCCAATGGTGACGTGGCTTTATTAATGAGCTGGTGAAATATATTCAATAAAGTTGACGAGACAATAAATGTCAAAATAGTGAAATTACTGAGTTAGGAACAACAATAATGATATGATTCATATAAAATGGATTCACAAAATTTGTGAACAGCAACAATAATTACAGGATTCTCCCAAAATGGACTTGTTGAAAAGGCTTTAAAATCTTTCAAGTTAATGCAATTGGTAGGTGTGGTATAATAAACTTGAAAGCATATGCAGTAGGTGTAAATTCAAATTCAATAGCCTTTGCTAGCTTCGAGCCTCAAAGAGATGTCATTCATAGACTTTATTGATTGTAGGATATGTGAAAAGTAGATTTCTTGAAAAGGCATAAGAAACATTCAAGAAAATTCTATTAGCAGGTGTAAAACCAATTTCCACAATCTTTCCCAGCATGCATTGATTGCAGGACTTCTACAAAAAAGGGATTTGTTGAAAAGGCATACGAAACTTTCAAGAAAATGCTATTAGCAGGCGTAAATCCAAAATTCTCAAACTTTTACCAGCATCATTTTTTCCTTTGTAAGTAACTTTCAAGAAAATGTATTGTCCATTTAAAAACCTATTGAAGCACCTAATCTCACCCCTCATTTCACCTTCGATTATCTATGAGCAGAGACGTCGATTTTTTTTGTGCATCTAAACAAGCATTAGTAAATATTTTATTGATTGGAAATCATTTATTCTCCTGCATGCTCTTGTACCATTTTAAACAAAAATGATGTCATAAAACAGCGTCACTCTTTAAGTTGGAGACAATTTTGATAGCATCTAACAATAAATGTAAAAGCTTGATAAGACAAAGAAGTTAATGCAAATTTGAAATCTACATATTGGATTGACCTTCTAAGTAATAAATTCAACCACCACTATATGAAGGAGAATTTACTATTTGACTATGTAATGGAGGCAGATACAACTATATCAATTGCAATTAGATTAAACTCCCTCTTATGCTTGTATTGAAGGCACTTGATTCAATATTTTGTATTTTATACCTTCAAAAAAATGTACAAAATGAAATTTTTTTAAGAAAGACATTAATAAATGAAGAGATGATAGAATAGATGTTAAATCCTTCAAGCACTATAGCGACTAAAGTAGATATGCACTACTTACTAATGCATTCAATTGATGATCAATTAAAGAAAAAACTAATCTCCAAATGCCACTATTTACTCCTATGAGCAATGAATGTTGATCATCACTAACTATGCAATGAATTACATCTCTTTGTTCAAAGATAATCTATTGATGGTATAACAGGTGTGGCAGAGAAAACTGAAATTATATAACCCTATCCCAGGTGTTGGAATTTTTAGTTTATTTGAACAAAAATCAAAAGGTTTGTAATGATTTAGAGGGCCCGCAATGTTGTTGTACAAAGAATATAGAAAACTAGAACATACAATGTAGAATGTCCTTTCAAAATATATGTTTTCTATTTTCAAATAACTTACTATCTTAGATGAGAATGCTACCAATGAAAGATGCCAGGCAGATTGAAATAACATTTCTTAAGGTACAAGCCTCTAAAATGAAAAGTATACACAAGGCATGCAATCTATTCGAAATTGTTTGGGAAAGAAAGTCAAATGAGTAGAGTAAATGAAGGAATATTCCTTGTGAGGGAAAATATGATATTAATTAATTAAAGAAATTGATTTTCATGTGAAACTAGGGTAGTTGACCATGGGTTTGCTTTGACCAAGTTTGAGTCAAAATCTAGAGAAATGAGGGATTAGCATTAGGATTTAAATAATTTAGGATTAATTCACTTGGATGAAATTAGTTGATTTATGACATTTAATTTAAATGTTTGTGTTTATTTAAATAAAATGAGAGGATGTTAGAACATTAGGATTTTAATTAAATATATTGATTTATTTAATTAAAAGAGATGACATTAGTTAGTAGAAAGTGAATTAATCAAATAAACTTAGCTACTTGATTAATAGCAGACATAATGTTAATTTGAGCATCTGTATTTTTCCCCTCTTTGAAGCAATGTACCTATTGCGTTGGTTCAAAGAATGATGTCGCCAAGATCGAAATTCAAAAAAATTCTAATCTTTTTGGATACCCCACTATTGCCCTGACAGAAAGAAGTATGTTGGTACACATCCTCCTCAAGAGATCGGGAAAAAATTCCAATTTTTAGGGTCAAGCTCAAGACAAATATGCTCTATAGAGGTATGAATGGTTATGATGATGACACAAATGAGATGGATTAAGATGCTTAGAATAACAAATCTATATTATCCTAAACAACTTAAATGATAATGCAATGAATGTGAGATGGATGATGTTTCCTATTGTGATATGTATGATTATGCAGGATTAGTATGCTAATTTTTTATGAATGCAAGATGGATGCATTGATGTCATTATACCATGTTAGCATGAAATAGGATAGAAGAATGAGAGGGATCAACCCTTGATTGCGAGAAGATGCAAAAGTCCAACAAGTCTTATGAGTTGTCAAGAATTTACTAGATATGATGATGAATGATGATGATGTATTGCTTATCTAGTGATTGGGGATGTAAAGAGCATAGTTTTCCTTATTTTTGATAACACATATAGATACGATGCATCAAGGTATAGGAAACTAGGATGTGTTGTACCTAGTGAGATGGACTTTGACTCAACAATCAGATAGAATTATCATTGTTCACACCTGGCATACAAAACCTTATTAGGATGTAATTCAGATATTTCAAACATCTCATACAAAAACATAGAAAAGAAAAACATTCTTATGTAATAGTCACCAAGACATCTAAAACACTCTCCCTACAAACCAAACAAAGTAAGCATGACCAAGGTTATATTGCAAACATATCCAACAAGCACAATAGACAAAAAATAATGATCAATGCCCCATTCATTTTTCTCTAAATCATTTTTATTAGAAATCATCGATAGGTCATGGGAATAGGCGCAATAAGATAAATCACAAGAAAAGATCAACTAAACAAACAGGTCAATGTTCTTGATACCTCTAGCCAAGACTAAACTACGGTGAGGTCTAATGTTGATGTCCATTGTAGGAAGGATGCATCCTAGGACACAATGATTAGATGATGGTAATACTGACAAGATGATAGGCTATTGAGACCAAGAGCTAACCAACTTGTTTACCTACTGACCTAGACTTGAGATCTTGATGCTTGAGTTTTCACTTTTAATTTGCCATACTTCTGTCCAATTATTTTTCCAAAGGTTGAAGGTGATGATTGATTTATTATGAGTGGATGTTTATTGCGGGTGATTATTCAAGTGGGACAGACAATTTTTTGTTTTTTGAATGTTTTTGGTATTTTGAAATGTTTTGAGGCTATTTTTGGTATTTTCAAGATATTTTACAAATATTTTGATTTTCAAATTTTCTAATGTTTTCATGTTTTTCTCGAGATTTTGACCAAAATCCTAACCTAAGGACCTATCCTATGGGCCTCGAGGTCTGATTAAAGATTATCCTTTCCTATGTTATACACGTAGAGACCACATAGTTCGATAGACGCGAACTTGTTTATTGATGAGATATGAACATTTGATGGGATGTAGGTTTATTGTGATAGAATCCTAAAGGACTAACCTAATGTGTCTCGGGGGCACATCAATGATGGCCTTGCCTATGTTTAAGATCAGAAACCCATAGTTCGACATGATGACTCAATGTTTGACTTTTTTCTACTTTTTGACTTGTTTTTTGAATTTTTGACATGTTTTGGATGTTTTTTGGATTTTTTTATTTTATGAATGTTTTTGGATTTTCATATTTTCTGAATGTTTTTGGATTTTTCTAATCTTCAAAATGTTTTGGATTTTCTAATTTTAAGGAAGACTTCAAGAATATACACAAATACAATCCAATGTAGGTAAAAGAACATGCCCCCAACATGGTGTAATAGACTACTCCGATATAGGTAGGAAAAACTAGCCTTAGGAATTTTCCAAGTAGTACTAGGAGGGAACATGATTCAAACACATGATCAAGCTATGATGCAGATGCAGATGGGTGTTGGAAGGATCAATGGAATGTGATAGATGAATGTTGTAGAACAAGCCTTAGATATCATGGTTAATGTAAGGTTCTTATTTACACGAGGTGCTTGTTTTCCAAGTTTTCACCAAGGTACTTTCCCAAAGTGCCACCAAAGTGGTTATCACAAGAGGACAATTTTTTTCTTTAACATTTTCAATCCTTTTCTATTTTATTTTTTTTTTTATTTTTTGATTTTTTTGTATTTTTCTAGATTTATACCTTGCAAGCTTAGGCATAAATTTTTTTGAGATGGGAGCTATTGATAGGATCCTACAAAGGCTCACCTTCAAGTGTAGATAGCTAATATTCTCCTAATTTATAACTTTTCATGATGATGAAGGGTCCCAACCAATTGAGTTCAAACTTCCCCTTGTTGTATGGATTTGGCACATTCTTTTGATTCTCTTTCAACATGAGTTATCCAACTTGAAAAGTCTGACTCCTAATATTCTTATTATATCTACTTTTGAGATGGTTCTAGTACACCTGTAGATGGTTCAAAGAATCAATGCATTGCTCATGCAGTAGTTATACCTCCTTCAACCTTGGCACTCGATATTATTCATCAATAATGAGATTATGCAATGATATTCTTAAGGATGGGAGATTGATCACAATGGGAAGGATGACTTCTGATCCATAGACTAGGGAGAAAGGGGTTGCACCTGTAGGCATGTAGATACTTGTTCAATAGGCCCTTAAGGTAAGATTTAGTTGTAGGTGCCAGTCACGACCAACTTCATTGACTATTTTCTTTAGGATTTTCAAGATGGTTTAATTCATATCCTTAGCTTGGATATTACCTTGGGGGTAATATGTGGTGGAGAAGCGATGTTGGATATTGAATTTTTAGCATAGCTCTCAAACATCCTAGTTCTTGGAAGGTGTCCCATTATCTAAGATAAGGGCTTGTCGAACACTGTAGCAAAAAATGAGGCAGTTTAGGATGAATTTGGATATATGCTTCCCTATGATGTAGGTCATTGGGATGGCCTCTACCCACTTCATGAAGTACTTAGTGGAGATGATAATGAACTTGTGTCCATTGGATGAGGTGGGTGTGATTTTTCCGATGAGATCGAGCCCCCATTGTGAAAAGGGCCAAGGTGTTATGATCGGTTAGAGCTCCTAAGCTAGAACATGGATGAGGTCCCCATGCTATTGATATTACAAACATCTTCAAAAATAATCATGAGCTTCCCTCTCCATTGTAGGCTAGTAGTACCCAGTCCTTAGCAGTTTCCTGGCCAATGTCATATCACTAGAATGTGAACCACAAATTCCATCGTGTACCTTAGTTAAAGTAGTCAAAGCTTCCTTAGGGTTAAGGAATTGCAAGACGGTTCCCTTGATACTCCTATGGTATAGGGTTTCACCTAAGATAATGAAATGGGATGACTTCTTAACAAATGTTCTCTTAAGTTTTGGGGTGATATCGGCAGGGAGGACTCCTATTTTCAAGTAAGTATATATGTCATGGTACCAAAGATCACAGAGACCAACTATTTCACACATGAACTCAGAATTTGGAACCTCAAAAGTTGGTACAAGAAGTTTCTCTACCAAGAATTCATGTTTATGGATGTTACATGGGATATCCAATAGTGATTTGATTATTTCCATAGCATCAGCTGCTCTATTGTTTTCCCTTGGTATTTTCTGAAATGTGATTTTAATAATGAATTCCTTGAGGCTCTCCACCAATTTCTTATATGGGGTAAGCTTGTCATCCTTTGTTTGGTATTCATCATTGACCTGATTGATGATTAGCTATGAGTCACCATAAACTTTAAGGGCCATGATCTACCAATGTATTGAAATTCAAATTCCTATCACAAGGGCCTCATACTCTACAATGTTTTTTGTGCATGGGAAAGACAACTTATATGACTTCAGTATGCAATCTCCTTTTGGTGTGATGAAGAATACTCCCACTCCTGACCCATGTAATGTGTAGGTCTTGTAAAAATATACTTTCCAATGATCTACTACACTTATATTGAATATTGACTCATTGAGAAATTCTAATACCAATGGGTTTTCTGAATATATAGGTGTTTCTACTAGTTGATCTGCAATTACCTATCCCTTGATGGATTTTTGTTCTACATACTCAATCTCATATTATGTTAAGATCATAACCCACTTAGCCATTTTTCCCATGAGTGTTTCTTTAGAAAGTATATACATGAGAAGATCTATTTTGGTGATGAGCTTTATCTGATGAGCTAGCATATAGTGCCTAATTTTTTGTGCAAGAAACACTATCACTAGGAAATCCTTCTCAATGAATGTGTAATTCAGCTCGTGTCCCACCATGGTTCTACTGATATAGTAAATGGATCATTCCTTACCTATTTCATCATGTTGCGCTAAGAGAGCCCCAAGTGTTGCTGATGTTTCCAATATATACAAGATAAATATCAGTGGCATTAGGACTGGTGGTGTTAGCAAGTACTCCTTGATTTTATTAAATTCCTGATCACGTTTCTCATCCCACTTGTATGCTACCCCCTTGTGGAGTAGATGAGAATATGGGATAGCCTTATCTACTAACAGTGATATGAATTGATGAATGGATTAGAGCCTTCCCCTATAAAACCCTTAACTGCTTCAGTGTCTATGATGCTTCCATTTCAAAAATTTCTTTTACTTTGGAAGATCTATCTAGATTCCTCTCATTGATACAATATACCCTAGTAGTTGTCTTGATTGCACACCAAAGACACATTTCTTGGGATTGATTCTAACCTTATACTCTTCTAGTCTGTCAAAAATAGAGGATAGTGTTGTTATGCAATCTTGACACTTCCTTGATTTGGATATTATTTCATCTATGTAATCTTTGACAGACTTGTGAATCATGTCATGGAAAATAAACATCATAGCTCTTTGGTATGTAGCTCCCATGTTCTTTAACCCAACCAAAATCATGTTACAACAATAAGTCCCCCATGTGTAGGTGAAAGTTATTTTATGTTGATCATCTTGGGCTATCATAATCTGACTATATCCTAAAAACCTGTCCATTAATGATAGCATTTCATGCCCTGTCATCATATCCATAATCATGTCTATATTTGGGAGAGGGAGATAATCCTTATAGAATTCTTTGTTTAGGTCCTTGAAGTCAGTGCAGATATAGATGCTCCCAGTGGGCTTAGAAATAGGTACAAGATTTGAAACCCATTCTAGATAATCAATTGGCCGTATAAAGTCAACATCAAGGAGTTTCTGCAATTCAAGTTTGACTAGTAATGTGATATGTGCATGCATCTTTCTTTGCTTTTGTTTTACTAGTTTCACCCTTGGATAAATGACTAGATGATGAACCACAACCTCAAGATCAAGGTCGGGCATGTCAACATAAGTCCATGCAAACTTCACCTTCCTTGCTTTAAAAAATGGAGCTAGAATTTCTTTTTCCTCAGTCAAAAGTGATTCTACATAGAATGTGATATGTGGTGTTTCTTCAGATTGATTGGGTTGTACTTTTTCAGCCAGTACTACTAACTTTTCCTGATGAATAACATTAAGGGGAAGATTGAATCCCTCATCCTTTAGTGCCTCATAGAGGTTTTCACCATCAGATATGTTCTTTGTTTTTACTATTTTTGGGTCTGAAAGTGCCACAAAGTGGTTTTCACTTAAAGACCTAGATATTACTCTTAGCTTTTCTATTTTGTAGTTGAGGGATTCAATTGTTTCCCCATAGTGAGCATGTGTGTCCAATTTAATATCAAACCTTACCTTATGGTCTCCATATGGTTTTGTATCTCATAGTCCAATGAATTCTGAGAGAGCATCATCATTTTCAAATGTGTCTAAGGTCAGTGGTCCTCATTGGTCATAATCGATGAGTTGGGGGTAGAAAAGTTTTAGTTCATTAGTCTGGTTACTTGGCTCAAAAGATAAGGTATTGATAATGAAGAGGGAGGAATCCTCAAATAACACGGGTAAGTCAATAATGGGATGCTTGTCACATACATTGGTTATATCAAAGGTATAGTTATCTAAAGGAAACCCTATGGATACTAGTAATTGAGGAGGATATTTGAATTTTTTAACTGGGGTACCTTTTCCACGTATGGTTATCTTTAGAGGGGTACATCCAAGGCCAAGATTCTTAATGCACTTCTCAGCAATGATAGGTTCTAACATTCCATTGTCATTTTTCTTGAGTTTCTTGTAGCCCGTGCCAAGCATTAATTATCATCCTTGGTTGCCATCATCCATGGGAAGATCACGTATGGGCCTTTCATCTTGGAATAGAAAACTTGATATATCCTTTTTGTCTACCACTTCTCGGCTAGGTCTCCCCAACTTTTGAATCTGAAGGGGTTTGCGTTGATGTTTTAAGATGGTGTTTTAGTCAATTGGGGTTTCCCATGAGATCTAGGAGATTGAGGTAACTCTCCTATTACAAAGGAACTCTTTTTCATTTTGTAATCTCCACAAGAATTATCTTAGATAATAACCTTGATATGGGGGATGTCCAATATGGAGGATGTCTTTTTCTTAGAAGTGGAGGCTAGGGCACATGGGTCTATATATGGAGATGCGGGTCCCTCATCATTCTTTGGGACTTGGGGGATTTTATAGTACTTGGCCTCCAGATATTTGCAATAATAGAATGGCTCGGGATCACCATGGACCGTGACTTCTTGGTTTTGATAAGGTAATTTCACACATTGATGGAATGTGGATGCCACAGTGTGCATCCCATGGATACATAGGCACCCTAGGAGGATATTGTAAGGTAGTTCAAGATAAAGGGCTTGGCATGTATTTTCCGTGATTTTTGGCCCTACTTGAATAGGGAGTTGAATGGTGCCTTGAGACAGCCTTTCTTGATCATGATAAGCCCAAATAGTGATACCCTTAGTGTTGTGTGTTCTCACAACATGCCCAAGACTGTAAGACTTGGGGACCCAAGTGAAGAAATAATAACTCTTATGACATGAGCTAGCAAGATGAAAAGATCAAAGGAAGTAAATATTAAAGAGAAATTTTTAATCAAAGAATACTTTGTAATGCAAGTGTTTTAGGGTACCGAATACCAGGAACTGGAAATGTTTGAAAGTAAAAAAGTGGTGCAAATACTATAGACACGCAAAATTAGCATTATGCATAATCATATTCCATTCAGCAAATAAATCAAGCTTATTTATCAATCTTCTAAAGTAATCAGCTTAAATCAAATAAATCAAACTTGATCCTATCATCATACCTTTAATTAAATAAATCAGGACATTTATTTAATTAAATCCAATTCATATTTCATCCTTTTCTGATTTAAATAAATCAAATATTTAAATCATGAAAGTCAAACTAACCTAATCATCATTAATTTAATCTAACCATGATTAAATGCTAATCCTCACCACTTGCATTCTCTAGATTTAGCCACTTGCACAAATAAATCAATTTATTGATTTATTAAAACCCTCATTTTCACTCAACATGACAAGTTGATTTGTCCCTCCAACATTGCATTTATTGCTCTTTTTCTTGTCCCCCTCTAAAAATTTATTGCAAAATTTGAATTCAAATTCTCCCTCTCATGGGAATTCTTCCCAAATCTTGCACATCCATTGACCTATCACCACTTGACAAGTGGCCTCCTCTCATTGGTGGATCTTTAGTCCCACATTCACCCTCTTGGCCAATCTCTCATCAAGAAAATCTATAAAAGAAAGCCTTAATCCTCATTCATCCATCCACAAAGCTAATGCAAAGTCACTCTCTTCATTTGAGAATTGATTTTGTCCACTCTACAATTTGAGCATTTACAACTCCACAATCTTTATGCAAAGTCATTCTCTTCACATGGAGAACTGATTTTGTCCATTGCATCCTCATCACCAAGCTTATCAAGGATTGAGAAAGGGCTTCTTTCCACATCAAAGAAGCACCAATCCACCATGGGATAGATATGCATCTTGTTTTTATGCTCTCAATTAGTTTCTATTGTTATCTTGTTTATGAAGGCATGATGCAATATTTCATAGGAGTAACTAGTGAGTTTGCATGAACTAATCCATAGAATGGATTTTTAACTTTGTGCAGATTTGCAAGGTGCTCACATATGGCGCTAGAAGGAGGGTAGGAATAAGTCTTTGTTTTTATCTTTGATCATGATATTTTTTTATAGCGTACCTTCTTTGAATTCAACCTTTGACATTATTTACTATAAAGTGGTTATATTCTTTCAATCTTCACTACTAGAATTCTCATTTGGTTTTCAGCCAAAACTTGTTGTAGAAAGGTCTTTTTCTTTACATTCTCTATGAAAGCAACTTTACTCTTGGTGCTTTCAATCAGTCCCATTAGAATGTATTTTTCTTTTGAAAAACTTCATTAGACTGTTTATACCTGTAGATAGATTTAATGAGAACACAATGAAAATTAAATTTCACTGTCTTATTGAGCAAATAAAGGCTAATCAGCGGTTTGACTTGAAGCTCGGCCAAGTGCAGCAAGATACAAATTTATGTCTTTTGGTCATAAAGTGGATACCAAAAAAAAATAGCACGCATATCTCTTTTGTTTATAGCTTGGCTATGTTATCCAAATATGAATCCTCTACATCCCAGTTCGAAGTAAGTAAAGAAACTTTGATAGCCTTCATGTATTGAATCCCGTAAGCACGTGCTATCCAGCTACCCCTACAGATTCTCCATCTTGCACAACTCTTAAGCTTTCTAGATCTAGTACAGTGTGCACAGGCAGGGAGGATACTGGAATGGTTGGTGATAGTATTATATTCACACTCATGTGTTTAATTATTGAATTCCATAGAACCACGTCTCTTTGTGATCATTCATCAAACAATTCATGTGTCTTTAATACTGTCAGATCTTCTATACTTAGCATATGTCAGGTTCCTCGTGGTATTTATTGCCCATGCTTTCAAATCATTGAAGATACCCGTGATTTATTTTCTTCCAGATTTGTGGCCCTTATGCTGGTATATCATGTCATTAATTTTGACCATCTAAGGTTGAAGTACTTGAGAAAGTAGCGCTCGAGTGAGTTTGTGTTACTGCTACAAATTCTTATTGTATTGATGGATTGATTCATCAATAATCTCGTAGTTGTGTGCACAGTGACCCACCAACCTTGTTGATGTTTTTGCCATCCAATATCAACCACTAGTAATGTTGTCATTAGCATTAATAGTTGTGGAGTTCCGAGTGCCCCCACTTTCCACTTAACTACTTTGCAACTTCCTTTGCCATGATATCTTCTTTGATATCTTTTGACAACCAATTTAGCACTTTTATCGATCAAAATAACAACAAACTCATTCACAATCTTTGATGTCAGAATCAAGTACAAATTTGATATTGCTTTGGACCCTCAATTTATTATTGAAATCTTTGCTGGAATTGTATCCATCTTGAACTGTGACTAGATTTAGTATGAGTAAAAGCTCTTACCATGTACTCTGACTAGCCATATTTTTCTAGCCTAGGTCAAAGCTTGCTTGCCTCATGTAGACCTAAGAAATATTTCTTATTTTTACTGGATGCCTCGATGCGGTTTGTGATTCTTGCTTTTCTGTCACACTACCATTCCTGAGTTGTATATAATCCTCCACTAATACAAAATAGTATCCATATTTTCTTCGATTCCTCTATTTTTCTGCCCTATAGGATCATTTTGATTGAATATAACTGTAATCAAGAAGTGGAGGGATAGGGGAGAAGACCCAGTAGCGCCAGGGCTAACTTCGTCCAACCGTAGAATTCAAACCGTATGTTGAATCAGAAAAAAAAATTATGGGTTTTTTTCGCACATGAGTTAAGTGCTTATAACTAAGGTTTCAGCTTCTAGGCAATTCGATTGAGTGCGGGAGCATTGGATATGCATTCGGAGGTAAAAAAGTCACCTTTTAGAGGGCTGTCCCAGTAGCCGCTCGCTATAATTTCAATCAATTATAGTTGTTTTAGCACTTAAAATCCACTTAAATCAGTCACTTTAGCACTTAATGAGCGGCTATTGGTGTTTTTGTAATTAGTTATTCAATAACATAAAGTTTTTTAATGGATCAAAGTCAAATTTTTTTTGGGGGTTAAGTGAACATGGAGGTGGCGGTTATTCAATGGCGGGCGGCTACTGGGTCTTCTCCCCTAATCAATCCAATAAAAAATGGTGCCAATGAACATTATCTTGCTTTCATGGACAGGTGGATGGAGACATTATATCAAAGAGTTATGTGAACTAGAAAGGTTGTTGCTTGCCAGATTGGAGAGTAGGTGAAATCTGCAGTTGATAGGTGCCTATCCTTACCAAGCACGCCTTAAATTTGTCATAGACCACGAATTTTTTGTTTCTTTGAGGATGTGCCATTAATGTCCTTCAACAATGTGCTTCATCTACCTAACTGCATTCATTGTGCTGCCTTTTCTCACTACATGGAGTAAATAGAGATGTTATCAATCAATTAGATGTGTCCATTTTGGGAGGGATCTTGCTTAACAAACTTGGGTTGGCAATGAAATCGAGCATTAGAGTCAAGCATAGACAAAGAAAATTGAAGTCAAAGAATTTAAAATTTAAAATTTACAAAAGCATTTTTTAATGCTTATTATGATTTTTATTTTTATTTCTTTATCTCTCACAGGATCATTTTCTTGTTTTATCATATTGTTATCATTGATTATCATACTTCTTATTTGTAATTGTTTTGAAATATTTGTAGGTTGGAATTGGGGGAGGATGGTAATTTTGCCATCACATTGGAATCAAATGACACAAGTAGATTGGAGTTAGAGAATTAAGCATTAAAGTTTGAAATGGACAAAAGCATTTTTTAATGCTTATTATAATGGTCTAGAGCATCCATTTACTGCTTTGATTTTCTGCTTTAAGCCAACTAAACCATTGATTTTTTTTCTAAATTTGGGCTAAAAATAAACCTTAGAAACTCATTAGACTTTGATTTTTTGGGCTAAAATTGAACAAACAAATCTTCATCCTTCCTTTGGTGCTTAAAATGAATCAAATCATTGCTTTGAAGGATAAAATGAATGTGTGCTTTCATTGTTTGTAATTATTTACACAAAGTAATATCATCAAAAGACGTATGCGCTTCTCTCGCGCCTCACGGCGATCTTGAGAATCAAAAGGCTTTTGGTGACATTAAGTTGTGTAAATAATTTCCCATACACACTTCGATTTGGGTCTAAAATTGAACAACATCTTGTGCGAGTGTGAGTAAACTTATTGCGTGTGTTCTCCCTTTGTTTCTAAATGAAGCTTGATCAAACTATGAATAAGTTTTTGCTTTTTCTATCTTCGAGGGCCTACCTTGGGGAAAAATTACTCACCCAAGGGAACGGCTCAACCTATAACACTCTAAAGCCAAGAGTATTTCCACGTCGAGATATAAATGTGGATATTGGAAGAAACGCCAATATCATGGTTGATTTCGACAAGATGGATCAAAAGGGGACTCTTGCCATATGGGTCAATCTCCATGAATGGAAAGTCTGAACTAGAACCCTTGTTTTGTAGTGGCCTATTTATCCATTGAGCGAGTTTATCAAAGTGGTGCATTGGAACTTAGATTCCAAGAAGTTACTTGCCATGTCCGATCTTGGTTGAAATGTAGAGGTTAAGACTTCATTCTTAACATACCTTTATATTTTGTCCTTGGTTGCATGTAAAATCATCTCTTCTATGAAGGGCATGAGGCAAGCCCACCTAGAAAATGTACCAATTGAGCTAGGATGTTACATTGCTTGTTTGAAAACACAATTGCGTTTATCGAAAACATTGGAAAACCAACATTCAACATCATCATCAAAATTTCAAACCCCTTAATTAGAGCAAATACCTTTGACAAAACCCAAGAACTATTGCTTACCCTTGGGATTATGTCCTTAGAGGTTTCTAAGTAATTGGGTTTACATCTTAATTTGCTCTTACAAAGGTCAACATTAGGCAACCCTTGTCCCGATTTCTTGGAACTTCCACATAGCACTTTGTGGGATGAAAAGAAGTTGTGACATTGGACATTCAGTTTGAAACATAATCAACTGTCTATTTTTGGTAAAAATAAGTCATTAAAACAAAGATAACAAATTTTACCCCACACATGTGCTTGTTTATCTTCTTTCAAGAAGACATTGGTCTTTTGGGTTGAATTACTCTTAGAGAAAGGCACGTTCTTCACTATCTTGGCCTAGTAAAAAAATCCTTCCTAGGTTCATTTAGGAGCAAATCAAACACTTCATCCATCCAAACATTTATCATCTTCATCCCAAAAACAACTTTAGAGCTTTGGAAACATCATTCTAGACTTGGGTAAATCATCAAAATCAAACTCGCCCTATTTAGTTAGGAGTATGTGAATGCATCCTTTCTCATACCTCTAATTAAATCAGCAATCCTTTGAAAAATTTCATCCTAAGATAACATCCAACATCTTAGGGTTTACACATTCATTATCCAAATCAGACCAATCAAAATCAAACCCTAAGTCTAACATTGATCCAAAGTTCCTAAACAGCCATCACTCATATCATTTCCACCTTTCATCCTTCATCTCTTCATTAATCCTAAGAACCTTAGAGGTCACTTTTGCAACAAGGTCAAAACACAAGAGGAACATGGAGTATAAACTTGATCCATGCATCATGAGTAATCCAAATCAATTGAACTTTCAATGCCTTACAATGCCTATCAATTATCAAAATCCATACATGGGATCATTACCTTCTACAAACTTCAATGGTACAAATGTGAGTATGCCCAATCAAGAGTTTGGAACACCTTTTCCAATGGTAGATCTAAATCCAAACCTACAAGTTTGTCAACCGAACAATCAAACCATGAGCCTTCAAACAAACAACATCATCCCATCAAATCCGTACAAGCCAAATGAGAAGGTACCAAGTACAAGTGTTTGAAACATGAATCCGACAAACTTTGGGATAAATACATTTGCAAATCATACAAATATTGTTCAAAATCCAAACAAGATGTTAACGACTCCAAGTCAAGGAAATGTGATTCCCAACATCAACAATCTTCAATTTCAACCTATCATGCCAAATTTGAACATCATCCCAAGTTAGAACAATGTCCAAAATTGATTTGTCCATGATCCCATTCAAACACCACAAGTGTACATTCCAAATCTGCTTGAACACAAGCCAAATCAACTATATCAAGGGAGTCAATATCGAAATCAAGAAAAAATTTGGCTAGATCAAATTGCTACACTTACCATAATAGTTGAATCATTATGTGAAGAGACATCTCCACCACCATTACCCATATCAACATCATTCCTTGGTTTAGGGCTTCCTCCTTTACCTAGCACAAATCACTCCATCCAAATCAATCCACCTAATGCCAATCAAGTCATCGCATTAAAACCTTTGAATATACCATCGACATCGCACCAACAGATGGTATCTAATCGAATGACAACATCAATCCTAAAAAATCCAAATATGGTCTCCCAAGGACCTATCACCTTGGTCATTCTGACCATTCCTATCACCTCGATCACTCCATCCACCCCTATCACACCCATCATATCTCAACCCCTCACTACCATGATCACTCCAAGTGTATCTCAACCACTTATCACCACATCCAACACAATTCCAAATACACCACCACTACAAACAAAACCAAGTGCAATAAGTCAATATTGTAACATCGCACTGAAAGCACATCAAGCCTACCAACAATCTCTTCAAAAATATCAAGTGGCTCCACAAGCAGCTCAAGCTACCCAACGTACACAAGCACAAACATGAAAAATGATAACTATTGGGGATAGGGATGAACATTCAACCACTGGTGATAGCATTGACAATCTCGTCACCACAATTCTTGAAAACAATGAGCAAGATCTATCCATCAAAGAACACATTGAAGATGTTTCTATCTCATCTGAAGATCGAATCAATATATGTCAAAAGTCCCTTTTCAATCATGATCAAAATTCATCAACCAACAATGATCCAATTCAAGAAATGTTAACATCATTTGAACCTATGGTTGAAAACATTGGAAACTTCTTCACCACAATTGTTGAAAACAACGATCAAGATCTCTCCGTCGATAAGCGCCTTGAAGATATTTCCACCCCATCCGATGATCAACTCACCATACATCAAGAGCCACTTTTTAGTGATCTCTTTCAAGGAGTGCTAGGACTATTTGATCCCATTGACATAATGCACGATCTGTTGACCTATGATCATGTTGAAAATGTCTCTACATTGCCTTATGAGTTAGATGACATATCTCAAGAATTCATTCCAAAGCATGATCAACATCTTTCACCAAAGTCTAGCAATGGTCCTTTCCAAGACATGTTGACCCCCTTTGACCTCATGCTTACAGATACCAAAGGAACCCTGAACTCAACACTTGATCCAAATTCACTCAAAGATCAAGAGGATATTGAGCTATTCCCCATGTCTAATGATGACATCCAAGAACCATTTATAAGCAATCCATCCTTTGGAACTGATCCATGTCAGGAACTTGATCCAAAGCATGTCAAAAGCAACCTTGAAATCATTCAAGATCAAGAATTTGTATCTTCAAGATACTACAACAATCTAATGGACACTCTCTTATCCATGCTAGATGATCATATCCATGTAGCACATACCCTTCCATCTACCCATGAGATGCTTTCTATGGATAGACATGTAGATGATCTTCATCTAGAATGAAATTCTATTACAAACAAAGAGCAGATTATCAACTCCTACAGTCAAACTAAGTTATCAACATCAAGATCAGATATATCCCAAATTTAGACTGGGGACATTAGGTATGCGGATATTCCATATTTAGCAAAGCAGCAAATGGAAATAGCATCACCTACAGTGGTCATTTGTTAGAGAATTCATTCTAAACAAAGGCTCTCAGAACAAGCAAAATCAAAGCATGAAGGTACTACTTCCACAATACTGGGGGCAACTTCATCTAAAGCAAACATCAACATAGGGAGCATGAAGAATCTTTATGGTGAAACCATTGCCAATACTACAACTAGCCATGCCATGAATCTTCATCCACCCATCACCCCATCTACAAATTGGGACCAATGTCAAAAAGAAGATTTGAATCAAAGTACGAAGAACGTTATCAAAGAAAAGGAAGCTAAGAAGCATAATGGACAAATCAAATACGTATGGATACCAAAACATACAAGGAAAGATTATCCCTATCAAACTTCATTAGTCAAAGAAACTATGGGGAAAAATAAAAGAGGGAAAAGTATCCATCAACGATGTCTACAAAAGTAAAAGCATGCTTTTCAAGCAATGTACAAAGTATATCAAGCAATTGGTCCTAATTCCATGCACACTTTCGTATCCACCCATCATTGGTCATCTTTGCAAGTTTGGAGAGTCAAAGGTTCCAAACTATCAACCAATCCATCTCTTATCCCTAAACACACTCCATCCACACCTCCACGCATGATATTCAATTCTCACATTGACCATGTATTGGCAACAACCCTTCATCATAAGGATTCAGAAGGAACTCTATCGCGATGTACACAAAGAGACAAAGTTAACTCCGGTATCGATGAAGCAGATCAAGAATCCCAAAAGCTACATTCAAGTGCACGTATCTTAGGAAAGAAGCTCCTTCAAGTAGGATATCGATGGCACATTATGACAGGGGCATATACATTAGCAACACCTCATGATTTAGCATGAGTTTAAAATCTTTCAAAAAAAATAAAAAAAGAAAAAAAGCAAAAAATCCAAAAAATAGAAAAGGATTGAAAATAGTAAAGATAAAAATCGTCCTCTAGTGAAAACCACTACGGTGGCACTTTGGGCAAGACCACGATGAAAACCTAGAAAATAGGCATCATGTGTAGAATCGAGCATCTACGCACGCCGGTGAAAGCATCTCATCCCATCCATAATAAATCAAGCATTCCATCCATCTTATCCATAATAAATCTGTTCATCCATAAACCATTGATCCAATCCATTTTCATCCATCTACATCCATCATCCAAGTTATCTTGATCTTGATGAAATTATGGGGCACACTTTACACTTGCATATGGTAAACACCTTGACATGGGTCATTTTCATTGACCCTATCCTATCCAACATTATCTGAGCCATGAATCATTATGCAATGAGTGTTGTTTATCTGAATACCTTATCTTATCACAAGATACTCCTTGGCATCCTTTGCATGTTGGCCCTATCCATCCATGCATACACCTATGCAAGCATCCACCCATCGCATTCCATACATTGCTAGACATTGGGGGCATATATATACATCTTGCTTCAAGAATAAATCTTGATCTATATCCTTTAACCTATGTGGTGATCCGAACATTGACAAACGTGAAATCAAATTGGTCCACCACTTGTGAGAAAAAATCACTAGCCCATGGCATATTTTGATGAGAAGACGTTCCTTATATCATCTTTCAGAACATCAATCAAAATAATCATCATTCGCATCTAATTTGCACGTCAACGTCACATCAAATCATTCAAACATCTTTTGTTTCAAACCAAGCTTCATCAATCATGATCAATCAAAATCCAATCAAGAAATCATCAGGATATCCTTGTGTTGGTTAACACTATCCTTTCATTGTTGTGCATCCTCAACAATGATTATCATCATCAGTCTTGATCAAATCATCATCAATCCATCATCATCTTGGGGATATCTTTTCCAATCCTTGTGTTGCTTAACACTATCCCTGCATTGTTGTGTATCCTCAACAATGTTATCATCATCAATCCTGATCAATCAATCCTTGCATTGTTGTGCATCCTCAACAATGTTATCATCATCGATCTTGATCAATCAAAGCCTTGCATTGTTGTGCATCCTCAACAATGTTATCATCATCATCAATCCATCGATTCGATCCATCAACCTTAGCTTGGTCTTCAACAAAATCCAAAATAGAGAACTAATATCATCACACATATCCATATCAAAATTGTCAAAATCATTGGAAAATCCAAAAACATCAGAAAATTAGAAAATCCAAAAACATTCAAAACATATCAAAAAATAAAAAACACTCAAAAAGTCATAAAATATCAAAAACATTGGAATTTGAACTATGTCATCTATGAGCTTAAACATAGGCAAGGCTAATCTTTGATCAGCCCGAGACATCAAAATCCAAAAACATTTGAAAAACATCAAAATCCAAAAAACATTCAAAAACATCAAAATCCAAAACATTCAAAAACATCAAAGTCAAAGCATTCATAAAATCTCAGAAAATCCAAAAAAATAGCAAAATTCAAAAATCCAAAACATTTGTAAAATCTCAAAACACCAAAACAACCTCAAAACATTTCAAAATGTCAAAAACATCCAAATATTTGAAAAAATCAATCCATCCCATCTCATTCACCATAATAATCAATCATCCATAATAAACTAATCGTCATCTCCATCCTTTTGGCAACAAAAAAAAAAAAGTACAACAATCATCAAAAGCAAGCTTCAATCATAAAATCAAAAGCAAACAACAAACCTTTAAAACAAAATCAAACTCTTGATCAATTGCAAACATGTCAATCAACCTTATATCAATAGTCTATCAATCAACTTATCAAACCCTCATCATCCTATACAATGCATGTCCTAGGATATATCGTTCCAACAATGGGCATCATTTTGGATATCACCCTGGATCCTTATCTTATCAAAACACATCCTTTTGGCTAGAGGTATGAAGAACATTGACTTGTTTGTGTACTTGATCTTTTCTTTTGATTTATCTTATTGCGCTCATTCCAAGGACCTCTCAATGATATCCAAATGAAGGATTTAGAGAGATAGGAATGGGGCAATGATCATTATCTTTTGTCTACTATACTTGTTGGATGTTCTTGTAAAATAACTTGGCGAATACTTGCTTTGTTAGGTACATCCTCGGAAGGTTTCTGTATGTCAAGTGTGAACAAGAATACTTCTATCTATTTGTCGAGTCAAAGTCCATCGCACTAGGTACAACTCCATCCTGGTTGTTTATACCTTGATGCATCATATCTACGTGTGTTATCAAACATAAGGTAAGTAGCCCTTTTAAAATCCCAATCCTTGATAAGCAAATCATCATCATTTATCATCATCATCATCATCTCTAATAAAGTCTCGTCAAATCATGGACTTGTTGGATCCTCTTGTCATCATCTCATTTCTGTGCTAACATAACATCACCAAGGCATCGCCAATGCATCCATCATGCATCCATCATACATCTTGCATCATGCATACATCTTGCATCCACAAATTGTCAGCATACCATATATCATTCATATCATACATAATAGGAAACATCGATCATTTCACATGCATTGCATTTGCATCATCATCATAATATAGATCTCTTAGTCTAAGCATCTGCATAAATTATCCATTGCATATTCATAGCATATCACATCAGCCATCTCATCTATCATCGCATCATATCATCATTTAAGATTATGATAATATAGATTTGTTATTCTAAGCATCTTAAAATCATCTTATCATAACCATCCATTTGGAACCTCTTTATCATGAGATCGACCCTCAAATGGAATCTTTTCGCTCAATCTCTCGAAGGGGCAATGTACCAGTGTACTTCTTTCCACTAGGGCATCCGAAAAATTAGAAATTTTTTAAATTTTGATTACGGAAAGTTTATTCTTTCAAAAATGCAATAAGTACATTGCTTCAAAGAGGGGGAAAATGTAGACACACAAAATTAGCATGATGCATAATCATATTCCATTCAGCAAATAAATCAAGCTTATTTATCAATCTCCTAAAGTAATCGGCTTAAATCAAATAAATCAAACTTGATCCTATCATCATCCCTTTAATTGAATAAATCAGGACATTTATTTAATTAAATCCAATCCATATTTCATCCTTTTCTGATTTAAATAAATCAAATATTTAAATCATGAAAGTCAAACTAGCCTAATCATCATTAATTTAATCTAACCATGATTAAATGCTAATCCTCACCATTTGCATTCTCTAGATTTAGCCACTTGCACAAATAAATCAATTTATTGATTTATTAAAACCCTCATTTTCACTCAACATGACAAGTTGATTAGTCCCTCCAACATTGTATTTATTGCTCTTTTTCTTGTCCCCCTCTCAAAATTTATTGCAAAATTTGAATTCAAATTCTCCCTCTCATGGGCACTCTTCCCAAATCTTGCACATCCATTGACCTATCACCACTTGACAAGTGGCCTCCTCTCATTAGTGGATCTTTAGTTCCACATTCACCCTCTTGGCCAATCTCTCATTAAGAAAATCTATAAAAGAAGGCCTTAATCCTCATTCATCCATCCACAAAGCTAATGCAAAGTCACTCTCTTCATTTGAGAATTGATTTTGTCAACTCTACAATTTGAGCATTTACAACTCCACAATCTTTATGCAATGTCATTCTCTTCACATGGAGAATTGAATTTTTCCATTGCATCCTCATCACCAAGCTTATCAAGGATTGGGAAAGGGCTTCTTTCCACATCAAAGAAGCACCAATCCACTATGGGATAGATATGCATCTTGTTTTTATGCTCTCAATTAGTTTCTATTGTTATCTTGTTTATGAAGGCATGATGCAATATTTCATAGGAGTAACTAGTGAGTTTGCATGAACTAATCCATAGAATGGAGTTTTAACTTTGTGCAGATTTACAAGGTGCTCACAAATACTAAGTAGAGTGTTCTTGTCAGATATTTGGAGTTAGGTAAAAGGAAGTTCATGGGTAAAGTTGAATACTGGGTATTGGGTACTGAGAAATGATGTGAATTTAATTTTTTTGAAATATTAAGGATATCTAATGATTATGATAGTTTGGTAATCTGGTATATGTAGTGAATAATCATGCAAGGATTTATGATATGCTAGAAAGTGTGTTATTTATGAGATTTATGTACTAACATTTGAATAATGGTTTTATTTGCATGAGATGTTTATAAAAAAAAAAAAAAAATCTTTAAAAGGGATTTAATGTGTGGAATTTGTGGGGTATGGACGGTAAGGAAAATTGTATTTGAGAACAAATCTCATGATGTTTCCAAGTTCAATGAAGCATTTTAGAAGCTCATGCTAGAATAGAGTTCATTGTAAAGATGTGCTAGATACTGGAATCCTGGGACACTGGAGTTCAAGCATGTGGCAAAGAAGTGTACCTATTTCGGGGGTGACTCACTCTTGGAATGTTCAAATTGAGGAAGAACCTGAAGTGTAGGGCTGAAAATTCCACCTGATCACTCCAATTTTACAAAAAATTCCTAAATTTTGTTTGAGTGGATTTTTTTGGTTCCAAGAAGGAACCTTGATGATTAAATATTAAAACCCAAAGAGCTTCAATGTGCAATTGGAGTTGACCTTCATTGACTTTGATTACAATTCTCCTATAAGTCACTACATTCCACATGCCTTGATGTGATTGGTCCCTTGGATTTCCTCTCATGTATTTGTATCATCCTTTCTGTGCCTTGTGTTCTATAAAAGGCCAGAGGATCTTTATTTTTAAGTTATCTTCAGAATTTGTGGATGTCAAAAGAGCTAAAACTTCTTTTAGTTTTGTTCTTTTTTCCTATTTTCTGAATCATTCCAATGTAAAAATTTGTATGCATGTAGGCATTGATTAATACCAAAGCCAATTAGATAGCTACCTATCTCATGAATATTTTGTAGTTGGTTTTGTTAGTTCACCGAACAAGACTGTATGATGTGTTGTTTAAGGGTGCATGTAGAACCTACTTAGTGTCCAAACTAAAACGTCTCTCTTTAAAATCTTGCACTATTTTATATATAGTTTTGAAGCAATCCGGTGAAGTATAAAGTGGTTTTCTCTATTTTAGTTAATTCTTTGGGGTATGCATAGAGAATAACCGAGAGAAAATTTTAATTATTAGCATTTTCATGCTTTATCTTAGAATAGATGTTTAAATTCCTTTAAAATGTTCCAAAAAATAAGTGAATGGATGGAAATTTGTTGAAAATATTTTATTTCCTATAAAATTGTTGAATGCTTAATGCTAAATCTACTTAAGTGATAGAAAATAAATTGTTGATGTTCATGAAATAATATTTCAAATCTTTTGATTTCATGATATTTGTTCTTAAGTTCCAATTGAAAACTTAGTATCTAATATATATGATCCTTAACGAAATTGAAGATAACCATATTCCCTTTGAGATTAACAACAATATTGCATTATACCCTAGAGTGAACCTAGTACAATCAAGACTTGATTACCAGAGATGTAGGATTGAACTCATGCCAATATTTTCTGATTAAAGCAGAATCCCCTTTTAGATTGTCTTTGTTCCATATATTTCAAGAAGGATAGGCTTTTTGTAGTTTATCTATGAAGAATTTATTTTCCCTATTGCTGCAAGTAAAATCATCATCAAAAGGAACTGGTGCCAGAAGGAGGGACATCTTTGAATTTTAGGCCAGTTATCTTTGAATTGGAGGGCGTATATTTGAATTTTATATTAGTTTCGAGTTTTGGAAGGAAGATTGTAAAAGTGAAATTGAGTGCAAGCTAGTTTTTCATTATGGAAGTTGGTAAACTTTGGAAATTTTTAACAAGAGACTATATCCTTTGAGTTTATTCACCTTTGGTAGAGTCATCGAGTGTAGGATTCATGATACAACTAATCACAGTGAACTCGCGTGCGAAATTTTTTAAACTATGGTAAGCTTGGCCATTTGTAAAGTGATTATGTTAACAGAAGAAGTTCTAACTAGTAGAAGAAAAGAACCGTTAGCAAGAATTTTTTTTAACCCTAGTGGAATTGGAAATATTAAAAAATTAACTAATACATCAAGATAGTTTGAAAACTGCAATTATTATAAAGAAAATCCTAGCATTTTGTAGGAAAATAGGCGAGAATATCGAGATTTAGAGACATTACATTAGAAGCGAAGAAACATTATTGATGATTCATCATTCTCCTTATACATGGAAAACACAAATGAGGAAAAGGAGTAGGAAAATCAAGATGGAGACGCATGTAATTTGCTCCAAGTTAAAAATTCACATGTTAAAAAGGTAAGTTTCCCTAATTTTATTCAATATACAAAGTATCAAACTTTTACTTTTCCTCTCTCTGATAACATTGATAAAAAATGTGATACATCTTGGTCTAACAATGTGAAAAGTGAAGGCAGGACCAAAGACATGAAGATTTCAGGAGGAGAAAGTTGAGAAATGGACACAGCCATTCATGGAAATGAACCAGGGTTGGAAGAAGGTAGAGTATGGCCGCATCAAATAGAGGGTGTGCAATTGAAATTTAATGAGGTTATTTTCATACATATAATCCAAGTCATTGGTAAGTACACCTTTGAATTTATGATTATTAAATGCAGAAAATTTAAGATAATTCATTGTTATAGTAGATTTGTTGAAATTTTCCTGAATGAATTCAAGGATAAACCTATTGTAATTCGTACCAAAACAACAATAGAAATAGTCATAAAAATTAAAATAAGTTGTTTTGTTAAGGTTAATCGCTTGTTAGATTAGAAATTTGGCTATTGAGGGTTAGTTTTTCTTTTTGTAGGATTTGTTTTGTTTTGTTTTGTTTTCTTTCTTTTTGTTTCTTTTCTTTTACATTTGTCCTTTGCATTAGCAAATTTTGCTTAACTTATCTTACATATGAGATTTTATTTAAAATTTTGTAAAATTGGACTATGAGATGCAAAAAGATAAAACCATATACAACAAAACATGCTTTAAAATGTACTAAAAGCTCTATATATATATTCATATATCATGTGCATACATGAAGTATTGAAATCCTTGCTTCAAAAAGATCACAAAAAATCCAAAAAGATTGAGTAAAACTACAGGTAATAGTAGCCATTCAGTTAATATGGAACACCTCATCTATCAGGGCTAAATACCCTATATAGGTGAGTTCCTGGTGAACTTCAAAGTCACAAATATGGAGGTTAGTGAGGAAATGTTGGAGTGGAACCACTTCCTCATGTTCCAGGAACCAAGAAATATCATCCATAGAAGGGATTCTGATGGTCGGGTGAGCAACAAAAAAATAAGTATCTAGATTCTCCAAATATTTAGGTCTTACTATCAAATTGGCAGTCAAGCAAACATCTTCAATAGGTAATCCAATATCCAAAAGTGATGCTACAAAATGAGAAGCCACATCTGAGTAAAATTGAAAGTAGCAGCTGGATTCAACAAACTTTTCCCTAAGAACTAAGCATAAATTTGGTACAATGAAACTAGAATTCTAAATGAAGAAAACCTTTTCAAGCCATTGCAGTGTTAGAAGCAAGGGAAAATAAACAAAGCTAAAATGTAGAACAAGAGAAGAAAACTAAGAAAAAGTGTGGATAATTCGAAAAGAAATGTAGAATTTATAGAAATCCATGAGGAAGTTGTGGTACATAGTTTCCTCAAGTGAAGTCTTGAAAATTGTAAGTAGGGTGGCAATTAGACAATTATTTTTAGAGTGGAATGTTAAATAAAATTAATTATTTGCACATAGTTGGTGATAAATTTCTTCAAATTTGAGCAGTACGAAGATTGTGAATCAAGAATGTTGAAGATTTCAAAGTAAAGGATGGTCGTTTCATATTATTTTTCTAAGTCATATTAGTTATGGAGGTGCTTATGTGTGGAGTAGAAACAAAAATGAAGCCAGTAAGGTAGCACACATCATCACCCAGATAATTTGAAAGGAATAATATGTAAAAAATAAGGCATGTGAATTTAATGTAGAATAATGTGATCATGCTTCAATGTAATCATGACATTTCTAATCCATTAATGAGTTGTGCCATCAAATTGTGAGTGCTAGCTGAATATTCAATAGTTGCCATAAAATTTAATCGAAAGGGTGGTAACAAATATTTCTAAATTTAGATTTAAATTTGGTGATTAAATTGTTAATTACTAAATTTTAACTTATGCATATTTTTTAACACATAGTAAGTCATAGTTAGCTAGGATTTGGCATAAAGTAGTAAAATTTAGCTGGAAATACACACCAATAGGGAATTATTAAATGAATTTTTCAGAAATGGTGAATTGATGAAGGGATTTGCATTGAATGAAAAATCAAAAGGTAACCTTCACAACCAATATAATTCCCAACCTAATGGTGGGCTTCATTGCCTACAAGTTGAAAAATGAGCTATTATTGCAATATATATATATATATATATCAACTCTTTAGGCTATTCAAATAACTCTACCAGAGCTATAGATGCCTGGCTGGCATTAGAGCTATGTTTGGGGGTAATTACAAAGATAACTTTTCCAGGGCTATGGATGCTTGACTAGAAGCAAGCCTCTATCCCTAGTCAATTTTGGAGGATTACCATATTATGTAGTTCAATGTCAATTAACTGATTCTTTTCACTAGGTTACAAAAAATGGAATTAGTCAAAGCACACATAGATGTTTCTAATGGATTTTTCACTCTTTTATGCCATAATAAAGGTAAAGGTGAAATTTATTGTTTTAAAATATGTATAAATTATAATTTATGATTGGGGATTTAATTTCAAGTTTGGTTTAAATTTTGTTTTATTGGTTGCAAGTTATGTATTTTCGTGACACGCCTCAAGACTGTAAGACTTGGGGACCCAAGTGAAAAAATAATAACTATTGTGGCATGAGCTAGCAAGATGAAAAGATCTGTGGAATTAAAAAGTATAGAGAACTTGGGGACCCAGTGAAAAATTAATAACTCTTATGGTACGAGCTAGCAAGATGAAAAGATCAGTGGAAGTAAAAAGTAAAGAGAAATTTTTAATCAAAGAATACTTCATAATGCAAGTGTTTTTGGGCACTGAATACCAGTAACCATAAATGTTTGAAAGAAAAAAGGTGGTGCAAATACTAAGTAGAGTGTTCTAGTCTGATATTTGGAGTCCGATAAAAGGAAGTTTCAGTAAAATTGAATTTTGGGGAAAGTTGATGGGTAAAGTTGCATATCGGGTACCAGGAAACAATGTGAATTAATTTTTTTTTTTTGAAATCTTAAGGATATCCAATGATTCTGATAGTTTGGTAATCTAGTGTATATAGAGAATAATCATGCAAGGATTTATGATATGCTAGAAAGCATGTTATTTATGAGATTTATGTACTAGCATTTGAATAATGGTTTTATTTACATGAGATGTTTATAAATGTTTTTTTCTTTAAAAGGGATTTAATATGTGGAATTGGTGATTGCAGGAGATGCAGATTGAATGTTAAATTTAGGTATGGATGGTCAGACAAATTGTATTTGTGAAAAAATATGACAATGTTTCCAAGTTCAATGATGCACTTTAGAAGCTCATGTTGGAATAGAGTTTGTTGCAAAGATGTGTTAGATCAAATAATCCTAAGAAATTGAAGTTCAAGCATGCGGCAAAGAAGTGTATCTATTTCGGGGGTGGCTCACTCTTGGAATGTTCAAATCAAGGAAGAACATGAAGTGTAGGGGCAAAAATTCTACTTGATGACTCTGATTTTGTGGGAAGTTCCTACATTTTGTTTGAGCGGATTTTTTGGTTCCAATAAGAAACCCTGATGATTAAAGATTAAAACCCAAAGAGCTTCAATGTGCAATTGGAGTTGACCTTCTTTGACTTTGATTGAAATTATCCTATAAGTCACTACATTCCATGTGTCTTGATGTGATTGGTCCCTTGGATTTCCTCTCATGTATTTGTCTTATCCTTTGTGTTCCTTGTGTTTTATAAAAGGCCAAAGGATCTTTATTTTTAAGTTAAGTTCATAATTTGTGGATGTCAAAAGAGCTAAAACTTCTTTGAGTTTTGTTTTTTTTCCTTTCTTTTTTAATCATTCTACCATAAACATTTGTATGTACATAGACATTGATTAATATCAGATCCAATTACATAGCTACCTATCTCATGAATCTTTTGTAGTTGGTTTTGTTAGTTTAGCCAAACAATACTACATCTTGTGCCATTTAAGGGTGCATGCAAAATATACTCAGTGTCCAAACTAAAACCCCTCTCTTTAAAAGCTTGCACTATTTTATATGTAGCTGTGAAGAAATCCAGTGAAGGATAAAGTAGTTTGCTCTATTTTAGTTAACTCTTTCGGGCATGCATGAAGAATAACCAGGAGAAAATTTTAATTTTTAGTATTTTCATGCTTTATTTTAGAATAGATGTTTAAATTCCTTGAAAATGTTCCAAAAAATAAGTTAATGGATGGAAATTTGTTGAAAATATTTCATTTCCTATAAAAATTTTGAATGCTTAATGCTAAATCTAATTAAGTGATAGAAAATACATTGCTGATGTTTATGAAATAGTATTTCAAATCTTTCGATTTCATGATATTTATTCTTAAGTTCCAATTGAAAACTCAATATCTAATATATATGATCCTTTACAAAATTGAAGATAACCATATTCCCTTTGAAATTAACAACAATATCACATTATACCCAAGAGTGAACATAGTACAATCAAGACCTGACTATTAGAGACTTGGGATTGAACTAAATCCAATATTTTCCTATTAAAGTAGAATCCCCTTTTAGATTGTCTTTGTTCCATATCTTTCAAGAAGGATGGGCTCTTTTTGGTTTATCTATGAAGAATTTATTATCCTTGTTGATGCGAGTAAAATCATCGTCAACACTTACCTTTTTCAATGACATCTTTAGAGAATCCCAGATTCTTTATTAGCTTCAGGATACAAATATTTAGACCTACACCTCCATCCACCAAGACTATTTTGAATTTATTGTTATGGATTAGGACTTCAAGATGGACTGCAAGATTGTGACGTGGTTAGGTTGGGAGATCTTTCTTAGATAATGTGAGGAGATGCGGTGTAGTGATATGTCTAACCATAGCTTGGAACTGGTCTGCATCAAGATATGTGGGGATGAAGGATGTAGCCAATGCCTTTTGTAGGATTTACGTATGTGCGGGCAAGATTTTTATCAAATCCATGATGGAGATCTGGGTGGGGGTATTTTTTAGTTGATCTAGGAATTATAACTATTAGGGAGCAACTTCGGATTTACAATGGGTGGTTTAGGTGGTGGTGAAGCTCTTGGAAGGGTAATTATGCCACTATGTGTGGTGACTCCACACTCAGCTCTAGATCATTTGATATGACAATTGTTACCTACTCATCCAAGGATGCAACAACATGGTCATAAATATGGTTCACATTATTGTACTTTCCCTTACCATTGTTGCTTCCTTTATAATCATCGAGCATTGGATTCATGTATATTTTGAGGTCTTGATTCCCTATGGCTTGTTCAATGGTTATGGTCTTGTCAACGATGGGATCTTGGATCAAATTATTAAGTCTCATGCAATCGGCTATCATATGTCCTTTTATTTTGTGAAAATTGTAGAGATGTTTTTCATTATACCATGGTGGTTTAACTTGAGGCTCTTGATAATATTCATAAACAGGTATTTTGATGAGACTTGCTTGTACCAACTATTGCATGATTGGTTTGATTGGTTCCCCAAGTGGTGTGTATTTTTTTTTAGGGTGATATATGTTCCTTGGGGGTGGTCCCCCTTGATCATTTAGATTGTTGACAATTATATTGGTGGGTTGTTGTGATGACAGGTTCATTTATGCATTATTTTGGGCATTGAATTGTGGTTGTTGGTATGATAGTTGTTGTGTATTTTTCCTTGGAGCACTGATAACAACTTTGGAATCAACTACACCATCGTTATTTACATTCTTGTTCTTTTCCCATGTGTGAAGCTTTTCATTGTAACTGGTTGATGGTCAATTTTCTTGATACGTGGGTGTGCCCCCTTGTGAAATAAGGGCTCTTTTGATGTTGAGCACCTTGGGGATCAACTAGTCATATGTTGTTATGCATTGCATTTTTAAATGAAAGGACAAGGCCCCTTCCAAATTGGCAATGATAGTCCTGATTTGTTATTCTTCTGACATAACCCACTTGCTCCTATTGGATTTGGATTGCCATCATTGCAAGGATGTGAATGTTTCCTCCTTGGCTTGTTTTAGGGCAGATAATTCTTCTAGACTCACATCCATGCCTATGTTAAATGAGTAATTTTGTATGAATAAGTCCATAATTTCTTGGAACTTTTTGGTTCCAAGGGGAAGGTAGGAGAACCATTCCATTGCTGGACTAACCAAACATCGAGGGAAGAGTTGCATTAGATAAGAATCATTGTATGCAACTTCCATATAGTGTACATGGAATTCCCTAATGTGATGTTCAAGATTACTCATCCCACAATATTTGTCAAATTTAGGTATCTTGAATCCTTGTGGGAATGGGACCATTGCAATGCTTCTATCAAATGGATAGGAGGACAAATTACCTTGTGATTTTGTTGTCTTTCCTAATTATAGGTCTATCACTTGTTGTGAGAGCAATTTAATTTGTGCGAAAACATCATTTCATGGATTAGGTGGTGTGATGAATGTGTTTTGATGTCGTATGGTTGCTTGAGTGATGGGTGGGTTGTTTTGTGTGTTCATGCGAGGTTGATACAAGTTTTTTTGTGCCAACAACTTTTTTTGGTATGCCTGTAGTTGTTGCTCTTCCAACAACACTTTTTGTTGGTCTTGCTATTGTTGTGACAACAATGCTTATTATTGGGCTTGTAGTTGAGTTGCTTGTTGTTGTGCTTGGTATTGTTGCAAATCTTGTTGATAAGCCTATTGTGTTGGAGTTATGGACAGATGCTGAGAGGGGGGGTGAATCAGTGACTAAACTTTTTCTACTTCGACCAAGATTTTAATTTTTATTTCCTTTTCTTTCAACAATAGAGTAATCACTTTTGAAAGCACAAAGATATGACAACATCAACTCAGTCTATTAGACAACTTATGAAAATATGATTTGAGTGAGATATCTTGCATTTTCCAAAACATAGCTCAGATTTGATCTAATTATTACTCTGATTAATGAATTCATGAGTTGAATGTAATCATTCATAAATAGAATTGAGAAAAGTAATAATCCCAATAGTGAATAGAAACAACAACACAGAAAAGCAGAGAGCATATAGAAGAACAAAGAGACACAAGATTTGCCGAGTGGAAAACCCTCCTGGGGTAGAAAAACCACTCCTAAACTACCTTACTGGCTTAATCTTCAAAAACCACTATTAACAATGCCTTATAGGCTAATTTCTAAGCACCAAGTCAAGGAGCATCAACCCCTCATTTTGAAACACCAATTTCAAGGAGCACCAACACCCATTTTGAAACACCAGTTTCAAGGAGCACCAACCCCTCAAAATTATTTTCTGAAAAATAATAATATATCAGAGGATCTCTCTATTTTCAATTAAGCTCATAATGCTCTACTTCTAATACCCTAGGAACAATACTCCAGAATTACAACCAGCTGCTTTCACATTGTTTAAAACACTGGTTTTTATATACATTTCAAGTATGTCAGTTATGAAGAAATCTTCAAAAAGTGTTTTTCACAAGATTCTAAAATTCTCTTGCTGATTTTTGAATATGAAGTTGAATAATGACAAACTGTAGATGATGGTAAAAATCAATAGTAACGCTTATCCAGAGAACTGCAAATCATCCATTATTTCAAAAACGCAACCGCTCAACAAGGAAACTTAAAGAATATTCTGCCATGTAATGGTTCTGAGATTTGATGCCAATCCATGATGTCAACCACAGTGTTTTGAGTCTTTGTTAACCATTCATTGAGACATCCAAATAGTTCAGCCAAAGGAAATTAAATCACCAGAAATTCCTCTTTGTTATCGCTTTCGCCATGACCCATCAGAGTCGGGAAGAAGACATAACAAATACATTATGTCATACTGAGAGCCATGTGTTATGTTATTTCCAATCGCTGAGTCATAATAGTCTTTCTCACTGAGATGTGCCCTTTTGTTTCATTCACTATCACTATAGCCTTTTGATATCAGAGAGACATCTTGTAGACAAGTCTTTGTTTTTCTGAGAGCCACCGTGATCAAACATGTCACCATGACAGTTCAATACCTATGCCGAAAGCAAGTTTATCACTGTCAGTCATCCCTTTGTTTGTCGCTGTGACATTCTACTCTCAGGGAGACATTATGTAGATTGCCCCACGTTTCACTGAAAGTCCACATGATACACATTGGTCTCCGTGACACATGGTTTTTCTTGCCAACGAGCCTTCTATCTTATGAGTGTCGCTATAGCTTACCATCATCGAGGAGACCTCTCGTAGAAAGCTTGAGTCATACCGAATGTCATCCTTTCATCCTGTGTCGCTGTGACAAATCAATCTTCATCCTGACAAACCATGGAACCATCTTGTGTGTTCCATCGATGAGACCAGAGGTCACTCGCCGAGACCTCACGTCGAAAACCCTAACTCTTACCGAGATGAATACCTTTATGTTGTCGGTCGGTATAGGAAAACAAAATCGCCAAGACCTTTCTTCAAGCACATTAGTCCTACCACAATGTTCCATTTGTTTTATGCATTTCTGAGACATATCAATGTCAGGGAGACCTCTTGGAGAGCACACTATGTCATACCAAAAAAATTTATCCACTCTAAGTCACTGAGACAATACAAACCTCTCACTGAAAGCCCCTCATTAGACTTAATCGGCAAGACCTAACGGGTTCACTATGACATTACTCTAAAGCTACAAGAGTCTCAACGAAACAACCCTTTGCATAAATTTGGTGAGACACTACGAAGTTGTTATAACATTTCACTGAAGTAGTAACCTTATGCCGATAAGACATTCAATGCATCGGTCAGTGAGACAAAAGAATCTTTGGTGAGACTATATACTGAATACATTATGTTTGGCCGAAGCAAAGCCCTAGATGTGATGTCGGTGAGACAAAATCACTTCGTCGAGACCTATTCTGATACCGCCCAGCTCTGCCGATGAACCTCCATATGCACTAGTTGAGGAGACATTTCAAGTTCAATGAGACACTACCCTGATAACAAAACAACTACTGATAAGTTCATCCTCGATCACCAAAACCACGTGAATGTCTCACCGATAGACGTCCACATGTATATGGTCAGTGAGACATAACAATTTCGCTGTGACCCTTCACCGAAGCCTTAAGCTCATGCCGATATAAAAAATTTCAACGGTGGTCGATGTGATAGACTAATTTCGCTGTGACCACATACTGATAGTGTAACACTTTCTGAAATGTTCTTTCTTGTGTCGGTCACCAAGACACAGAGTGCTCGATGAAACAACATGTCGATAGGGATTTCTTACGATGATGAACCTCCTGATGTATTAGTTGGTGAGACCCTACGCATTCGGTAAGACCTCTCAGTGGTGAGAAATGCTTATGCCGATAGACCTTTCCTCTGTCGCCAAGACCACGTGAATGTCATGCCAAAAGCTGCCTGTATGTAAAATCAAATCATCATGACATCAGAAATGTCTTGCCGATAGGCAACACAAACATTTATCAGAAAAATGGATCGGAGAGACCCTAGCATTTTCACGCCGATATGTTCTATTTCTATCACCAAAACAATGTACAAAAGATAACATGTGACTGCACAAAGGTCAAACTGATCAATACGATAAGATATTAAAAATTTGAATGTAAATTGTCCACTAAATACCAAGACATGTAAACCAGATAGACAAATTTGTACCAAGATAAATCATGAGAAACCAATCTAAAATAGTCAACAAGTAGAATCGACTAAAAGGGATTTTGTCATCAAGTACAAACCATATGATCACAACTGAGATCCAACAAACCATTTTTTTTTTTTGTCACCAAAACAATGTACAAAAGATAACTTGTGACTGCATGAAGCTCAAACTGATCAGTACCATAAGATATTAAAAATTTGAATGTAAACTATCCACTGAATGCCAAGACATGTAAACCATATAGACAAAGTTGTACCAAGATAAAGCATGAGAAACCAATATGAAATAGTCAAAAAGTAGAATCAACTAAAATGGATTTTGTCATCAAGGACAAACCATATGATCACAACTAAGATCCAACAAACTCCCCCTTTGTCCTTGATGGAAAAACACAAATGACTCTCCCCCTTTTTGCCTCAATGACAAAGGATAGAGGAGAATAATGTGCAATGCCAAAAAACACAACTAAGAAGCCAACCAAATACCATAAGAACCGGCTGCAAATAGAGCAATAGAGTAGCAGACATATTGAATAACTTCACATAACCAATGCAAGATAGAGCATCATACAGTAACAACACAACTTCACTCACTTCAAATGCACATAAATTATTAGAGAAATCAATAGTAACAACCCGTGCTATAACTCCCACTTCGAAAATAGAAACATAATAACATCATGCAGATAATCTATCTTCAAGGCAGAACACCAAAGCTTTCTCCTTTTGTTTCTATCAAAACATGAATTCAAGCAGCTTTCATATATATAACTTGCACTCACTTTCACACACAACACTCAATTTCAAAGATCAAAAATAAGTCCCAGACATACACGATGAGGTTAATACTACCAGTCACCTTCCTTCATCGAAACACAAACATCAGAGCATATCCCATGAACATAAATAGTTCTCAAGACTGTTGTAGCAACCTACTTAGATCACTGTACCATACTCAAAAGACCAAAACACTCAAATCCTTCATAATATCTTGCAAAAGACATTGTAAGTATCTTCATTCAGTACACAACCTTAACTTAGCTTCTTCATGCATGAAAGTCTCGATACTCCTCTCCCATACAAAAAAAATATAACTTGAAAGCATGTATACTACATAATTCATCATCAATCTATTCTTGTACACACATCCTCACTCCATATGAGAATTTCTATTACCACACCAAGAACGATGAAAAAATACCAAAGATAATTAATCTCAACCCTCACACAACACCAAATAATATCATAACAGAAATAACTCATAACATCAAACATTTTTTTCAATCATTGTTCTCCAAAGATAAATACATCGACATCACTTCAAAACAAAGGCTTTCTTATCTTTAATATATTAAGGAACTCATCTATATGTCTCCACACCACTCAAATATGTCATAAAGACATACCATTATATCTAAAACCCAAGCATCCAAAAATTTCATTTAAGAACAAAGTGCAATGTCATTCCAAAAACTTCTGAAAACTATCAACCACTAGACCAAGCAAAAAACATTCCTTAAAATCTTATACCACCAATAGCAAATGCAAGATGTCATACCTCATTCCTGACTCCATAGGGGTAAAATATATTACCATAATGGACTCCCCCTGAGTCTTTGCTTCTTCTCAAGACCTAGAAAGCAACACTTGTGCAAGGAGTGCACAAGGAGTTTTCTCAAAAGCATCTTTATTGCTCTTCTTGTCATCTTGATTGCTCTTTCTTCTCCACTCCAATGAAGACTTTTTCACTTGTTTGCTTAAATTACTTGTCTTTCTATTGAATCCACATTGATGTACTTTATGTCCAATGTTATTACATCTAAAACAAATGACTTTGTGATTTTTCTGAGAAATAGAAGTCTTCCTACAGACATTTCTAGCATTGTTCCCTACATTATTATCTCTTGTATTTATTCTACAGTCTCTTCTCAAGTGACCAAAATTGTTACAGTTGTAACACACCACATCCTCATTTCTAGGGACATTAGATTGATTCTTATTTGACCATCTTATGCAATCAATTGCCTTATGACCATAGTCATTACAAACATAACAATATCCTTGGAAAGAATGATTATACCTGAATGAGTGATCATGCCAAGGATGTGAAGATCTGAAGACATTTTTCCTTTCTCTATGAATACCTTTAGATTGTCTTCTAGTGTCAATGTTATCCTTTGATGCAGCAATACTGTAACCAAGATCAACCTTCATTCTTGGTGTTTGCTTGGCTATAAACTTCTTTCCATCTGAAGTAGTAAACACTGTTTCATGTTTAGATTTGTCTGCAGAGCTTTGTCCAACCTCATATCCCACTCCTGTAGGATCTTTAGAATGCTTTTTCCTGCCCAACATCTCATTCAATATATTAGTACTATGATCAAATTTCTGAATTTTACCAGATTGAGCATTCATACTTTCAAGCTCTTTTCTTAAAGCAACTACTTCTTCTTCAAGTTTTAGACAAACAATCTTTTTAATCTCCAAATCAGAACTCACAACATCTACAATCCTCTTATTTTCTTCAATTTCAATTTTCTGACTTATAATCATATCGTCCTTAAGAGTTAGTTCTTTTAACAAGGAATCATTATTTGAAACATTTCTTTAAAGAATCAATCTCATTTTCTAGTTTATTACACAATTCATCCTTGTCTTTTAACTTGACTTCCAAACTCTCTTCTTGTTGAAGTTGTCTTGTTAAAAACTGGGTTTCTTTTCTAAGCTGCTTAATAGTATCTAAGGCACATAGAAGTTCACCTTCCAAATCAACCTCACTATCTGGTTCATCATATTCCTATTCAGAGTTAACTTCACCCAAAGATTGATCTACTTTTACACAAGTTTCTTGATCATTTAAATATTCATTAATGATCTCCTTGGACTTCTTTTCAAAACTATGAAGGTTTACACCTTCTTCACTCTTAGATGTTTCACAACTTATTTCAGTATCCAAAGATATCTCCTCTTGTAACTCACTATTCTGATTCATTTAGCATTGTTCATGACTTGTCCCAAACTTCCTTAGCACTACTGTAATGAATGACTTTTGTAATGAGTTTATTTGGCAAGTTATTAAAAATAGCATTTATAGCTCTAGTATTGGATTCAAGTGCTTTCTTCTCCTCAAGAGTGGAAGGAGATGTTGCAAATGTAGTACAACCCTTTTCTACTACTGCCCACACTTCAGATCCTAAAGAAAGTAAGTATGTTTCCATCCTATGTTTCCATATAATAAAGTTTGTTTCTTCGAACTGAGGAGTTCCAGATCTAGGATACTCTACCATTTCAGAGCTACTGTTCATGAACTCTTCCTCTTATTCCTTATACTAGATTCAGGTTGAACATGATGATTAGCATTTTGCTGAGAACATCTTTTTCCCTTATTCCTTCTATTCTTTCCCATATTAACCAAAGTACTCCAAGAAACTAGGAACAATCCTAGGTGGTTTAGACCTATCAGAGGACCCTAGGCTCTATACCAATTGTTGGAGTTATGGGCAGACACTGAGAGGGGGGGTGAATCAGTGTCTAAACTTTTTCAACTTCGACCAAGATTTTTAATTCTGATTTCCTTTTCTTTAGACAATAGAGTAGAGTAATCACTTTTGAAAGCACAAAGATATGACAACATCAACTCAGTCTATTAGACAACTTATGAAAATATGATTTGAGTGAGATATCTTGCATTTTGCAAAACATAGCTCAGATTTGATCTCAATATTACTCTTATTAATGCATTCATGAGTTGAATGTAATAATTCATAAACAGAATTGAGAACAGTAATAATCCCAATAGTGAACAAAAACAACAACACATAAAAGCAGAGAGCATACAGAAGAACAAAGAGACAAAAGATTTGCCAAGTGTAAAACCCTCCTGGGGTAGAAAAACCACTCCTAAACTGCCTTACTAGTTTAATCTTCAAAAACAACTATTAACAATGCCTTATAGGCTAATTTCTGAGCACCAAGTCAAGGAGCACCAACCCCTCATTTTGAAACACCAATTTCAAGGAGCACCAACACCCATTTTGAAACACTAGTTTCAAGGAGCACCAACCCCTCAAAATTATTTTTAGAACAATAATAATATATCAGAGGATCTCTCTGTTTTTAGTAAAGCTCATAATGCTCTACTTCACAATACCCTAGGAATAATATTCCGAATTACAACCTTGACTCTCACAATGTTTAAAACATTGGACATACATTTAGTATGTTGGTTATGAAAATCTTCAAAAGTGTTTTTCACAAGATTCTAAATTATTTTTTTGCTCATTTTTAATGAGCTGGAATAATGCTAGGTATGAATGATGGTAAAATTAATAGTAGCGGCTTATCCAGGCGCAAATCATCCATTATTTCCAAAAACACAACCTCTCAACAAAGGAAACTCAAAGTATTCATACCATGTAGCGGTTAGAGATTTGATGCCAATCCATGATTTTGACCACAGTGTTTTGAGTCTTCATTAACCATTCGCTGAGAAATCCAAATAGTTCTGCCGAACGAAATTAAATCGCCAGACATTCCTTTTAGTTATCGCTTTTTCCATGACCCATCAGTCGGGAAGACATACTTGAATACATTATGTCATGTTGAGAGCCATGTGTTGGCCAATGCTTTCAATTCTTTGAGACATAGCAGTCTTTCTCACGAGACACGCCCTTTTGTTTCATTCACTATCGCTATAGCCTTTTGATATCAAAGACACATCTTGTAGACAAGTCTTTGTTTTTTCGAGAGCCACCGTGATCAAACATGTCACTGTGACAATTCAATACCTATGCCGAAAGCAACTTTATCACTGTCAGTCATCTGTCTATTTGTCGCTGTGACATTCTGCTGTCGAGGAGATGTATGTAGATTGCCCCATGTTTCACCAAAAGTCCACATGATACACATTGGTCGCCGTGACACATGGTTTTTCTTGCTGATGAGCCTTCTATCTTATGAGTGTCGCTATAGCTTATCGTCATCGAGGAGACCTCTCGTAGAAAGCTTGAGTCATACTGAAAGTCATCCTTTCATCTTGTGTCGCTGTGACAAATCAATCTTCATGTCGACAAACCATGGAACCATCTTGTGTGTTCCATCGGTGAGACTAGAGGTCACTCGCTGAGACCTCATGCCGAAAACCCTAACTCTTACCGAGATGAATACCTTTATGTTGTGGAAGTCGGTATAGGAAAAACAAACACCAAGACCTTTCTTTGAGCACATGAGTCATACCAAAATGTTGCTTTTTTGTAATACGTATTTGAACATATCAATGTCAGGGAGACCTCTTGGAGAGCACACTATATCACACCGAAAAACGTTATCCACTCTGAGTCACTGAGACAATACAAACCTCTTGCCAAAAGCCCCTCATTAGACTTAATCGGAAAGACCTGATGGGTTCATTATGACATAACTCTGAAGCTACAAGAGTCTTAGCAAAATAATCCTTTGCATAAAGTCAGTGAGACACTACAGAGTCGTTATAACATTTCACCAAAGCAGTAACCTTATGCCGATAAGAAATTCAATGCATCGGTCGGTGAGACAAAAGAATCTTCGGTGAGACTATATACCAAATACATTATGTTTGGCTGAAGGAAAACCCTAGATGTGATGTCGGCGAGACAAAACCACTTCATCGAGACCTATTCTGATATCGCCCAGCTCTTTCGATGAACCTCCATATGCACTAGTCAGGGAGACATTTCAAGTTTGATGAGACACTACCCTGATAACAAAACTCCTACCGATAAGTTCATCCTTAGTCGCTGAAACCACATTAATGTTTTGCTGATAGACATCCACATGCATATGGTCAGTGAGACATAACAATTTCGTTGTGACCCTTCACTGAAGCCTTAAACTCATGCCGATATACAATTTTTCAACGGCGGTCAGTGTGACATACTAATTTCACTATGACCACATACCGACGATGTAACACTTTCTGAAATGTTCTTTCTTGTGCCGGTCACCAAGACACAAAGCGCTTGATGAAACAACATGCTGATAGGGATTTCTTACGCCAATGAACCTCCTTATGTATTAGTCGGTGAGACCCGACTCATTGGATGAGACCTCTTAGTGGTGAGAAATGCTTATGCCAATGGACCTTTCCTCTGTCACCAAGACCATGTGAATGTCACATTGAAAGCTGCCTATATGTAAAATAAAATTGTCATGACGTTAGAAATTTCTTGCCGATAGGCAACATAGACATTTACCAGAAAAATGGATTAGGGAGACCCTAGCATTTTCATGCCGATATGTTCTTTTTCTGTCACCGAAACAATGTACAAAAGATAACATGCGACTGCACGAAGCTCAAACTGATCAGTACCATAAGATATTAAAAATCATAATGTAAGCTGTCCACTGAATGCCAAGACATGTAAACCATATAGACAAAGTTGTACCAAGATAAAGCATGAGAAACCAATCTGAAATAGTCAAAAAGTAGAATCAATTGAAAGGGATTTTGTCATCAAGGAAAAACCATATGATCACAACTAAGATCCAACATATTGTTGTAACAAGACTTGTGCTTGAGCTTATTGAGTGACTTGTGCAGCTTACACAGATTGTGTGGCTTGTTGTTGTTGCAATAAAGTTTGTGCTTGTGCTTAGGAAGCCTGTTGTACTTGTTGTGTAGCTTTATGTGCTTGTGCTTGTTGTGTGGCTTGTTGCACAACTTGTGTGGCTTGTTGAGTTTGGAATTATTGAAGTGCATTTTGATAGGCTTGTTGGGTTGCTTGCAGAGTGATACTATACTGATTTTCCATGTTTGGATTTGGATTTGGCGGTGGCAGTGGAGGATTTCCCATGAGAAGTGATGATGATGTATTAAAATTTCCCATTTTTCCAAATGAATCTATTTGTCCTTGTGATACCATGTGGAGAGATACTTTTGTGTCAAGAGAATAAGCCAGTGATGCAGTGAAGGTGGATGAATTGTTGGTGTCATGGAAAATGAGTGGAACGTATAGATGCTTTGGGTCTTGAGGGGTCTGGTATTTGGTAGACCCAAGATGGTGTTTGCATCCAAGTCTTGGTTATTTACCTGTGGATGTGTTTGAAGAGCATGGAGCAATGAAATTCCCATGGTAATTTTTGGTTGACTTGGAGCATGAGATGATGTGGGTTGTATGATGGGTTGGATGACATTTTGGAAGGATGTTGTGAATGATACTAGTGGCATACTCTTAAGAGATTTTTCTATAATAGTGCTCACATCATAATTAGAGGGGAGTATAGCCCCTTTGCAAATTTTGACATGTGTTGTGTAGTGTAAAGGTTTTTTTTTGTCATTTACCTTTTTAGGTTTGCATAAACGTCTTCACTATTGGCTATCTCTACACTTAAAGAAAATATCATAAAGGTGCACAAATACTCCACGTGGTGGTTGCACAACTTCTCCTTTTATTTTCCTTTCGGGGGATTTTAAGGACACATGTTTGTTGGTTGGAATTTTCCTTGGGAGCTATAGTTGGAAGTTTGAGAGCTTCCGCCATGCTAACACGTCATCCTCAATATGGATTATCCACACCACCTAAGAGTATATCTAATGAAGTCTTTTTTCTGAGCTTACCTTTTCTTGTTTTTTGAGACAAGAGTCTTTGAGTCAGCACCTTGCAGTAATGGGAGCAACAAATTGTGTCAGATAGTTGCTTTTCAGATCTAATCATTTTTAGTTCTTATCTTCATCTAAATATCTGGAGGGAATTAATGTAGTAGTTGAGGGATGAATGCAGAGATCTTTTGTGGCCTAACTAATATTTTGGGATCGGATCATATGCTATCAATCATCAACACCTGGCAGTCATTACATCTGGATTGAGGTGTTGCTTTCTTCTTTTAGTGACTATAAAAGAGGGGAATTTTGATTATTTTTGGCGGTAGATAATTGATTCTCAGAAGAAAAATTTTCCAAGAGAAAGTTATTTTCTCTGAAAAGAGAAACTACTTTTCTTTTAAATTTTCTTAATAGGGTAAAAGCGCAAACTCACACTTTGTAAAGGAATCAGCCAACAACAAAACAATTTATGAACCTCAACCACATATTTAAGTGATCTTTATGTTTTGAATTTCAAAATGGTGTAAAATAATGAAATGTATAACTTTTGGTGAAGTTTATTGCTGTAATTTTTAAAATTTAAAATAAAATTGTTTTCGTTATGTTTTTATCAATTTAAGGACAAATTTTGGAATTCTAAAAATTCCATAAAAGAGTGACTTCATGGGGCATCAAGAAAAAAATTGAAAAAAACATCATTTCTCCCTAAATTTTTTTTCTCCAAATAGGTAACTTCAATATCTTGTGCATGGAAAAAATCAAATTTTGAGGTATATTTTTCTCATAATAACGTTTTAAAGTCAAACATGTGATGATAGTTTTCCATGGGCATCAGTATTTTCAATTTTTAAATCATTTTCAAAAAAAAAAAAACCCTTTAAAGAAAACTCTCCTCACAGTGCCCCATATAAGATTTTAAAAAATTAATAAGTTTTACTATCTTTTTTTTTATTTGTAATCAACCTCTTTTTTTATTTTTAAAACCTACTTGCATTATTTTAAAAATAAAATATATTAAAACTAATCAAAATATTAAAAAAAATTATATATTTGGATTCTCCACTCTAAGCTCTACAAAAGTGTATTTTTGTTTTTTTTAGAAAAATCATTCTGACTAAAGAAATACCTAGCTAAAGTTGAAAGTTTCAGAAAATTCTAAAAAAAGTTGCATTGGCTACCAACTAGGATGCCACATAGACAGTTTCAGTAGAAAAAAATTCTACCGATACCCTTTCTATAGAAACCTCGTACATTAATAGATGCAATTTCAAAGCCAATTTCAAAGCGGGAAACAAAAAAATATATTTTTTTGGGATTCGGGAGAAACTCATTCAGCCAAAACCTGTGTGCCACATAAGAGGCCACATGGTTTTGGTTGAAACCTAGTCAGGTGAAACCTTTCCAACCAAAAATATTTCGCTCAGAACTATTTATTTGGCTGAAAGTGTAACACAACTTTGTGCTTTTACCCCTTAGGGTTTATGAACTATATTTCAAAAAGTAAGTTATAGAACTACTTTATTCTAGAAAATTATATCTATTAAGGTTTAAACTATTGTCAGATTGACATCCAACGTTTGTTTCAAAGTTCAATTTTAATTAAAGGCACGAACTATTAAGGGAAAATTTGAGACTGTACATGTATGGGATTTTTCACGTATTTTTTCTTTTTATTTTCATTATGAATGAAACACTATGTCTTGTAAGCTATATTATGATAGTTTAAATAGCTGATTTATATGCCTTATGCTTGTACTGAGCAATAGCATTTTGGACAAATTGGACTATGTCATTGGAATTTTTCATTATCCTTAAAGTCGTTATCTTTCTATGCTATGTTTTATTGGGAGATAGAGTTCATATCATTTTCTGAAATATCATTCTTTTTCCCTAAGGAATTTTTATGTTTGATCATACCTCAATGAACACTACCTATAGAAAGATTTGAAAGTCTACACTGTGCTTGAAGTTAGCCTTTGTTGTTTGTTCTCTTTCCAACAATGAAGGGTTGTGGCATTCTATGTCTTTTATATCAATCATAGGAATATTTTTGAGTTTGAAATGTTGTAAAAGCTTTGGCGTATCGCCGTTCATGTTAAATTACATTTTTTGTTTTCTTCTTTCTCCCTTATCTAAAAACCAAAAAGAAGAGTCAACTTTCTATATAAACCCCAAAGGTATTCAGTGAGACACATTTTTCCCCCACTCGCTGAATTTCCCATAAAACTGTTGGAGAGGCACAAGCATTGATGATCAACAGTTCTTTTTCTGGCATGCCCGGTGGGACCCAAATATTTTTTAATTAGCCTAATTAGAAGTCAGAAATATTTCCTACATTATGCTAAGGAAGGAAAACTAGAAATTCCATGCCCAGAATCCAAACAAGAGCATCCTCGAGAAGTCATTTCTAGTATTCCTAGCTACCTACCTCAAACCCTAGAAGGAGAATAACTACAATTTTTTGTATCAATTGTAAGGAGTAATAGAGCAAGAAGTCCAAGCCCCTTATCAAGAGCCTTATCTACTCCGCTCAGAGGTTTAAATTTCTAGGTAAGATTTCTTGTGTACCCAATTCATAGGAATCTTTTCCTCATGGCTCAAGTACCCCCTCCTACTCCTAGGAACTTTGTAACGTGGGACAGTGGTAGTCCTTTACAACCACCTACACCCCCATATGTATGGCCTATTATACCAGATAATTCCCTTAAGGCTATCCCAAGATTCTCCGGGGATGATTTCAAAACCCCATCTAAACACCTTTAAGATATAGCAGAAGTATGCAGGGTACACAACATATCGAAGGAGAATATCATTCTGAGGCTATTAGCTGCCTCTTTCAAAGGGAAGGCTCAAGATTGCTATCAATCTTTGGCCTCAGGTTCTATTCTTTCTTGGGACCAACTCAGGTAGTTCCTTTTGGAATGATTCTCTAGAAAGGGAGACCGTTCTTCTCTACTATAGGGTGATCCCACAAAGCTAGTTTACAATTTTTGGGAGGATCTGATTTTTGCTTAAATCACATATTTTTAGAAAATATAATGATTTAAGCCTTAAAAAGTTTCATTTAGAGAATTCCAATTGAATAGAGTTTGATAAAACTACCTTAAATCAAACCACCTTGGATAGAACCCTGCTAGTTTTAAACCATACCTATAATAAAGTCTCCTTTACACCTATCAAAATGCTAATAAAAAATCACTTTTGATCTACCTTTTGGGGGATCAAATGAATTCATTTAAAATTTATTTTTTGTAAGTATGTATTCCTTATTATAAGCTTCCCAAAAAGTATAATTTTAAATAAATTTAATCTTATTATTATATTTATTTTGTATTTCTCGTGAATGTAGGTTTTTCTCCAAAAATCAAGATCTCTATTCTACACATGTGGAAAAATAGGAGATTATCAAAAAAAAAAAGTTAAAAATATTAGTGCACTAGATATTGAAGTCCTTGATCCAAAAAAGAAAAAAAAAATTGAGTTTCGATACATACAAAAAAAGTTACACGTTATACGATCGCGCTATGTCTGAATTATAATTGGTTTGAATTTGAAACTTGATTAAAGAAAAAATATTCAATAAAAAACTATCTAACCAAGTGGAAGCACTAGATATCGGAGTTACGAATATAAATTTGAAAGGATTATAATTTTATCCTTCATGGAAAAAAATTTATGATTTATACGGTGAACGTCACTTTTTAAAAATGTTGTTTTATGAAAAAACTAGTTTTCGAGGGAGATGGAAAAAGAAGTGCAATCTGATTCAAATTTTTTTGAAAAGAATATATTTAGAATCTATAGAAAAAATTCTACAAAACTCTAGTTTGCATCATCTTCAAATTCCTCATGGTTTATCCGCTATAGGTGCTCGAAAGTGAAGATTTAGTTAAAAAAAATTATTTCAGTGTCCAGTTTGGCCAAAAATTGTAAACCACTATTGTGGGATCACCCTACAATAGTTGATCACCATCAAGAGGGCCCCCAAGGAAGCCATGAGTGATTTCAACACCAGGTTTCATAAAACCTGGCAAAAGATTCCTATGACCACTCGATCTCAAGCTGTGATAGCATTCATGTTCTACCTAAAGGCCATCATTCTAGATATTGCACTTATGATAACCTCCATCAGAGGAACTACCCTGCCTGACACATATGAGATGGCATTATGCACAGAGAACAACTTGATTGATGCTAGGAAACTTTTGCATTGGCCACCAATGCCACTATTCATGGAAATATCTGATAACCATCAAGAGGAAACTAATCCAAGAATCCCTATCATGCAATTGAAGTTGGTTTCCCCGTAGCCTATGAACAAATACCCTACCACTTAGGCCAGCCCATTGGGTATTTTTTCAATGGTGGAAGATATCGTTGATATTAAATATTTGATGTGGACTTTCGCTAATGAATTGGTCATTATCAAATGGCAGCAAGCGACACCTATGAAAAAAACCACTCAAGTCTATAGCGGAGGAAAGCCCCTTTATTAAAAAAAATTGTATAAAGGATCTTATAAAGGAGGAGGTCAACACATGAACCAGATAGTCCTGGTTCCTATGCCATTACAATCTATCAAGGGTAGTCTGAACAAAGAGATAGTCCTGGGCCAAAACAATCTAGCGGATGACAAAAATGCCTGGTGCTTCCCATGAAATGATAGTCTTATGCCCCAATATTGTCCAAGGGGAAATATGCAGCAAATTATTAGTAAGCAAAGGAGCAAAGGTATGTTCCCAAATATGGGTGAATATGACTCACCTCAAATGGAAAATGCTCATTTTAGGGCACAGATGCAAGGGATGTCCCTTGAAAAAGAGTTGGACATTGTTCTTGACCAGGGTGTTTTCTCATGGCTAGAGGAAGATGAAGTGATATTTGCAAATGAAGCCTTGATAACTGGAATTTTGCAAGTACTGTCAGATTACAATAAAAGGTCAAAAAGGAGGCTCATAGGGGAGTATGTGCAACAAGCTCTACCACGACCACAAACACATCAACCGTCTCCCCTGAAGAAGCAGGTCCCACCACCTACTGTTCAGCCCATTCCATAGCCACCTAACCAGCTTCCAAAAATGGTGAAGGAAAATAGAGTATAGGGCCCAGCCCCAACATAATGTTTTCCCCCAAAAATAAAAGAGATACCATTATTTAATCCAAAAACCCAAAATATTGGGGTGCTTAATGTGGTGGAACAATTAAAAAGGGCACCTGCTAGCATTTCATTATGGGACGTTATATCAATTCCTGAGCAACAGTTTCTACTTCAGGAAGTGTTGAAGTTGGGAAGGGAAGGTGTGTAGGAAAACGAGACTTAATTAATCAAACAAAGCAGGAGTTCCAGATCCGATTTTTCCTATCAAGCCCCGAAATCAACAGCTTATGCAAATTGCATGGATAAAGTTGGAGAAAAAGAGGTAAGCAGAGCAAAGCCCACACTTTCTCTTTTACACTTATAATAGGAGATACATTGTTGCATAATAATATGATTGATTCGGGAGCTAGCACCATCGTCATGCCAAAGAAAGTAGTGGATGTTGTGAAACTCTAGTATGAGCCCCTTGAAAATGGAATTATACAACTTGACAAAAATAAAGTCTTGACCATTAGTCGTATAAGGGATTTTTCCCTAACCCTCTTCTCCTATCCAAGCCAGATAGTCACTCAGGAAGTAGTAATAATTGACATTCCACCAGTTTTTGGAATGTTCTTATCAAGAGATTTTACCACCAAACTTGGTGAGTACCTAGCGTTTGAATTGTCGCACTTAATACTACACACCAAACATGGAGAAAAGATGAATATTTTGTTCAAATATTTGCATCTTGAACATATTGCAGATGACACAAATCTGTCTTTCAAACTTGATGATATCCCAAGCCCCCATCAAGAGAAATACTATATGAGAATTTCCATAGAAGAAGACAAAGGGGAGTAAATTGTTGAGGGAGAAACATTGTTGAACCATTTCAATGATTCTAATTCATTTGGAAATTTTCATGTAACAGGGCTAAGTGCCTATGTTATTTTTGATGGAAATGAAGCTCATCCGAAAATAATGAAGAATCTAAAAGAGCTCAGTGATCCACCTTATAATCATGTATGGACCATACCCCATGATGGTGTCGAGTGTAAAGACGACCCAAGAATTGGTGTATGTTTTTCTTTTTCGATGAGACCGAGATTTCTAGGGGCTTATTGTTTTCTTTCTCCATGCTCTGCTTGTAAATTTGAATATAAAGTATCAGTCCTCATATTGGATCCAATAGAACAAATAGGTGCGGGTGTAAAGTGAGCTATTGAAAATTCAAAATTCACAGAAATCTAGATCTTCGGGCAAGTAACCACAATGAATGCAAGTCTAAAATTCTAAGAACGAGATATAAGGGGCCTCACCGAAAGTTTTGAAGTTTTCAGTATGTGAGGAAATCCCTAGTTGCAAAATAACACCATTTGTCAAAAAAAAATTGTTGGAACGTGTTCGGAACCAATCTCCAACCCAACAAAGAAAAAGTTCCTCGTGACTTTGAAGGATTGTAGTAATCTTGGGGTCGGGAAGGAAAAAAGGTCTGTAGATGGCATATGAACCTCTTATAGAAGTAAAAGAAGAAAAAGGGAATTTTTCTATAGATGTGATCACAAAGGGTATGACCTAGGTATAATTTTGTTAATGCCTAGCTTTGGCAAAAAACTCAGACTTGACAAGAAGCGAAGAAAAAGGATAGTCCGCTCAAGAGAAAACTTCTTGGCAAGATGAGTCTTGATTAAACAAGGAAGAATTTTGTTGGATTTTCACTTTTCCTCCATATTGATGCGATAGTCCTCCCAAGTTTTAACCAAGGTAGAAATCTCATTGATAATAGATAAGTCTTTTGGGGGATAGGGAAGTCCTGAAGAAGGGATCTGACCGACCAAGGGAAACATTTACCACCAGTTGGGAAGAGTCCATATTCACAAGAATGGAAGATTTTGGGACAATCCAATGCCCAGAATTAAATGAAAGTTTTTGGGGTAAGTCTAGCTCTACTCATGAATTCATTCCAGATTTTGTGAGCATTTTGACCTCACTTGTCCTGATGATAACGAAGAAGGCACCTTTTCGGAAATTTCCCAAAGACATAGTGGTCGTTAGTTGGCTAGAAAGAGGAAAAGAAAAAATTCACAGGTTTTTGAAGAAAATAAGAGCCATACTAGGTCTGCCCGAACACATCATACCTCTTAGTATCCATGAGCCAAAGGAATCACAAAAAGATCAAATCTTGTTATCAAATACAAGATTTTTTTGGAAACCTCACCATATTGTGAGGTAGTAAAAGGTGGTTCAACTGAATCAGCTTTTAAAAGCCTAATTGTGGCAACTCAAAATGTTGGGTTGGCCCCTCAAAAGGACGAACATGACCATAGACAAATTTTCCTAGTAGTAGATCAAATTTCCCTCAAATTGACCCCAAATTTTTTAGAGTATGAATAAATGTATGGAAACCCTACAAAAATATTGAGGCACAAAAGAGACAGGAAAGAAGCCCATGAAGCCGCAACTTGTTATCATTAAGCAATCAAATAAATCTTTCATTCTTAAGCAGAAAAATTTTTAATACAAGAGTATCATAGAAATGTTGAAAAGCCAGGGCGACTGATTAATTCCAAAGTGTTGTGGAAGAGACCTTTCAATAAACTTCACATGTGAAAAGATAAATTCATACATATCCAAAGAAATTTTTTTCGGTGTACTGGTGAACAGTATTTATCTGAGAACTTTCTATTTTAAAAATGGATAGCACTTTTAAAATTTTAGCAATTTTGTACTATATGTAAAAAAATTGTAATTATTTTAAGGTTTTATAGAATGAGGCCCAAAATAACACAGGGAGAAAATAAGAGCTATATTGTATTAAGTTTATCGAAAAAATTTAGAATATAGTATATAGTCGAGGACTTAGGAATTTCATCCAAGGTCCTCTTGAGTCAAAAGCCTCAAGAATGAGAGTAAGGGAAAAAGTTGTCAAAAGAGGAGGCAATAGAAGTTGTAGTCAAATTTTCTTCTTCTTCTCTCCTCCAATGGAAAAAGAAAAAGAAATTCATATGTGTATTCTACTTCTCCTTTATTTTTCTTCTTCTTCTTCATTCGACAGGAAGGTTGCAGCTAGGGAAAAAAATACTACACACACGGGCTACGCAGAATAGACCCAGGGTCTATTCACTACCAAGCCACACCAGGTAACTAAATTTTTTTTTCCAGGAAATCCCTAGAACCTCCTCCATGCCATACTCCTACAGAAGGAAAGTGGTCGCCGACTGGGAACAGAAACGGTGTACTTCCACACACATCATGCAAAATTTAGTCAGGAAAGGCAACTAGGGCATGTCCATGCCAAAATCCACATGCCTCTAAAGGTCCATGGTGCTCAAAATGCTGACACCCGAGATGGCCATATGCACTATCTCACCGATCCCTTCCATCAAAGAAGTGTTTAACATCTTCTAGCATAGAGCAATTATCATGGATTTGGCTACACCCAAGTCTAGTAGGGAGGCCACAAAGCGTGAAAGTACATTGCAGTTGCTCCGTAACTAGTTCTCATTGATAAGGTATTCCACACTAACGACCCACTTAAACATAGTCAATATTAAGGGGTCACAATCCTTCACCAAGAACTTTGTGTGGCTATCTGTAATTGCCCCTGCAAAGCAGTTCTACGGCCTCCCTGGAAGAAGCCTAACAAGGCTGCCTAAGATAGCAAACATTGTGATAGCAATAAAAATGATGGAAAAGGAGGCAACCAAAAAGTAGCCAAGTTATAAAAACTATATGTTCAAATGAATCTAGTAAAAGGTGGTGTAGCTATATATAGGAAAAGCTAATGGAGAGGCTTCGCCAACAAGATGTCCATTTTTGGCCAAATGACAATGGAAAATTTTGAGGCAAAATGGGGTGAGGTTGGAAAATCATATGAAGAATCTGATGGAGTGCCTTGAGAAATAAATTTAGGTGTTGAGGAGTAAATACCCTCATGCACCAATAGTCGACATGCACATCCTTGCCATTATCTATGCAACCCTGTTCACTAATAAGAAGGGACATGGATTAACACACTAAGGCTCTGACAAATTAATGAAGCCTTATTTTCAAAGAGTACTACCTTGTCTCATCTTGACATGCTCCATATGATGAAAATCACGATTCCCAACATAATGAATTAAAGGAAAAAAGAGGTGGTGAAATGAATGTACTAATTCTTTTCTCCCTGCTTTTTTGGCTTTCCTAAGGGATGCGGGTCTCCCATCCGCACGTATTACCCCAACGACAAAATTTATGACTTATCAATAGTGGAAAACTCATAATTACATATAAATTTCTGGAATTAATTGCATTCAAAGTAGGTTGATTTTGGTATGAAGGAAACATTTTGTAACCAGAGAGTTCCTGTATCACTTACAAGTAATCATGGTAGAAGTATCTATCACTGGCTAGCTGGACGAAGCAACAAACACAAGACCAGGTTATGCAAAAAAATTTTGGCTCTACTCATTTTCTAATGCCCTAGCCCTAGAAGAATGACCATTTGAACATTGCAGAAAGCTTCAAGAAAACAAGCACCTTCTAAAAGAAGCAGTTTAAGATAACACTGATAATGTCTATGAACCCTGATTATCCACCAACTCTAAAAACCTAAGGGAATGTGCTTTTTAGAGGATGCTAGCCCATTAATCTACAGAGGATTTTGCACTTCAGCTCTTGAATAATGATCTACCGCAATTTTGGTTGCCTAAGGTTCATCCATGTCCAGAGCTAGTTGATGCATGCACAAAAGGGTTTAACAGAAATATAGCGACTATTGAAGGTCGTGACATCAAGATCATCATTTCAACCCAAGCTATATGGGACATGTTGTGTATTCCTATGGGTTGGAATGTAGATTGTTTTAATGAAGAATATATGGATGCTTTGGGGGAAGATGTGTTTGGGAGAACAAGTTTTTATGAAGATGAAACAAAGGAATGACTGCAAAGAGGACATATTCGTTGGCCTCTATCATAGAGAAAATTCAAGAAGGATACATAGTTTGTATTCTTGATGTTGGCTTGGGTCTTTCATCTCAACAATGATGAAGAGGTTAACCCTTTCTAGTTTTCTCTAGGCCTTGTACTCAAAATAGAAATAGTGCAAACACACTACGATTTTACTGAAGTAATAGCTGGAAATATGAAGTTGTAGTTGAGGAGCTATAGCATGGAGACCAAGTTCAAGTATTCTTCCATCCTGGTCCATTTGTTATTGCATCAAAATTTTGAATGGATAGGGAGAGATGTGCTAATACCTATGATAGATGAGAGAGTTTATATCCAACCCATCTCTATGTGGACCCCTATGTTCTCAAAGATAAGAGATTACTATCAATTTGCAAATTGTTTTCTGAGACCAGTGCTGCAAGATTTATAGCCTCGCCCTCCGATCTATTTTTTCCAAGAATTTATTGAATGGATAGATCACCCACCTATCCCAATGGATTATTTTCTCAGCGAAGATTTTACCTTCGTCAAATTCCATGGTTATCCTGGGGAGGTTTTCTGACTCCCCAAATTTGTGATAGATATAAATTTTGCACTAGAAGCTTGCTAACAAATATCCATTGTTGATAGAATTTATGGGGTTGGGAGGAACAAAAAAAAGCTTTCTAATCTTCCCCTTATAATTGCAAAGAGCCAAGTGGTATTAAGCAAGTGAAAGGCTGAGGATGAGATCCAGAATCATTTGGTAGTTCTTGGCTTGGTCCTCATTTGTGACAATTGGAATTATAACCTAGATGGGCATTTCAACTTAAGACATGAGTTCAGAGAGTATTTTTCAAGGAGGAATCCTACCCAAGAGAGTGTCAAAATATATATTGACCTGAGCTAAATACTAGAAAGATGACCAAGATGGCTAAGTTTTTATCAGCCCTAGACACAATACCAGAGGAATCTCCTAATGAGAAAATCTCTTAGTGCTCAATTAAGATGAAAGGGATGGTCAAAATGGAAGAAGGCTTATTTCTAGAGATTCTAACAAGAAATGAGGAACCCGGGTGCTTTGTTTAGCAACTTCTAGCTCGATGAAGAATTTGAGGACATATATGATCGAGAAGCCGATTCTGACAATAGCAATCCTGAAACAAGCCATGAAATTGAAGAGGAACAAGCTCCACTCCTAGTTCCTAGGTCTCGAGAGCCCAAAAACCAAAGAATATTGGGATCATAAGGCCCATAGGTTCCATCCACATCTTAAGCCCAAAGCAAAGGAAAAGAGGCCCAACGATGTACAAAAGGATCCTCTGTAGCCACTAATTCTTGCCTAATGGAAGACTTCTCGAGGAGATCAGAACTTGATGACTCTAATCAGGAAAAGCAGAGGAAGATTCATGACTCCAATTCCCCCAGTATGTTGATTCATCAAGAGGAGGAAGTGGAATCTGTTTTGCAAAAGGTATCATTGGCTCAAGTTCAGGTTAGTTTCACTCCCCCTCTTCTTCCTATTATGCATCTCTAGTTCAACCCCAACCCCTTCCTATTAGAGAAAATGCCCCATTTTCAGCTCTTGAATTAATAGTGATAAATACAAACCCTGCCATTGAAAATGAACCCATTGAAACTTTTTTGTACAGTGGAAGAATGTCATCTGTTGCGGCTACTATTATACCATTAGTTGTTTCATCTGAAAACCCTATTATGATTTCTAGAACTATGAATTTTCTCATTACCTTCAGCCCATCTACTTCAAGGAAGCCCCCCTATATTAGCCTTTTTCCATTTGTGCCCCTATTATTTCTTCCCCTACTCCTTTTGGTGTTGCACCATTTTCTATGATCACGCTGCCATTTGTGTCTCCTCATGCACATGCATCTAAGGTTTTCCCCACTGTCACCATGTTTGGAATAGCCCCTGGTGCTCCCATTACAACTCAGAGTTTTGATATCCCCTAACTCTTTAGGGCCATTTCGATGTCACCAAACAAGCCTAAAAGACCAGAAAGTTGAAAATGTCGTCAAAGAGTGTTGAAAGGCCTACAACCAAAAGAATTGAAGCTTATTTTAATGAAGAATGGAATTCCTTCCTTATCACTACAATGAGGCCTCTAGTTTCCAAGCCCGAGGTACAAATGTAACTAAAGGACTATGAAATTGATTTCGTGGGTCTAGATCTAAATGAAACTCACCCATGTGATAAGATGGTCTTAGCCAAACCCACGTAAAAAGCAGTAGATGCTGATTATGAACGACTGTATAGGAAATTAAGAAAGAATGAGTCTGAGCTAGCAAATGTGAAAGGGACAGTGAGCAGGTTGCAGAACAAGGCCCAAGCCAAAGATGTTGAAATAAGTAGTGTAAAAATTTTTTAGGGTTAAACATGGAGATATGTCTGAGTTGCTTGCGGACACCCAAAATGAACAGGCTCAGCTTTGCATTGAAAATGAAAAATTAAAGAGAGATTTAGTTGATGTTGGATCCCAAAGTAGCAATGATCTACAAAGAGTTTAGATCGAGGAAAAAGAATGAATAAAAGAAGTTGAAAGACTTAGCTCTAAATTGGAAAATTCTCTTTGAGAGAAGGGTCAAATAGAAGAAGATACCATAGTAAGAGAGGCCCATTAGAACCAAGAGTTAACTATTGCAAGAAGGTTTGGATATTTCTCCATAATGAGAAGATTAGTGGCTATGCATTGGGAACAGATAGTGGCTAGTGTGTGTATACTAGGCCCTACCTTATAGTTTCTAAGGGACATTGAAGAGCTAAATGCCAAAGTTGGCCCGATGGCTGACCATTTTATGTAGACATGTTCACCCCGAGTGGTAGACTCTCAAAGTTTTATTTCAAAATTAAGTGTTTCCACTAATCAATTCCTTAAAAGAGCGAGAGTTCCCAATTGTAGGGTCGCCTCCATCAAAGTTAGTGAGATTCTCAATTGCAACTTGGTTGCAGAAAAATGTAGGAATAATGAGGTGATACTGAACAAAAGAGTCTCTAAGATCAAAAAGAATTTTTCCATCTTGGTTAGTTTCGGGTTGCCTCCCCTCCTCTCCCCAAACAAAGATGCACTAACAATGGAGCAAATCAATGAGGCAATTCGACGTAAGATTCAAACTACTACTGAGCTCCCAGGCTCAAGTACTATACCCACGGTGGATGATTTTGAGAATGAAATCCATCCTCTTTCTCGGCTCTATTATCACCTAGGCACAATCTCTTCGAGGTGGGGTTTTCTCTCTTTCAAGGAGACTTTTGATCTCAAGTAGGCATACTAACAGATCCAAACCCTCATTTTACCAACCAATGTGGATTGGGAAGCTCAGAAAGTTTTTTTCATCAAACTCCAGGAGCAACTAGAGGCATAGGTTGGAATCTCCACTGAAGTGAAGACCCCTATGAGTCACTAGAATTGTAAAGGCTTTTTTTGTCTTTTACCTTTTTAGGTTTACATAAATGTCTTCAGTGTTGGCTATCTTCACACTCAAAGAAAATATTAGAAAGGTGCGCAATACTCCACATGGTGGTTGTGCAAATTCTCCTTTTATTTTCCTTTCGGGGGTGTTTAAGGACACGTGTTTTTAGGTCATACTTTTCCTTGGGAGCTATATTTGCAAGTTTGGTAGCTTCCGCCATGCTAACACATCATCCTCAATATAGATTATACACACCGCCTAAGAGGATATCTAATTAGGTCTTTTGTCTGAGCTAACCTTTTCTTCTTTTTTAACATGGGAGTCTTTAAGTCGGCACCTTGCAGTAATGGGAGCAATAAATTATGTCAAATGGTTTCTTTTGAGATCTAGTCATTTTTAGGTCTTATCTTTGTCTAAATATCTGGAGGAGATTAATGTAGTAATTGAGGGATGAATGAAGAGATCTTTTATAGCCTAACTAATATTTTGGGATTGGATCATATGCTATCAATTGTCAACACCTGGAAGTCATTACTTCTGGATTGAGGCAGTTTTTTCTTCTTTCAGAGACTATAAGAGAGGGGAATTTTGATTATTTTTGGTGGTGGATAATTGATTCTCAGAAGAAAAATTTTCCAAGAGAAAGTTGTTTTCTCTTGAAAGAGAAACTATTTTTCTTTTAAATTTTCTTAGGGTTTATGAACTATATTTCAGAAAGCAAGTTATAGAACTGCGTTATTCTGGAAAATTATATCTATTAAGGTTTAAACTATTGTCAGATTGGCATCCGACCTTTGTTTCAAAGTTCAATTTTAATTAAAGGCATGAACTATTAAGGGAAAATTTGAGACTGTGCATGTATAGCCTTTTTCAAGTATTTTTTTTCTTTTTATTTTTGTTATGAATCAAACATTGTGTCTTGTAAGCTATATTATGATAGTTTAAATATTGTATTTCTATGCCTTATGCTTGTACTGAGAAATAGCATTTTGGAAAAAATGGACTATGTCATTGGACTTTTTTGTTATCCTTAAAGTTGTTATCTTTCTATGGTATGTTGTATTGGGAGACAAATTTTCTATAATTTTTTGAAATATCATTCTTTTGCCCTAAAGACTTTTTATGTTTGATCAAACTTCTATGAACACTACCTGTGGAAAGATTTGAAAGTCCGCATTGTGCTTGAACTTAACCTTTGTTGTTCATTCTCTTTCCAACAATGAAGGGTTGTGGAATTTTGTGTCTTTTATATCAATCATAGGAATATTTCTGAGTTTGAAATGTTGTAAAAGCTTTGGCATATTTCCTTTCATGTTTTACATTTTTCATTTTCTTCTTTCTCCCTTATCTCAAAACCCAAAAGAAGAGCCGAATTTCTATAAAAACCTTGGAGGTATTTAGTGAGATGCAATTTTTCCCCCACTCACTAAATTTCCCATAAGACTATCGAAGAGGTGCAAGATTTGATGATCAACATGTAGGATTGAGTCTCATCATTGTGTTGACATTCTTGTGGTTCTCAAGATTTTGGACAAACTCAATTATCTCATCTTGGGACATTCCTTGATAATTGTTGGTGACAACCTCCACTTGGGAACCAACCTCTTGAGTATTTTGAGGTATTTAAGGAGGATTTAGTGAAAGGTTGATGGATATCCTAGGGTTAAATTTTGTTTCAGTTTGACTCAAATCACTCAAATTTGATGCTTCATTGTTTGGTTCCATGTTCTTCTTGTGTTGAGATCTATTTGGGACCATAAAATAAGGATCAACTTTCAAGAATATGGGAGGTAAACCTCTAACTCCTTAGGTTGGTCTAATATTTAGGTACAAAAAAGAAAATATAGGATGTTAAAAATAAAATGGTGGTGATGAGATAAATGAAAGATGAATCATGTGGATGTTTGAACTTTTAAGACCCCTGGAGGAATAATAGACATTAGGACTTTTGGATTTGGTTTGGATATTGGTTTGATTTGATTTGGATAGTGGACTTATAAACCCCAAAATGTTAGATGTTATCTTGGAATAAAATTGTCCACATGGATGATAATTCAACTAAGTGTATGAGGAAGGATTCATCCACACACACTTAGGCAAACAAAGTGATTTTGATTTTGATTTGAAGGATTTAAAAAAAGTTTAGTATGAATGATTTTCCAAGGTTCTAAAAGTTTTTTGTGAGATGGGATTTGATTGATGTTTGAAATGGATGAAGGTGTTGATTTTGATGCTAGATGAATCTAGAGAAACTTTTGTTTACAAGAACTGGGTATTGATGAACATGCTATAATTCTACGAACTTTTCAACCCTACAAAGTGAGATACTCAAAAAGTTGGAAGAGAGATTGATTTTGATAATAATAAAATGATTACAAGTTTGGATTGTCCTTTGAGGAACATTTGTAGAAGTTATAAATCAATCTATCTCTTACTTGGTAAAGTGTTGACTGATGTTTCTTGACATCCCTTGGACTAAGACACTTTTGACAATTGATAAAATTTGGTTTTGGGATTTTGATCTTATAGGAAATCATTTGAACAAACACATGTGTGGGGTTTAATTATATTTTATCTTTTCTTAATGGATTCCTTTTACCACATCAACACTTTCTTGCTTAGCTTTTCAAACTTAAATGTCTACATCTCAAATCCTTTTCATTCCACACTTGGTCCATTATTTGAAAGTCAAGGAATCAAAGGCACAATTTTCCTATGTTGATTTTGAAGAGAGAAAATTGAGATATAGGCCAAAATATTTATAAGTCTCTAAGGATAGAATCCCTAGGGACAAGTAGTAATATGTGAACCTTTCAAAAGTATTTTCTTTCTCCAAAGGGTTTGAGATTTGAGGACCTTGTTGAATGTTTGTTTCAAAGTTATAGATCCAAGCAAAGTATTTAATTGACTTACAAATTGCACAAGCCCTAAGATAGAAAAGACAATACTTGTTGAGTTCCCACTTAGATTTCTCCAAACACTAAGACAAAGCAAACATCTAGATATTTGGTGACACTGGCTACTCTCCATGGCACACACTTCTTAGGACCACCAAATCTCAAAATCCTTAAAATTTGGAGATAAAAAGGATGTATTTTTTTTCTACTTTGAATAGTACAAATGTGGGGTGGCTTCAGAACAACCATTCTTCTACCAACAAATAGTAAGTATTTTGGCTTCTATACAAATTCTCAGTTCTTAGTCAAGGTAATCGAGGGCATGACACCTTGCGAACATCGAGCAAGCTACTAAAGGCTTTAATAAATCCTACTAGGGGCTCTGATACCTTTTACAGTAGTACCCCATTTTGAAAGACAATGTATGACTAAGGCCTACATACCATGAGGACTTGACAGTTTAGTCTTATCCATTTATATACCATCCCAAGTGAAAAACTAGTTGGAGTCGCCTTTGAATTGGTCTTAGGCAAGCCCCTCTAAAGGTAATAGAAGCGAGGTAGGAAACTTTTAGTTTGATCACCCAATTCACGTAAAGCACAAGGAGGGAACACAAAGTATTTTCCTCACACTACCATGATTTGTTCAATTTTAAAACAAAAACTTGAAATGTGTAGGTAATTTTTTAGACAACCAATGTCACTAGAATGTTTAAGATCATTGTGAAGCACAAGAGAAGCGCATACGCATTCGAATGACATAATTTGCAAAAAATATTATAAGACAAAGAAAATAAAAGTTTACTTTAATCCTCAAAGAAATGATAAGTTCTTTTTAGAGCACCAAAACCAAGTGTGAAGTTGTTTGTTTAATTTTAATACAAATCAAAAGTCTATTAAGTTCCTAAGTTCAATTTTAACCAACTTGAAGAGATCAAATCAGTGGTTAATTTTAAACACAAAACTAAAGTGAGTTGGCCTAAAATAGAAGAAAAAAGCAAGAAAATGGAATCCCTAGGCTATTATAATAAGCATTTAAAAATGCTTTGTCAATTTCAAGTTCAACGCTCAATTTTCAAACTCAAATCTTCTTATGGTTCCTTGATTCCAATACCCAATTCCAATGCCAACCTGCAAATAGTACAAAGTTATCACCGATAAGAAGTATGATATTTCGAGGAATTAATGATAACTTAAAAAAAATCTAAATCATGCATTGATGATCTTCTAAATGCACAATGAAGCTTTATTGATGATCTCTTAAATGTGTTTGAACCATGACAAAGGCTAAAATACTAAAATATATGCACAACAGTGATTTAAATCTACCCAAATTACTAGGAAAGCATAAAAAATGTGGACCTTATCATAAAAAATGATTTAAATCAATGCAACCAGATCAAAAGAGCACAATATATTGTTTTTGATTTAAACAGATCATTAATGAAACTTAAAAAAGAAAAAAAAACTATAAATAAAACTTTGTGCAACAAAGGCTATCTTTAACATTGATTGGAATCCAACAATGATGTTCCTTTATTAATGAGCAGGTGAAAGATAGTTAATATATTTGATGAGACAATAAATGCCAAAAAAATGAAATTACTAAGTTATAAACAACAATAATGATATGATTCACACAAAATGGATTCGCACAATCTATAAACAGTAACAATAATTATAGGATTCACCCAAAATGGACGTGTTGAAAAGGCTTTAGAAGCTTTCAAGTTAATGCAATTGGTAGGTGTGGCATTATAAACTTGCAAGCATATGCATAGTAAGTGTAAAGTCAAATTCAACAGCCTTTGTCAGCTTCGATTCTAAAAGAGATGTCATTCATGGAATGTATTTATTCTAGGATATGTGCAAAGAGAATTTGTTGAAAAGGAATAAGAAAATTTCAAGCAAATGCTATTAGTAGGTGTAAAACCAATTTCCACAATCTTTGCCAGAATGCAATGATTGCAAGACCCACACAAAAAAACAAAATGTTGAAAAGGCATAAGAAAATTTCAAGTAAATGATATTAGCCGACATAAATCCAAAATTCTCAAAATTTTGCTAGCATCCTTGTTCCCCGCATAAGAAACTTTCAAGAAAATGTACTATCTATTTCAAAACCTATTGAAGTGCCTAATCTCACCTCTCATCTCACCTCTGATTATCTATGAGTAGAGATTTTGATTTGTTTTGTGTAGCTAAACACGCATCAATAAATATTTTATTGAATGGAACTCATTTATTCTCTCACATGCTCTTGTACCATTTTAAACAAAAAATATGTCTTAAAACAATGTCACTCTTTAAGTTGGAGACAATTTTGACATCTAACAATAAATGGAAAAGCTTGATAAGACAAAGAAGTTAATGCAAATTTGAAATCTACATATTGGATTGCCCTTTTAAGTAATAAATTCAGCCACCACTATATGAAGGATCATTTACTATTGACTACATAATAGAGGAAAATACAACAATATTTATTGTAATTAGATTAAACCCCCTCTTATGCTTGTATGGAAGGCACTTGATTCAATATTCTACATTTACTACCTTCAAAAAAATGTACAAAACCAAAATTGTTTAAGCAAGACATTAATAAATGAAGAGCTAATAGAATTTATGTTAAATCCTCTAGGCACTATGAAGAATAAAGTAGATATGCACTATGTACTAATGCATTCAATTGATGATCAATAAAAAATACACCTAATCTCCCAAGGCCACTATTTACTCCTCCTATGAGCAATGAATGTTGATCATCTATAACTACACAATGAATTACATCTCTTTGTTGAAATATAATCTATTGATGGTATAACAGATGTGGTAGAGAAAATTGAAATTATATATCCCTATCCCAAGATGGCATTGGGAATTTTAGTTTATTTGAACAACAACCAAGGTTTTTGTAATGATTTAAAGGGCATGCAATGCTATTGTACAGAGAATATATCAAACTAGATCATACAATGTAGAATGTACTGTCAAAATATATGTTTTCTATTTTCAAATAACTTACTATCTCATATCATAATGCTACCAATGAAAGATGTTAGGAAGACTAAAATAAATTTGCTTAAGGTACAAGCCTCTAAAATGAAAAGTATACACAAGGCATGCAATCTATTGGAAAGAATTCTTCAAAGTAATATATGCTCAATATGCCTAAAATAGATTTATTGCAAAGGCTTTAGAAACTTTCACAAATGCTATGCTAATAAATAGTTAGAAGTAAGCCAATGCATAGTATATGTGAAGAAAATCCATGAGCCCTCGTTCTAGAGCCAAATGTGAGTGTAAATCTACAAAATTGAATAAACCTCAATAAACATCAGCATGGGTCAATTTAAACCATGTAAATAAAATTCTCCTATGAGATATCTAAAGATGGTGCATACGCAAACAAGGAAACAACATAATCAAAGTAAATAAATGTAAGAATATATAAGCATATTTATATACCTATTCCATAGTGGAAGTGGTGCTCCTTTGATGTGAAAAGGATTCCCTTTCCCACTCTTTGATAAGCTTTCAATGAATAAAATGTGATACAATGCAAGATAAAATGTTCCTATAGTGAGAATACTAAGATTGTGGATGGATTGTGGAGTAGAAGTGTCTTGTATTTATAGGTTGAAGCATTGAAGAATGGAGAGATGGGAGGAATGTGGGACTAAAGAAGATCCAACGATATTGTGACACTTGTCACATGGATAGTGGGAGAAGGTGGAGCACATTTTGGACAATGTGCATAGTTAATGCATATGGTTGAGGATTACAAATGTTTAAGAGAGATTAATGCATGTGTAAGAGGCATTAAATGCATATGGTTGAGATGTTTTGGAGGGAAATTGTTTGGGAAAGAAAGTCAAATAAGTGGAGTAAATGAAGGAGTATTCCTTGAGAATATTCCTTGTGAGGGAAAATATGATATTAATTAATTAAAGAAATTGGTTTTCATGTTCAACTAGGGTAGTTGACCATGGGTTCGCTTTGACCAAGGTTGAGTCAAAAGATAGAGAAATGGGGGATTAGTATTAGGAGTTAATTAATTTAGGATTAATTCACTTGGATGAAATTAGCTTATTTATGAAATTTAATTTAAATGTTTGGGTTTATTTAAATCAAATGAGAGGATTTTAGAACATTAGGATTTTAATTAAATATATTGATTTATTTTATTAAAAGAGATGATATTAGTTAGCAGAAAGTGAATTAATCAAATAAACTTAGTTAATTAATAGCAGAAATAATGTTAATTTGAGCATCTGTAGATTGTTACCTTGATTACACCTTTGTAGAGCAAGAAAAATCAAGGGGGGGCATACATCTACCCTCAAATTTTATTTCGTGAAGAAGTTAGAAAAGAGGATTTTTGAACAACTCACGAACTGGTTTTACATGATGTGGTTCCTAACATTGTTGTTTTGCAAATAGCTACATTGGGGGATTCATTCTCCCATGCTCGTAAGTGAATTAATATGAGTATCATTTTATTAAAAAAAAATCATTGTTTAGAGTCCTTTAGCTTACAGATGCACGTAGAGACATGTATGGGTGCTAAAGTGGGAGCTAAATGTGGCAACAAAAATTTTACTCCCTTCTTGGAGATAGTACATTTCCTTGCCTAATTTGGACCTATTTTAATACCCTTGCCTTTATGACCCTTTAAAATCATTATTAATAGGCGCCTAAGACCTTTTATTTCAGATCTCAAGGCTTATTTCAACTAAAATCCTGACAAAATCAACAAAAGCATTAAATTTTCTAATAACCCAACATTGGCCCACCCCAAAAATTTAGGGTGGGACTCATATGCCACCTTGGGAATATGAGTCCCCCTAGGTGTGACCCATATGCCAAAAGTGGCATATGAGTCCTGTATGACCTATTTTTATGGTTTGATTAGGAAATTCAAGTTTTTAATTCACAATTTTGGTTGATGTCAGCTTTTAAGATCTAATAAATGGTAGATTAGATGTAATTTCTTTATAAACAAGCTTCTATGTCATTATTTTCAATCTAGAGAATAAATTCAAGATCTAAGCATTCACAAGCACTCAAGTATTTTCATACAAGAGCATTCAAAAGAAAGTAGCAAGAAAAGTTGAAGTCTTAGAGAAACATTATATTATTTTTGTAGGTATTCAAGTTCACTTTCATTCGAGATACAACATTGTCAAATATTGAGTATGGTTGCCTATGGTGAATCATGATGGATTCTAGGTTGGGGAGATGCAACTAGCCATCAAGCTAAGCCTAACGACTTGTTTCCTAAGTGATTCCATCCTCCATTATCACTCTATTTTCAGCATAAGGAAGGCACATGCATCATTATGCCTTATTGGGGTAATTAGAGATCTCCCAAAGTGGGTCCTTAATCTTCAAGTTGCATTCATGCATCTTATTCTAGCAGGTTAGAATAGAGTTACATTTTATTTCAGATTTCCTAACATTAGATACACTTCAGGTTAGGGTTTATGTTCACATTTACCAAACTAGGGGTTTGATCAAGGCAAACCCTTAATAAGAAAATCAACACTTTATTCTCTTTTGCAGGTATTTTTACAAGTTCAGATCTAGAAATTAGATTGGGGAGGAAGAGAAGATATTGGAGAATATATCTGGACTTTCACTTCCCAAAAAATTAGTGTGGGACAAAACTCCAGAAGTGGCATATGAGTCCCACTACAGGAAATTCCCTAGATTTTAGAAGATCCTTGATCAACATTGTCATATTTATGTTCCTGCCTAGAAACCCTAATCTAGGACTAAATCACCCAAACTAGCGTATGAGTCCTAGAAAACATTAAATTCTATTTTTTTAGTATTTCAATCCTCCATTCAAGTTGCTACGGGTTTCTAGGTGCACCATTTTTATTTCTTATTCTTCTATCTAGTTTTGCTTTCATTTTTAGATCATGCATTCAAACATTGCATATCATTGTGTTTGATCATTAGGTCTTGCATATTACTTGTCTATCTAAGCCCTAGCCTTGTGGTGAACCCCTCTTTAATCATTAATCAGATCCTAGGACAATCTTTAGCTGATCTCTTTCCCTCATTCTATCCTTGGGTTGAGATCTCTAGGGTTTCCTTGTGTGAAACAAGATAGTGAAATAGGAGGAGCCATATCTCTTCAAATATAGACAAAACCCTCTTCCCATTTCTGATGTTTCAATGGTAAATATGATGAAGACAAGAAGGAAGAAGAAAATAAAGATAGGACTTTAGAAAAATCCTCATGAAAAGAAGAAGAGGAAAATAAAGAAGAATCCAAAGAAGATATAGGGGTTGGAAGAAGTGAATAAGAGTTGTCAAAGACTGTTGATCCATAAAATCCTCTTAGAGAATAATTTGGAAATATTCTTAAGGGCTTGTTGAAAATGAATTCACAAATCCATTATGTTCTACGACCCCAGATGATTCAACTTTCTTCACATCCAAGGTATGTGGATCTGAGAAAGATTTGACCAATTGAAGGAGTAAAAATTTGTGGTACTTTTCTTAACTCCCATATAGAAGAAATGAGTGGAACTTATCAAAAAGGGACTGAATTAATAAATGATGCTATTAAGCATCTATAGGAGTTAGTTCATAGTGCTACTATTGATAACTTGTTAGCCCCTATTGAGAACCTAAAGTTTCTAGTTGATTAAATCAAAGAATACTCCTTCGGTCTTAAGCTACAAACTAAGAAATAAGAAAAGACAAGAATTTTGGAGAAAAGGCTATTTGAACTATAGGATAGATGTGAAATTACACATATCAAAGTGATACAAATTCTAAAAGTGGTAAATGACTATGAAGAGGAAGCCTAGATATTGTTTGCATACTGCATGGAGTGGCTTGACGCCACTTGAGGAATCAAAGATTTAATGGAATCAATAGAGTCTCAACTTGAGCATGCCTCCAAAGCCTACAAAATTTTAGATTATAGAAGCTATATGGTTTGGAATTCTATTGTAGACTTATAGAACAAGTTCTTCACTTTATAGAAGAAGAAAGAGGATGTAATAAGGAAGTTTGGTCAACTCGAAGATCTAGTTATGTCTAGACATATTCTTATATCATATGCTCTTGTGGATGCAAAAAAAATTGATAAGATAAAACTTAACCCATCCACACTAGAAGAAGGAGAATAATGTTTGGTTCAACTAGAATCATTGCACAAAATACATGTTAGAGAGACAATGATCTAGGATGAAGGAAAACTAGCTTAGGAAGCTATTCTCAAGGAGTTATAAGGTGCATCTAGTTCCAATTGAAAAAATTCTACATTTATTTTTGTTTATTTTTTGAGGTCATCATCGGGATGCCCTTTGTCCTTAATGTCAAAGGGGGAGAACAAGTGTGGAAAGTATATGTTTTGTCATGGAGCAGTTTTGATTAGTCTGTACAGTTGAAAGTGGAAGTGAATTTTTTTTTTTAAGTCTCATTTTTGGCACATGTTTCCATCAATGAAAAATGGGGAGATTGTTGGAAGAATGAAGAAGAATCCCTATGGTGTATTGTAATTGATTCCAATATTGGTTGGTAATAGTTTTTTTAATCCGAAAAAATAATGTTTCTATTGTTTTGATCTGGTAATTTGGTCTGAAAATGCTTTGAGTAGAAGATTTCTCCATGAGATTTTAATATGATGATCAAGACTATTAGTTGCATCTCTACATAAGCTTTCAACAACTTTTGTTGAAAGGTATGGAAGATATGAATGACAGATTTTTTCTTACAGTATTCTACTCAATAATTGTGCAAGGGTATGCGCAACAGGATTATCATTGAAAAAACAGGCCCGTAAGTGGCAAAAAAATCAGAAAAATTAGAGTTAGGCAACTTGATGTAAAATTTTGAATAAGTTATCTATATTATTTCAAAAATATGTAAGAATAGAATCTGTAGAAAATTGAATGTAGTTTTTAAATTGCTTGGTTTGTTTTTAAAAAAAAATCTATTTGGTGAAAATTTGAAATTTCAATGCAGTAGTACATAAATTTCAGGGAAAAAATAAGTAGGTGTCTGTCTGACCACCCTAACCAAAATAAAATGATAATTTTTTTATAATATTTTAGATATAAGTAGAGGACTCATGTCTCATATGAAGCATATTTTTTGTAATTTTTTTCCAAGTAAATAATTAATTATGATTTTTTTATTACAAAAAAAATATAAAAACTCATATGTCTGACCACCATTAACTTGGTCAAAACTTCATGAAATTCAATTTTCTTTTTTTAATCCTATAGTATGCGAAGCATAGAATGTGACGCATGTTTTGGATTCAAAAAATGTGATACCATTTGAAGCTATAGATTTTTTTCAATCAACCTATCAATTAGGACTTTAGTCATAATTCAAATAGAAAATAAATAATAATTACTTATTAAATTCAAATTAAAGAATAATTTATATTGGTGGAAAGCTGAGAATTTCCTTTAAAAACCCTTTTCATTTCATCAATTTTGGGTAAAAATAAATTCATCAGCCACATACCCATCATATTGCCACTTTTTGGCCCATCGTGATCCTGCACATACTTGCAAATGGTCTAATTTTTCTTCTCACTGCCATAGATAAGCAGTGTGTGCTTCGTTGGTAATTTAAAGAGTTCCTTATTAGGTCTAAGTTGACCCAATTCATTCTTTACATGGTTTTTTTTAATGAAAAGGTGTTATGAGTTGAGCTGACAAGATACATTTTAAATTATCTGTACATCTAATTAGGACGACCTAATTGATGTATGAAGTTGTAATAGTGTGTATATATATATATGAATATATGAAACATCCTTTTGTATTGTGGAGAGAGATGTATGTATTTGTGTAGTGTGTGATATATGAAAAATTTATAAGAAGTGATGTGCGACTATGTAATACTGTGTGAAGTTGTATTCAATTGAGCTAGTTATTGTATACCTACAAATTGGTGCGAGATTTTGTATTTTTTAGCCTAATTGGAACTAAAATCAACACACAAAAAGGTGTATTTCATCAATTCATCACTTTGGCAGTGAACCACACTTCTTTTTGTAATTATTTCAATTTTTAATCCTTTCAAGGATAGTGAGTCCTGGCAGTGTGCCCTATAATATCTTATAACTAGTTATAACATATTGTGAGCTAATCCTCATTGTGGTTTTTCTCATTTTGGCTTTTCCACGTAAAAATCTCAATGTTCATTTATTATGTGGTGTTATGCTTTTCTTCAAGTTCTTGTTTATAGTTGCAACTAGATATATTTTAATTATTGAATGGTTAGCAATTAAATGGTTAAGTAGAATACTAATTCACGCCCCCTCTCAATATTCTAGGTGTTCAACAGTATTTTGTTAGAATGGTATAGCTTAGAAGGATTAGGGTCCTTTAGTAGTGAAATGAAGCCTCTAATTAAATATTTCATTGAACTCAAAGTTCTTGGATCATCAATTCAATCCCACAATGTGTAAAAGATTGATGGCTCTTGGCACCATTGCACAAAGTGAAAAAATGTTTGTTACAAGAATGTCTTCATTGTTGACATGGTTAAACCATTTTGAGTTGAGGGAAATTGAGATAGGATATAGTATTATAATATTGGTATTTATATAGCCCATTAGTAATAGGTAATATGATAAATTTGATTTAATCAATCCCATTAAGATCCTTTTTATGCTCCTATCTCTTTTCCCACTCCTATGTTAATTGTTTAATCTTTTATATAGACACATATTTATCATCACTATATCCATGTCAATATTTCAAAACCAAAGTGAAATGTATATACAATCCAAGACAAGAAACCTAAACGAAGATGATAGTAAGGGATGTGTTGAGTGGTTGTTGCACACACACACACTAATAGGTAGATAAATTCTCATAGAGTACCATTGGAACCTACCTTTCTTGAAAGATTACACTATGAAAACCTAAATCTATGGAAAAATCAGCTCAATCCAAAGTCCCAAGAATGTCATCTCTTGATAAACTAGGCTCACTTAGGGTTTGTTGTGATATTGTTGTTGAAAACAATGGGTCAATGGTTGTTAGGAATAGGCTAATATTTGAAAGATAGAAACATAATCTAAGCCCAATCATTGAAATGTTACTCAATAACTTCATGAAATCAAATAATCTACAATAATATTTCATGAAACTCAAATTAATTGCGTACAATCAAGTATATTTAGCATTAAGCACTCAAAAAATTCATGGAATTGAAAGATTTATAATAAAAAAATCCATGTATTTATCATTTTTTTGGAACATTATCTAGAAATATAAAGCATCTACTCTAAAATAAAGCATAAAAAATTACTAGAATGTAAACTTTCTCCTAGGTATTATCCATGCATGCCTCAAGAAATAAATAAATCAAAGAAAACTATTCTATACTTTACCAAATTGCTTCACAGTTAGGAAAAGAATGATGCAAGAGTTTAAAGAAAAGGGGGATCATTTGCCACTAAATAGTTTTATTAAGCACCCTTACATGGCCCAACACACAGTATTTTCTTATAAGAACAAATAATCAACTACGTAAGATTTAATATCAAGAAATAGCTTTGTATTCCAAGATATGATATTAGATAACTTCTACTAAAATATACAAGTTTTTAGTTTGGAATGGAATTAAAAAAAAAAAAAATGAATAAAACTTGATTTTTTTTAATTTTTGGAAATCCACAAATTCTAAACTTAACTAAAATAAGGCATCTCCTAGCCTTTTATAAGAACAAGACACTTAGGAAAGTCAATCAACGCATGAGAGGGAATCCAAGGGAAAAATCATAGCAAAACACTAGCATGTGATAGTTGGCAAGAGAAATTTTTGAAGAAGTCAAAAAAAATTGACCTTCTTTAATACTTAAAACTTTTGGACCTATGTCTTTAAAATTTGATCACGAAATCAAACTAGATTGAGCTAATATGGAAAAAAACTGTAGGAACTTCCTCTACTACATATTCAAAGAAATCAGGTAGAACTAGATATCCCAATCCACTAGCACTTATGTTCTTGCATTAAGGTTTGAGCTTTAGGTGAAAACAACCAAAAGTATATCACCTCAAAGTTAGGCACCCTCCTTCATTGCATGTGTAATACTCGGGTCCTCAGTTCCCTGGTTATCGATATTTCTTATCCATAAGCTTTTTCCTCGCATAAGCTTTCACAGTGCACCACCCAACCTAGTAACATAATTGGATATGCTTGCAATCCAAATTTGCTTAACATTCCATATCGAAACATTTTCCAACAACATATTTCTCCTACACATAAAATTCTATATATCAATCCATTTTTAAAATATTAATAAAGCTCTCATTAGCATAAAACCATCATTTTTTATCAAAACCTTTTAAAACAATTCATAAATAACATTATTTAATGCATTATCATGTAATTATCACTTTAGGTGGGCTATTGAGAAATTTTGACATTCAAGAAAAAACTAAACAATGAGCTTTAAATGCTTTAGCCCTAATGCACCATTTACCCAGGTACCTAGTTACCCAGCTCCCAAGATATTTCTGCTTTACTGGAACAAAACTCAACCCTGCTCTCAACTATCACTAGAATTTTTATACCCCTAGGTTTTTACTCCCTACTATAGAAAATTGTTGCACTTCACTTACAAATTCCAATTACCTAGTTTCTCAACACTCGATATATTTGAATTGGGAATTAATTAAAATATTTTCACTTTTGCATTTTCTCTCAGTGATCACCAACCAACTGACACCTACCATAAGTATTAATTTTCAACTTGGGTCCCCAAGCCTTACATTCTTGGGGTGTGTTGTGAGATAACACAACAACTTGCAACCAAAAAAATAAAATTTAAAAGAAACTCAATAATCAATCACCTGCCATAATTATCTTATGCATATTTTCCACAATAGCTTCTTTCCTTCGCTTAAATCTTGACATAAAAACTATAAAAATATGTTGAAAAGTATCAGTGTGTGCACTAATTTATTCTCATCTGTAAAAATTGCTGAAAAAGATTAGTTCATCTACATTGAGATACATAATTTAGCAATCCTCCAAAGCCAAGGTTGGATAGAGCCTTGCTGCCATTCAAGCATCCATAGCCCTGAAAACTTTATCTCTATAATTCTCCCAAACATAGATCTACTACCAATTAGACATCCATAGCCCCAGTAGAGATATTTGTATAGCCTAAAGAGTTGAATTTTCTCTTTTGATATTTCTTTGATATTAATTTTAATTTTTCATTTGATATTTCATTATAAGCTCATTTGTTTCAACTTGCAGGCAATGAAGCTTGCTATTAGGTTGGGAATTACAATGATAGAAAAGGTTACCTTTTTATTTTTTACTCAATGCAAATATGGGTATGTGCAGGATCATCATGGAAAAAACATGCCCTTAAGTGGCAAAAAAATTAGGAAAATCAAAGTTAGGAAAATTGACGTAAAAATTTGAATAAGTTATCTATATTATTTCAAAAATATGTAAGAATAGAGTATGTAGAAAATTAAATGTAGTTTCTAAACTACTAGGTTTATTTCAAAAAAAATAAATCTATTTGGTCAAAAATTAAAATTTCAATGCAGTAGTACTTAAATTTCAGGGAAAAAACAAGAAGTAGGTGTCTATCTAACCACCCTAACCATAATAAAATAATAATATTTTTTTATAATATTTTATATATAAGTAGAGGACTCATGTGTAATGTGATGCATTTTTTTGTAATTTTTTTCCAAGTAAATAATTAATTATGAATTTTTATTACAACTTTTAAAAATATAAAAAATGTATGTCTAACCACCTTAACTTGGTCAAAAATTCATGAAATTCAATTTTTTTTTAATCCTATAGTATGTGAAGCATAGAATGTGATGCATGTTTTGGATTCAAAAATATGATACCATTTGAAAGCTATAGATTTTTTTCAATCACCCTATCAATCATGGCTTTAGTCATAATTCAAATAGAAAATGAATAATAATAATTTATTAAATTCAAAGTAAAGCATAATTTATATTGGTGGAAATTTGAGAATCTCCTTTAAAAACCCTTTTTGTTTCATCAATTTTGGGTAAAAAAGAAAGTCGTCAGCCACATACCCTACACATACCCATCATATCGCCACTTTTTGGCCCATCGTGATCCTACACATACCCATATCCTTCATCATTTTCAGCTATTGCCAAAAGATTCAGTTAATGAATTTCCTATATGTGAAACTTTCCAACGAAATTTTACCATCCTTATGCCAAATTTCAACCAACTGCAATTCTTTATTTTCCAAAAAAAATAGGAATGATCTAAAATTTAGCTGAAAGTTATCAAATCATGTAATTACTTCTAAATTTAGAAACATTATCCACCACCCATCCACTTTATTTTATCCATGGCAACCCACTAAAATAAACTCGGCTTGCAACTTTGAATTTCATAGCTATGCACTTACATTAATGCACCAAGCTTGTCATAACTAAATACTTAAGCCTAACCATCATACCCTTCATTTAATTCGCATGCCTAATCACACACATATTACCTTTCTCAAATTTCTCAACATGCTAATGTGTGCCACCTCACCAGCTCAACTCTCCTTTCGAACAAGACACCTGGAAAATTCATAATTAATACAGCTCAACAGGATGAATATAAATGACCACTATTTAATTTTTTAATCTTATATTTTCTTAATTCATGATCTTCGTACTAGCCATCCTTGAAGCACTAAACACCAATTTTGTAAGAATTTATTTGATTTAACTTTTGATTCTAGAGAAAAGTGTACTTCCACCACCTCAACTTGCATTCCTAATATTTTGTATCCAAGCAAGTATGTACCATAGATTTCTCACATCTTTCTATAAATGCAACACTTTTCCTTCAAATTACTCACTTTTATCTTCAATTTTCAATTTCTATTTTGTGTTTTCTCTTGTTTTTAGGCTATGGATACTCCCATTGGCCTTACAAGTGTTCATCGCCAGACCAATTTTTTGGGATGAGTTATGAGCCAACTGCTTAGAATCTGAGTATTCTTGTTTAGGAATTCTTCCAACAAATTATTTTTGTGTATGGTCCTCAAGGAAACATTCATGAATGATATGTCTTATTACAGAGTGAATTTAGACCTAGCTTCATGGTTCATGGATTCTCTCTTGGATCTCAGTCCTTCTATAGTTGAAATTCATTCTACTATGATAATGATAGTGTGGTCGTACTACCTAGGAAATTTGGACACTATTCTATCCATTGCTTAACCTACCATAGGAGTTCCAGTGGTTGAAGACATCCCTCAATTCTTGTATTAGAGGAAAATAGCTCCTCTCCTGCCTTTTCTCACTATACTACACACTCCCAACCTCAATGACCATAGAGTGTTGGCATATGGCTTGTTTGATGACATGTGGCTTCTAGTGTTGTCATTGATGGCAACCTAAGCCATCCTTTTGGATTGTAGACCAAGATTTATCCATACCGGAAAGATAAGTAAAGATCATTATTTTGCCAGCAAAGAGTATGAGGAACAAGGTATCTAGTCCGTATATCGATCTGTATGCTTCACGAGACCATCATTTTTATTTTTGGGTCCTAGGGATAGGTTGCTAAGCATCTATGTTATCCTACTGTTAATTTTTGTGGTATTTCATCAATCCGTGTATGAGTTAAGATATTTGACAGTATGTTTTTCTATTTATTTGCTCATTGTGGTCGACCTAGTAAATGTTGCATGTCATGGATGTATAAGGAGTAACTATTTAATTGTTTCTTGTGTTGGTTATTTTTTTTGGGGTCCTAGCTATGTCTTAGTCAACTTTGATGGGTTCACATTAAATTTAATTTGTGATTTGAGCCAACCATTGAAGGATATTTCATGTTTTGTTATAGTTGACTTGAAGCGATGAAATCTTTGTTAGCGGATATATATATATGAGATCAGTAATTCATGTTGGGTGTGAGAAGCAAGTGCAAGAATGAGTGAATGTGTGTGAAGAGTAGCAAAGATGTATGTGCAATTATTAGAAGGGTGATCTATGCATAGTTTCTGTAGAAGTTGAGAAAGCCAACTTCACAGACCCCGAAGATCACCTGTATGCAAATAACCTATCACAGAAAGAAGAGATGGAGACAAATAGGCAAGGGTGCTCTGAAAGCTAAAAAATGTATTCATCTGAGAGAGAGAGAAATTACAATGATGAATCCTTATAAAAGGATATTGTGCAACCCTAAAAGAAACCCTAATAGGTAGACATTTAATAATTAATATAATTATTAAAAGTCACAAAATGCAAACTAAAGTGAAATCTTAAGAGAGGAATAAAGGTAATTTAATCAACATGATTAAATTAAAACCTTTACTCTAACACCCCCCCTTAAGATGAGCAAAAGTGAAGTTACAAACATGTGCAAGAAAGCAAAGGTAACTACAATGCAAGAAAGTAAACTTGGGTCCCGGCAACAAGGCCTGATCAGGTACCCATTTACAAATGCAAGAATGAGTAAGAGAAGGAAAAACCTAGTGGGACAAAACCCCCCTTACAATGAGATGACATGTTGCAAAGAAGCACTGGAAGAACTCTGTAGAGTAACACTGGAACTGAAATCTGGCAAGCAAGGAAAGATATTTCTGTCTACTACTGAAACAAGATGAGAGTCACTGATTGACTCAAGGAATCATGAAAAAGCGACAGCAGACCCAATGCCTCAAAACACTCAAAAACTCCAAATAGGAACAACCCTGGAATCTATGAAGTAGCAAGCAATTATGAAATGATGTATTACTGAAAATGAAGTGCAAAGATGCAAAATGCACTCTCCCAACTGCCAAAACATCCAAGTAATCGCCAAACAACCCATCGGGACAAATCTAGACTAACTGATAAACCTAGGATAGATACAGAAAAATTGCATGGATAGCAACCTAGAGCTCCTCAATACCTTTCCGACGCTTCAAACGAGGCGAAAAACAGAGATCGTGGCAAAAAGTTATGAGCTCGGAAGCATAAAAAGTACATCTGACTTCAAACAGTAATAAATGCAGTAAAATAGAAAAATACTATAAAATAAACTACACCAAATGAAAGTGCTCAGAACCAACTTTTCGGCGATATCTTGTTTGCCCGATTTTGATACCGTATGCGCAAGTCATGACCAAAAGAAAAAAATTGCTCTTTTAGGGAAAATTAGGGCTAGGAGGGGTAAAGAGGGCCAGCCGTACGCTGACATCATGCTGACGTCAGCAGTTCGTGAGCTTCAAATTGATGGCCATCTAGCCATCACCGCAAAAAATTGGTCCCCTTGCAAAATGAAAAAAAATTTGGCCCCTAGTCATGTGGGCGACCAGGGGCTGGCAGGCTGGTGGGCTAGTGCAAGGGCGGAGCCCCTGGTTCTCCATGTGGCCGGGGGTTGAGCGCAGGGGCCCGTGGGGGCTGCGCAGATAGGTGGAGGAAATAGGCGGCACCACCGGCGGCGGTGGTGGGCCGATGGCCGCCCGATGGCCGCCGGGTGGTTGAGATGATTTATACTGGGCGCGGCAGTGCGAAAACAAAGAAACACATTTTTTTGATATTTTTCTCAATTTTTGAGCCTCAGGAAGTGTGCAAGGGAGGCCATACGACCCCTCTAGCAAAATTTTTTTGCCTCCCAGATCAACTTCTCAGAAATCGACAAGACGAAGGGTGATCTTAGGGTTTTTGGCTGCTGCGAACGCAATGGTGACCTCTATTTTTGCTCAAAGTGCCCCAAAAAATAGGCTACCCCTAGATCTTGCAGAAAAGATGCTTGTGGAAACCCTTGCACTTGAAACTCACAGAGAGGCCATATCTTCAGATCATGAACAAGCAGCTACAAGTCTGGAGCTCTAATACCGTGTAGAAGTTGAGAAAGCCAACTTCACAGACCGCGAAGATCACCTGCATGCAAATAACCTATCACAGAAAGAAGAGATGGAGACAAACAAGCAAGGGTGCTCTAAAAGCTGAAAAATGTATTCATCCGAGAGAGAGAAATTACAATGATGAATCCTTATAAAAGGATATTGTGCAACCCTAAAAGAAACCTTAATAGGTAGAAATTTAATAATTAATATAATTATTAAATGTCACAAAATGCAAACTAAAGTGAAATCTTAAGAGAGGAATAAAGGTAATTTAATCAACATGATTAAATTAAAACCTTTACTCTAATAGTTTCAAAAGGGAAGAAAAAAGAAGAAGAGTAGAGTAGAAATATAGAATCAGTTGCTTGAAGATCAACTACTGAGCTTCACTGGAACTGAATCTAGGAATTTGGAGATGTTATCCTCTCAATTCAACTTTTTTGTTGTAATCACAAACATTTTGTAAGGCATTTAGTATTCCTTATTTTGAGTAGTGAGCTCCAGGTAGTGTGCCTGAATGCATGTGCATTCTCTTTTATTCATACTTTAATAGAGTATAATTGTGGATTAATCTCCACCACGGTTTTTCCCCTAATAGGGTTTCCACGTAAAAATATTGGTGTTATGGTGCTTTGATTATCTTGTTCATGTGATTTCATCTTTATTTCTATTTATATGTTGTAAATGATTTAAGATTTGGATTTAAAGTTTAGATTTTACTAAACACTGATTCACCCCCCCTCTCAGTGTTCCTTGATTCCAACATAGAGAAAACACCTACCTAGGGTATATGTTTCTCTCAAATGAAGGAGAAAAAATTAACTAGCCAACATGACAGCTACTCTGACACAATGTCTAAACATTTGACCCCTTTTTTTCTCCTTTTTGATATCAATTTAAAAAGATAATTATATATTTTCATGTATATATCAAATTATTACTAAGAAATATGATGAAATTTTTTCTTTTCTCAATTCATTTATGTATTTACTTCAAATGGTTTTATATTTTCATATTTTTTGTAAAATGTTTTCATAACTCAATCATCATGTGTTTTACATTAAGAAGAATCACTAATTTTGAGACCAAAACAAGAAAAAAAGAAAAGAAAATTACTAAAGAGAACTACCCTAACTAATGCAAATTTAACATAATCAAATAATTTACCTTAATCAAACAATTTACCCTAATTAAGCAATTTACCTTGATTTCTATCATTAACTTCATAATGCTTTTAGCCCAAATATTAGCAAGTTTATCTTTGAATTCACTCAAATAACTTTCAAATAACCTACTATAATTGTGGATCCTGGGCATAAAAAGTAATGGGCGGGATTGTGGAGCACAGGCAGGAAAAGTAGGATTTTGAATCTCTGAGCAATGGAGCGGGCTATGGAGTAGAATCTGAGGAATCCCAGGAAGAATTGGCACATGTTCCGAGCGAGGAGAAAGGTAAGGATGAATCTGATGAGGACACTAGAAACAAAATTCAAGTGGACCTGAGAGGGAAGACAAATCTGGGGGGGTCCCCTGAAGGACAAAAAGGAAAAAATGCCAATGAAGTGGTAGGGACCACTGATAGGGAAGGAGCAAAGTGCAAACCTTGGTCTTTACTGTTTGGTGTTAAGCCAAACAGAAAATCGATATTTCCTCCAGTAACTTTTTTGACCTAGTGAAAGGTAAGTTTTCCATATCTATGCCTGATCTGATTATTGATCATAATATTGCTTTGATGGAAAAAGTCTTGGTTGGTAAGTTTATGGGCCCTAGACCAAATGTTGAGGTGGTTAGGAAGTTTGTCAAAAATAAGTGGAGAATCAATGGGAAGGTAATGATGGATGCTCTTCCTAGAGGATTCTTTTCCTTTGAGTTCACTTGCAAGGAGGATATATTAGCTGTGAGGAGTGGTGGACCTTGGGTCATAGGAAATCTTCTTTGGCCCTTAAGAAGTGGAATTATCATCTGGATCTCTTTGAATCTATTTTTTATAACATCCCAGTTTGGGCTAGGCTCCTAGGTTTCCCTCTAGAATACTGGAACCAGGACGCTTCAATGGTATTGCTAGTTCTTTTGGAGAGCTTCTATCTATTGACCCCATGACAACAGCTAGAAAGTGGTTGGTGTTTGCTCAAATATGTGTGGGAGTTTCACAAAATGCTAACCTCCCCTCTTCAATAGATATACAATCAAAGTTGGGAACTTGGACACAAACTATAGAGTTTGAGTCCATTCCCTTTGCTTTCTTTAAGTGTAGAAAAATGGTGCATTGGGCTAAGAAATGCCCATTAAATGCTAGAAAAGCCAAAGAAAACCACCAGTCTAACCCTAAGACTATCTTGAAAAAGAAATCTGATGGGGAAGTGAAAGCTAGCAATACCAATACCCTTAATGAGGAGTCTGGTAGGAAACCTGATGATTAGAGAAATACCATTAGTATCAATGGCGAGACAGAACCCAAGGATCCTAATGTGTAGAAGAATCAAGAAATAGGGGTAGAAAGTAATGTTGGTCAAAAGGAAGATGGAGAATAAATCCTGGAGAATGCAGGGGATGGTAAAAGGGACGAGGAATTTGTTTCTTCCACTTATAAGAGATTACCAAAAGGCAAAGATAATGGGTATCTTGGAGTAGAGGATATTCCTATTTAGGGTTTGTCTTTGGATATTGGCATTCCTATCCTAACTACTATTTCTATAGAATGTTCCCCTCTGAGTGACCTTAAACTCAGGGAAAAAATTACTCTTGTTTTTGTCAAGGAAACCTTTGAGAATCTGAGCCAAAACACTAAACTCTCGAGTGATAATTTGAACTAGCTCAAGAATGGCTAGATGGATACTCTCCCTTGGGAGAAAAGAAGAATATATGATAAGGAATGGGAATCTGGCAGAGAGTTGGAGAGCCAAGAAGATATTGATTAGGAAGAAGTCATCTCCCATTCGAAGAAAAAGAAGGAGAAAAGGAAACATCAAAATACTCTGAGTGGAGTTGTCACCAGGACAAGAGAAAAGGTGGATTGTGGTGCTACTAAGCTAAGCCAAGGAAAAAGGTTGGGTAAATGGTAGAGAGAGCATGAAAGCTTTCAGGACATAGCGGATGGTGTTGAAAAGACCATTCTGGAGATTCTCCAATCCCCTAGTAAGATATGAAGATTATGTCATGGAATATTAGAGGGCTTAATAGCCTTCACAAGAGGGATGTTTTGCACAATTTTGTTAGGGATCATAAACCTAATATTCTCCTCATCCAAGAAACTAAAATGTCCAAAGAGAAGGTAGAGAAGATTAAAGTGTTTCAAAACTATGGAATCCAAGGAAATAGTTCAGATGGTGCATCAGGAGGAATTGCAACTTTTTGGAACCAGAACCTTATTAAAAGGGAACCTTTGTTGGAGAGCATTAATCATGTGGCTACAAAATTCACACATATTAGAGACAATTTTAGTTGGATTCAGTCGAATATCTATGCTCCCAATGGGAAAGGAGATAGAAAATATTTGTGGAATGAGCTCTTTTCTTTCCAGAGGATCTTTGATAATGACCATTGGGTTGTAATGGGAGAAATCAATACACCCCTTTTGAATGAAGAGAAATTTGGAGGATCTCAGGTGAATCAAGAGAGTAAATCTGATCTTTTTGACTTCATAAACAATAAGGAGTTGATTGACCTGGATTTTCAAGGAGCCCAGTATACATGGTCGAATAAGAGAATCGGTAAGGAACTTATTCAAGTAAGGTTAGATAGAAATTTAATTTATCATTAGTGGCTTATAAAATAATTATGTTCTTAAAGCTCTTTCTAGAGTGTGGTTAGATCATTTTCCCATAAGTTTTGTGGCAGACCCTATAAAGGTGAAGAAAAATTCTCCCTTTAGATTTGAAAGAATGTGGCTGTCCCATCCCCTTATTTTTTATGAAATCAGGAAATGGTGGAATATTGATGTTCCAAGTACTGTTATGTTCAGAGTTGCTAAAAAACTAAGATAAGTTAAATACAAATTAAGAAGCTGGAAAAAAGAGTCCTTTAGAAACATTTTTGGCATTAAATCTAAACTTCAAATGGAGCTTGTAGAGATTCAGGACAAAATTCAGAGGAAGGATACATTGAAAACAATAAGGCGAAAGAAAATGAGCTGCTCGTGAAATTGCATGATATAATAGCTAAAGAGAAGGAGTTCTGGAGGTAGAGATCTAGGGTGTTATGGCTCTCAGTTGGAGATAGAAACACCAGGTACTTCCATTTTTTTTCCTTAAAAAATAGGGCTGCCAATAGAATTTCTAATATAGAAGTTAATGGTATGAAATTTGAGGAAGAGGAAGACATCAAAAAGTGAGTTGTCCTCTTCTTTAACAACCTTCTTTCGGCGAATGGGGAAATAAATCATAATGACCAAGATTTTCTATTAGAGGCTATCCCTAAGGTTGTTGAGAGGGAAGATAATGAAAAATTTGCTGCCATTCCCTCTAAGGAGGAAATAATGAAAGCTGTCTTTTCTTTTGAGGGAAATAAGGCCCCTGGCCTTGATGGGTTTCCTATGTTCTTTTTTCAATGGTTTTGGGATATTGTTGAAAAAGATGTTGTGAATGTTGTTAAGGAATTATTTGGATCCAAAATACTCCCTAAGGAACTAAATTCTACTTTTGTGGTCCTTATTCCCAAGAAACCCTTAGCTATAGAGTTTGAGGCATTCAGACCCATTAGTCTTTGCAACTCTTTCTATAAAATCATATCAAAGGTTTTGACTTCAAGGATCCTTACTATCCTTCCTTCGTTGATTTCCCCTCAACAGAATGGTTTTGTACCTAGAAGGAGAATCTTAGACTCTATAGTCAATGTCCATGAGAATATCCATTCACTTGTGGAATCTAAAACTGAAGGATTTCTTCTTAAGCTGGATATATCCAAAGCTTATGATCGTGTTGACTAGGAGTTTTTATTTAAAATTCTTAGATTGTTTGGTTTTAGCAGCAGATCCATTCAATTAGTGAATTAGTTGGTTACTACGGTCTCCACCTCTATTATTGTGAATGGGTCTCCATCCAAATTCTTTCAAAATTCAAGAGGCCTAAGATAGGGTGATCCCATCTCTCCTATTTTGTTCACAATTATGGCTAAGACCCTAGGAAGGAATCTTAAAAATTTGATTGAATAGAGGTCTCTTGTTGGTCTTAGTCCTTCATCTACTAATTTGATTTTTTCTCATCAACAGTTTGTTGATGACACTATGTTCATGGGAAGATCTATGGTAAATGAGGCTAATACTTTGAAAAAAAAATTGGATGTGTATGAGAAGGCAACTGGGAAGATGGTCAACAGATAGAAGAGCTCCCTTTTTTTCTTCAATACCCCTAAGATTAGACAGGTCAAGATTGCAAGAATCCTTGGTTGTAGAGTGGAATCCTTACCCTCTTCTTATCTTGGTCTACCACTATGTCTTAAACCTCTGAAATCCTTTTGGTGTTCACTAGTTGACAAGTTCAGAAAGAATTTGGTTGAATGGAAAGGAGCTCTTTTGAGCCAAGCTGGAAAAAATCAACTTCTTAAATCTTCTATTTAGAATCTCTTGGTTTATGCTTTAAGACTTTTCAAAATTCCTACTAAATATGTTGAGGCCATTGAAAAGATCCAAAAAGGATTCCTTTGGTCTGGTGTGGAGGAAAGAAAGAGGATGCCTCTTATAGGGTGGGATTTGGTTTGTAGACCAAAAACCTTGGGGGGTTTAGGTCTTAGAAAAATTAGAATGATTAATAAGACTCTTCTATCTAAACAAATATGGAGATCCTTCTCATCTTTTGGAGAACGGAAGGATATTTTAAGAAGTAAATATATGACCAATTGTGTTTCCCTCAAATATTTGTTGGATTCTCCTTTTCTACCTTGTGGTTCAGCTTGCTGGAATGATATGATTGTTGGTAGAAAGATCTTGGAATTGGGGATAGGATGGCATATTAGAAGCAATAATCAAGCCAGATTATGGGAGGATAGATGGATTTTTAAAGATCCCCTCATCAAAATTGAAAGATTCAACAGATGGGCTGAGTTATGCAAAACTAATTTTGGGGAGCTTGTCAAAGATTATTGGTATGGAGGATGGGTGGACCTATGTGTGGTTAGTCAGGATTTGGCTCAGCTTCAATCTTCCTTAAAGGCTTTTAGTTTGGGACAAATTCAGTTGGATAATAATCTTTTCTAGATGGACAACCCTTCGGGTAACTACTCTATTTTGGCAGCTGTCTCTTTGTTGTCCCTTTTTCAAGCTCACCCTCCCTTCTAGTCTAAAGCATGGATTAACCATTTGACTCCAAAAGTCAACATCTTCTTCTAGATTATGCTTCAAAATAAGGTGCTTACAATGGATAATCTTTGTAAGTGGGGATTTCAAATCCCCAACAGATGTTACATGTGCAAGTGCAAGGAGGAGTTAGCTAACCACTTGTTTCTCCATTTCCCATTTGTTTCTTTAATTTGGGGAAAATTATTAGCCCTCTGGAATATCTCTTGGGTGTTTCCCCTATGCATTGAAGATTTATTTTCACAATGGAAAGCTCCATCTCAAAATCCCTTCATTAGGAGGATATGGGATTTTATTTTCCCTAAATTGTTGTTTGGGGACTGTGGAAAGAACGTAATAACAAAGTTTTTCGAGATAAGGAGATGTCGAAGGTTAATTTTTTTGAAACAAAAATTAGGCTTATAAAGGAAAACTTCAATGTTATTCCCCAAAAAGCTCTTTGCCTTGAAGCTATGGTGTGTACTACCTATGATTTAATGATAGCAAAGGATTGGAATATTAGAATGGATGTTTTTATGGCATCCAAGATAGCTAAGAAAAGTAGGGCGGGTGTGTGTTGGACCTTTCCTCCAAATGGCTAGTCTAAGGCCAACTTTGATGGCACTGAGAAGGGAAATCCGAGGATGGCTGGATGTGGAGGTGTGTTAAGGGACTCAAATGGTAACTTTATGGTGGCTGTTGCCATTTCCCTAGGTCATCAAACCAACCATGTGGTGGAGGCTATAGGATCTTTTCAAGTTTTAAAGTTAGCTCATAATTTGAATATTAAATACTTATGGCATGAAGGGGACTCTAAAAAAATCATTGATTGTCTCCTAGGTAGGACCCCCCCTCCTGGACTATAAATAATTAGATTGATGAAGCAAAATCTATTCTAGACAAGTTTGATAAAGTTAAAGTTTCGCACATCTATAGGGAAGCTAACAACATGGAAAATTACTTTGTGAATGAGGGGGTAAAGAGGCAAGGATTGAACACGTGGCATAATTTTAAGGATTTGGGAGCTGAAGTTAGGGCCTTGTTAGATTATGATGTTACACATGGGAAAGAGGAAACTATCTTTAATTATTAAAAGGAAAAGGGCTAAGTACATCAAAATCAAGAGATTTTATGGGGTCATGTCATATTACTTAGCTGGGAAGAAAAAGCAGCATGCTTTGTGGGTTCATTGGAATGGTTGCATAAAATTGCAACAAGGTTTCAGCGCTGGTAGAGTTTGCAGTGAGCTGCAAATGAAAAATGGAGGGGGATAGGAAAAGAGTTGAGCCAAAAAGCTATGAGGTGCACATGAGGAATGATAAGGTCTGGAAATAGGTTGTGATAGGTGGTCTGGTTCCATTTCTGGAAAAAACTTCATGGGCCTGATACTATGACTACGAACTATTTTGATAAGAACTAGAACAATGAAGAAATAATCCTCTTTGGGAGAAAGGTGAAGCTGGATGAGAAAATTATAGGAGAGGTGACTGGAATTTCCACTGAGGGTGTGAATTTTTATTGCAACAGAAGGTTTTCTGATGAGGTGGTAATTAAATTCCCTAAGAAGGAAAAAGAGAAATTGAAACTAGTTAAAATTTCCAACAACTACTTTGAAATTGACACCATCAAGGCATTGTGGAGAAGGTGCTTCATGTCATAATGGAGTATATTACTCTATATGGGAGATTCAACAGAGTTTATGGTCATCATTTTTCTATCCTTAACCACTTCTACCATAAGGTATGGATTTCTCTTCCTCATTATCTATTTTGTTCATTGAGTAATAGCCTTGAGGACCACAAGAAAAATCCTAGAAGATACCCTATTCTTCATCCTTGTCTTATTAGGTTAATATATGAACACTATCAAAGCATGCCAACATTATCTAAACCAATTGTCTCCATGGTGTTTGAGGACTATGAAACAAACAATGGTGGTTCAGAGAATCAACCTAACTGGGAGATAATTTTTTAAGCCCACCCGCCCCCTATGATGTCTGGTAAGAAAACCCAACATAGTAAACCCCAGCTTGCTAAAGATAACCTTGAGATCTACCATGACTCTCTAATTCCATTAAAGAATCCCACTCCCAAGGGCTCCCCTACCAATAAGTTGGTTTCCTACTTTGTAGACTCTTTGGAGGACAAAACTGAGAACCCTGAAGCTAGCAGAAACTTTGTGTCTACCCCTCCTGCCTCTTTCAGAATTGATGATACCAGATTTCCTAGGCCCCCCAATTCGGATGATGTTAACCTCATTTTAGACTAGGTTCAGTCTGCAAATATTCTTGCCTCTGCCAGAAGTGGTATTGGTGACATTTTCAAGGTTTTGAAATGGGCCTATCAAGAAATTAATGATCTTAATCGCATAAATAGGGTTCTTAATAGCAAATTGGAGGAACTGGTATTGAAGTTGTCCACTCTTAGTAATGAAGAAGGAAAATGGAAAAAGAACAATACTAAAACAAAAGAAGATTACATTGAGGACAATTACAAGACTTTGGAAGCTGAGATTGTCAAAATAAAAAATAACATGAAAACTATTGTCGAAAAAAACCATAAAATGGCTAGGCACAATGCCATAATCATCAATGCTATGTCTAAAAAGTTGGAGAAGTCACAACAGGGATCGCCAGTTGTTGATCTAGAAGAGAAAAAGGATAAAAGCAAGAACGAGGACCAAGGTATATCGAAAATGACCCGTGCCAACCTTAAGAGGAAAGTGCCTCCTACTACTCAGATGGTCCAAATCTTAAAGAGGGGGGTTCAGGAAATGAATGACTTGGAAGCTGAGATTTTGGAAACATTAAATTCCCAAGTTTAGTTATTGTTGGCATTTTTTCAAGTCTTTTTGAGTCTTTTATGTGACCCTTGTTGCCTTTTTTGATGGTTGTGGCTTTGTAATTTTGTTTTTTTCTTTACATTCTTTCTCTTAATGGTGACTTTGATGATCTTATCTTTCATTTGTAAACTTTGTGGTTTTGGATCCCTATAAAACCCATTTTTTCCTCTTTCAAAAACCTACTATAACTGTGAATTAATTTGAAATTTTATGGGTATGTCCAGGATCATGATGGGCCAAAAAGTGGCAATATAATGGGTATGTGGCTGACAACTTTTTTTACCCAAAATTGATGAAACAAAAAGGGTTTTTAAAGAAGATTCTCTTTCCACCAATATAAATTATGCTTTACTTTGAATTTAATAAGTAATTATTATTCATTTTCTATTCAAATTATGACTAAAGTCCTGATTGATAGGATGATTGAAAAATATCTATAGCTTTCAAATGGTATCACATTTTTTGAATCCAAAATATGTCACATTCTATGCTTCTCATATATAGGATTAAAAAAGAAAAATTGAATTTCATGAAGTTTTGACCAAGTTAAGGTGGTCGACATATGAGTTTTATATTTTTAAAAATTTAATAAAAATTCATAATTAATTATTTACTTGGAAAAAATTACAAAAAAAAATAGCATCACATCAAGACATGAGTCCTCTACTTATATCTAAAATCTTATAAAAAATATTATCATTTTATTGTGGTTAGGGTGGTCGGGCACCTACTTCTTATTTTTTCCAAATTTAAGTATTATTGCATTGAAATTTCAAATTTTCACCAAATAGATATATTATTTTTTAAACAAACCTAGTAGTTTAGAAACCATTTAATTTTCTACAAATTCTATTCTTACATATTTTTGAAATAATATAGATAACTTATTCAAATTTTTACATCAATTTCCTAACTCTAATTTTTCTAAAATTTTTGCCACTTAAGGGCCTATTTTTTCAGTGATGATCGTGCGCATACCCTTATGTGTTTAATAAATGAAAATTTGAAGGTATACTTACCTAAAAGTTTGCTAAAATTTATGGAAATGACCTGATTAATAGTCACTTGCACACACCTTTTCCATTGTCTTGGTCCTATACCTTCTTCCAATCCTCATTGATGGTTCTCCATTTCCTTTTGCTCTGTTCCACAAATGGTTGCATTTACTTCTTGATTTCCTTTACCTTCAAGAATTTGTGGGCCGTCTATGTTGTCTTCAACCTTAACATCACTATTTATTTTATTACGCCAAACTTTAATACAATTTGCACAATTATCGGAAAGAGGGGAGGTAAAATCCTGATACTCTATCATTTGTGTAAAATCAAATGCTTCTTCTGTTTTAAACTATTGTGGATTCATAATTAAATGAAAAAAGCATGCATCTCCTGCTTGTTTCACCCACTCCTTCTCACTATCATTCATGTGTGTGAAGAATGGTAGCTTCTTTCAAATTCATGCTTAAATCATGATATTCCAAAATTATCATGACTTTTCTTCTTTTCTTGCAAAAAATGATGAATTTCTTCATAGCAATTACAATTTGTGAATCAATTTGATCTAATGGTTAAACTACCAAAAATTATATTTCCACTAGGGTTATGCATTTTCTTAGAATTTAAACACCTTTCTAGCAATGAATCCTTCATTTTCACACTCAAAGATTCCTTAATTAATGGAATTACCTTATGGATGGCCAAACTTACCATAGTCAAGAAAATCCAACACTCAAGTTCATTATGGTCAGTCATGTCATGAATCCTACACTCTATAATCCTACCAAAAGTGAAAAAACTCAAGGGTGAAAGCCTCTAATTAAGAATTTTCTATATCTTTTCCATCTATTTTTCACTCTCCATTATAATCTTTCTTAGAACTTCAACTCACAAGTGGAATTTGACTATCTGATTGGGATAACAATACCAGCTCAAGAACATAAAGGACCTTCTTCTAGTGTCACTTTTGTCAATGTGAATATTTCACACACACATAGCAACAAGTAGAAAAATTCTCATAGGGTACCACAAGAACCTACCTTTCTTGAAAGATTCCACCAAGAAAACCTAAATCTAAGGAAAACTCAACTCAATCCCAAGGCTTGAGAATTTCAATTTTTGATGCACTAGGTTCACTCAAGGTTTGTTGTGATATCAGTGTTAAACATGAGGGGTTTATGGTTTTTAGGAAGATGCTAGTATGTGAAAGATATAAACATAATTTGAGTCTAATTATTCAAATTTTACTCAATAACTTAATGAAATCAAGGAATTTGCAATAATATTTCATGAAACTCAAATAATTTGCATACATTCAAGTAGATTTAGCATTAAGCACTCAACAACATTATGGAATCAAAATATTTATAATAAAACTCCATTATTTATCAATTTTTTGGAACATTTTCTAGAAATATAAAGCATCTACTCTAAAATAAAGCATATTAAAAAAATATTGAAATGTAAAATATCTCTAACGTATTATCCATGTATGCCTCAATAAATAACTAAATCAAAGTAGACCATTCTATACTTCACTAGATTGCTTCATAGCTAGGCATAGAATGATCCAAGAGTTTAAAGAAAAGGGTGGTCATTTTTCATCGAATAGTGTCAATATGCACCCTTACATGGTGCAACACATAGCCTTTTTAGATAGGAACAAACAATTAACTACATAAGATTTCATATAAGGAAATAGGTTTATATTGGCTCTAATATTAGTTAAATTCTAATGAAACATACAAGTTTTTAGTATAGAATGAAAGAAAAAATACAAAAAAGAATAAAACTTGAAAAAAAATTAATTCTTCAAAATCCACAAATTCTGAGCTTAACTAAAATAAGGTATCTCCCAGCCTTTTATAAGAACAAGACACCTAGTAAATTCAATCAACACATGAGAAGGAATCCAAGGGATGAATGACACCAAAACACATGGCACGTGATAGTTGGCAAGAGAAACTTTTGAATAAGTCAACAAACTTTGACCTTTAAAATTTGATCAAGAAATCAAACTAGATTGATCAGATTTTTCAAAAAACGTGTAGGAACTTCCTCTATTGGATATTAAGAGTTATTAGGTGGAACTGGATATCCCAATACACTAACAATTATGTTCTTGCATTTGAGTTTAGGCTTCGGCCGAAAACACCTAGAGCTAGTAACCCTCCTTCATCACATGTGTAATACCCAAGTCCCTAATTATTGGTGTTTCTTCCGCATAAGTTTTTTTCCTCGCATGAGCTTTTAGAGTGCACCATCCAACCTAGTAACATTTTTGGATATGATTGTAATCCAAATTTGTTTGACCATCCATACTTGTAACATTTTCCAACAACCTATTTCTCCTGCACATAAAATTCCATATATCAATCCCTTTTTAAAACATTAATAAAACTCTCATTAGCATAAATCCATCATTATTATTAACCCCTTTATAAAATAATTCATTAATAACATGCTTTAATGTATTATCGTGTAATTACCACTTCAGGTAGGCTACTGGACATTTTTGACATTTGGGAAAAACCAAACAATGAACTTTAAATACTTTAGCCCCAATGCACCATTTACCTAAGTACCCGGGTATCCAACTCTTGACATATTTCTATTTTACCAGAACAAAACTCAACCTAGATCCCAAATGTCACAAGAAATTTTATACCCCTAGGCTTTTACTCCCAGGTGCAACAACTTGTAACACTTCACTTGCAAACTCCAGTTACCCAGTTTCTCAAAAACTGATATACTTGAATCATGAATTATTTTAAAGATTTTCACTTTTGCATTTTCTCTCGGTGATCACTAGCCAATGGTTTCCTTCCATAAGCATTAATTTTTAACTTGGGTCCCCAAACCTTACATTCTTGGGGTTTGTTGTGAGACTGCACAACATGATGTTCTTTACAACCACATACAAAAGCCAGGCTCTACATATGAAAGATTAAAATTAGAATAACTTGTATTAGAACTATTTGAATCTATCTTACTTATAAATAACAAAAAATTAAGATTCTTGTATTACAATAATTATATTCCAAACAGTTCACAAAGGTCATACAGTCCTCTAGTTGATCACCCAGATAAACATAACACTCAAACTAGCAAATATTGTTAAGAGAATAAAAAATATCAAATGTATACATGATATTCATACAAAAATTCAAATATTAAATATATTATGCATTAGGAAAGTTCCTTTATATATTACATAAAAAAATACACAAGAGAATAAAACCCAAATGGTTAAACTCAAAACCAGTCCCTAATCTATGGTAAGACTAAAGACAAAAATTTGCAACCTTTTACTCTTTCTTATTCTACAACCTTGTGACTAGTAAATTATATCCAAACTCAAAATAACATATATAGTGTTTAAAAACCATAGGGATGATGGAGGGAAATTAAACAAGTCAACATAAAACCAAGAATGTTAGGATGAGTAGTACACATTTGTAGAGAACAAATGACATCACAACTAGAAGAAATCCATCTTCGATCTATTGGTATGTGGTGACTAATCATGCTATACTATACACTCTTCATGTATCCTTTCTTTAAACAACTTTGTAAAACCCTAATTCTAGAAGATTCTAAAAGGCTAGTTATAAGCAATCAAGATGTGAGTTGCAGTATGGCATTATTCATGAGATTGTAATATGTTTTGCACTAGATAATAAATAATTTGATGAATGTGATTTTGTGGATGTAGCCCATATTGGGTGAAGCACGTTAAATTCCTTGTGTTGTCTTGTTGCTGCTATAATCTTCTATGTTTTATTTCTTTTTTTTATTGATCAAATCTACATTTAACTGTTAGATATATACCTCCTAACCATAAAAAGTGGTATTAGAGCAAGGTTGTGTTCAGTTATCCTCTGCAGGAAGGTCTCACAGTCAAGTGGGAGTCTCACGATTGAGTGGGAGTAATAGAAAATGAGGGTAAGTTGAAGGTTGAGAAGTTCAATGGGAAGAACTATCAGTTATGGAAGATGTAGATGAAGGACTACCTCTATTAGAAGGATTTGTGGCAGCCATTGGAAGGGAAAACAAAGAAACCCTCCACAATGTTTGATGAGGATTGAGATATTTTGGAAAAAAAAGGAGGTAGTATTCGTTTATGCCTTGCACAATTGGTGGCGTTCAATATTACAATAGAAAAGAAAACTCAAGAGTTGATGCAAACCCTAGTAAAGTTATATGAAAATCCTTCCACTTCAAATAAGGTATTTCTTATGAAGCGTTTATTTAATATGAAAATGGTAGAAGGTGGGTAAGTTGTTGATCATTTAAATTAGTTTAATACTGTTACGAGTCAATTAACTTCTGTAAACGTAAAATTTGATGAAGAAGTTAGGTCTCTTTTAATTTTGTGTTATTTTCCTGAAAGTTGGAATAGCTTGGTAATGGTTGTTAGCAATTCTATTTTTGGTTCGAATACATTGAAATTGGATGATGTTGGTGTTATTTTGAATGAGTAAATTTGTATGAAAAGGTTAAGTGGAACAACCACATCAGGTAGTGTTTTGAATGTAGAAAGTAAAAGTAGAGGAAGAACAAAGGAGAGAGGAAACAATTCAGGAAGTTGTAGGTGTATAAACCTAAAATTGGTCAAGATAAGTAATTAATTAAATACTAGTTATTTAATTAATGACCCCTTTTATTTCCTCTACTTATAAATAAATTGTCAATTTATTTATATAGCACACTTTTCTAAATTTAATTAAATAAACAAATGTCAATAGTTTGTTTAATTAAATATCTTCTCACTAAGTTTGAATAATTCCAAATTCAAATTTAGTCACATGTCTATAGCACTTTTTGGCCACATCATCAAGTGTCACATGTATTTAAATATGTCTAATATTTAAATTGCATTATTCTTAACCAATTCCATAACAAACTTTGGACACTTGCCTCTTTCACACATTTTATTCTCTCATACATTTGGCATGTTGCCCTTGGTCAAGGGAACATTCTCCATGATTCTTTCTAACTTCTTCCATCTCCAATTTCATCTCTCGTGCTGAAATCTTGACCATTGGTTGCTACTACATCACAAGATGCTTAGGAAATCCTATAAATACAACCTCTTGCTACAACATTTTATATCCCATAATTGAGTAAACTTATTATGTAGGAATAACATTTGAGCATTTAGAGCATTTAGAGTTTGAGCATTTAGCATTGTTTAGCCTTTAGCATTTAGAATTTTTTTATCTTTCTAGTTTAGAATCATGTCAGATTAGTTCATATTTGCATTTCCATCATCATCTTAGCTTTTATACATCATTTGCATCATATAATTTAGTATCATATCCATTGTCATATCACCATTATCATTTACAGTAGCATTTAATATCATGGAATCAATCACCTAGTTTATACTTCATGTAGGAACTTAGATTCTTGCATTTACAGTATCTCATTTCTTAGGTTGTCATCCAAAGCAATCATAGTGCACATACAAATCTGAGAGCACTCATGATTTAAAGGATCATTGAGAATGGAGAACAATGGAACAATTTTAGATTTTTTATTGTTTACAATTTGATTAGTTTATGATTCAAATCTCTCATGTAAAACATTTCATTGCTTGTGTGATCTTGTTTATTATACACAATTTATCATCACACAGTGGGAAGTCACGAGTAAAATCAAAGGATAAAAGGTCCCAATCTATAGACAAGAGGGATTGTTGGTATTGTGGTATTCCGAGTCATTTAAAGAAAAAATGTTGGTTTTGAAAAACTAAAGGAGACAAAAAGGAAGTAAAGAGGCAAATGTGGTAAGTAATAAATCTAATGAGGATGCTTTGATTCTTTCCCTTGATAATGTTGATGATTCTTGGGTGTTAGATTTAGGGGCTTCATTTCATGCTACCCTCCATAGAAGTTATTTTCTTGACTATGTCCAAAGGGATTTTGGGCTGGTTTATTTGGGTTGTAACGAACCTTCTCAGATTGTTGTAAATTTAAGAATCGAGATTAAGTTGTAGAATGGGAATCATTGGCTACTACATGAGGTAAGGAATTTTTTAAGGTTAGGAAAAAAATTAATTTCTACAAGGAAACTAGATAATGAAGGTTGTGTTGTTATGTTTAGTGATAAAAATTAGAAGGTTACAAAAAGTGCCTTAGTGGTAGGAAAAGGTGTAAAATTAGACAACTTATTTCTTTTTACAAGACATACTATTCCTTCTGCTTTATTGTTACAAAGAAAAGTTGATGTTCAAGAACAGCTGCTACAATTCAGTAGGTAGAAGATCAAATAGTTGTTGTGGGTTCTAAAACAACACTATGGCACAATAGACTTGGGCACATGAGTGAAAAAGGTATGAAATTACTTCATTCAAAGAAATTTTTACCAAGTATATAAAATTTGTTAATATGTATTTTTGTGAAAGTTGTGTGTATGGCAAATAAAAGAGAGTTAATTTTCTCAAGAATGGGAAGCAAAAGAAAAATGAGAAATTGGAGCTTGTGCATACAAATGTATGAGGACCAGCTCGCGTATCTTCTCTTGGTAGCTCTTAGTATTATGGTACATTCATTGATGATGCAACTAGGAAGGTATGGATTTATTTTCTTAGGTAGAAATATGATGTATTTGAAACTTTTAAAAAATGGAGAAGCTTGATTGAGAATGAGACAGCTAGAAGATTAAAATGTCTTAGACCTAATAATGGTGGTGAGTATTGCAACAAAGAGTTTGAAGATTATTATTAGGTTTGAGACATTTTAATATTTTTTCTACAAAGAGTTTGAAGACCTGATAAAAATGTTCAAATTATTTGTGAGTATTGCAACAAAATCCTACTGCAACTAATCTTTCTGCAACTAAGAGTTTGAGGTAGAAAATGGTTCTAAGGACTCCATAGGAAAATGGAGTGGTTGAATGCATGAATAGGACAATAATGGAGTTTGCAAGGAGTATAAGGTTGCATGTTAGGTTGCCCTTAAACATGTGGGAAGAGGTTGTAAACACTGTTGTTTATTTAATTAATAGAGGTCCTTCTGCTCCTTTGGGTTGTGGTATTTCAGAGGAAGCATGGATAGGTAAGAAGGTGAGTTATTCTTTTCTCCAAACCTTCTGTTGTGAAGCATTCACACATTTATATTCTTAAATTAGAATGAAGTTGGAAGCTAAATCAAAGAAATGTATATTTGTTGGATATGGCATTGATGAATTTCATTATAGGCTTTGGGATTTTGAAAATAAAAAAATTGTGAGAAGCAGGGATGTCATATTCAATGAGAATTTGTTGTACAAAGATTAGTTGCAGCAGCATGAGGAGAAAAAAGTGATTATGTGGTGCTAGATGATACTCCAAATAATGATGTTATAGTGGTTCCTCATGCTTCATAACAATAGCAGAAAAAAAATACCACAAACTCCAATGAATGTTAGACGATCTTCAAGGATAAGTGAAGCTCTAAAAAAATATTCTCCCTCTTTGTATTCTATTTTATTAACTGATGTTGGTGAACTGAAATGTTATGATGAATATATGCAAGTGGATACCAAGTTTTAGTGGGAGCATGGAATTGAAGAATAAATGGACTCTTTGCTTAAAAATTAAACTTGGGAATTATGCAAGTTGCCTGGAGGTAAAAAGGATTTACCAAACAAATGGGTTTATAGACTAAAAGAGGAGGATGGAGGTAAGAAAATATTTAAAGCTAGGTTAGTTGTAAAGGGATTTACATAGAAAAGGGGTATTGATTTTGATGAGATTTTTTCTTCGGTTGTTATAATGACTTATATACACATTGTTTTAAGTATTGTGGCTACTGAAGATTTGTATTTGGAACAACTAGATGTTAAAACAAACTTTCTCGATGTTGATTTGGAAGATGAAATATATATGGAACAACCACAATTATTTGAGATCAAAAGTTAGGAGAAATTGGTGTGTAGATTGAAGAAAAGTTTATATGGCTTGAAGCAATCATAGGTCGGAAATGGTATATTAAATTTGATAGCTTTATGGCTAAGCATGGCTACAGTTAATGTAATTTAGACCATTGTGTTTATTTAAAGAGATTAGATGATGATAACTACATTATTTTATGTTTATTTGTTGATGATATGCCTGTAGCAGGGTCTAACATGGTTCACATTAAGGAGTTAAAACATCAATTAGAAAATTATTTCGCTATGAAGGATTTGGGGGAAGTGAAACAAATATGCGATATGAACATTGCAAGAGATGGTAAAAATAGAAAATTGGTTTTATCTCACCCTGATTATATTGATAAGGTTTTGCAAATATTTCATATGGAGAATACCAAAGTTTTTTGCACAAATTTTCCTAGTCATGTTAAATTTACAAAGGATATGTGTCCAAAGACACAAGAGGAGGAAGAAAAAATTTCCAAGCTACCATATGCTTCATCTATAGGTATTTTAAAGTACGCCATGGTATGCACAAGACTGAATATTGCACATGTCATAGGAGTTGTTAGTAGGTATATGAGTCATCCTAGAATTAAGAATTGGAATGCAGTAAAATGGATTCTCAGGTACTTGAGAGGTACATCCAATAAATGTTAATGTTTTGAGGGCTCTAATACTAATTTAAAAGGATATCTTGACTTAGATTTGGTAGGGGATATAGTTACCAGGAAGAGTATCACATCTTATGTATTTATAGTTGGTGGGACAACAATGAGTTATATTTCTTAGTTGCAAAAGGTGGTTGCTCTATCCACCATGGAGGTAGAGTATGTTGCTACAACAAAGGGAACAAAGGAGATGATATGGTTACAACTTTTTATCGAAGAGTTGGGAGTCATGTTTTTAAATTGAGATCCTTGATCTCGTGAAACACCCATTTTATGATCCTGAAGTAGTCGACAACCCATTTTCTAGATATACCCATGATATCATCAGGAAATTCCCAATCTGGCTTAAAATAGTGCTCATCGGGATTGAGGTCTCTGGGGAATCTAGGTATGTTCTCTCTACCAGTGGTAGGGTAGGAGGAATAAGAGTCCTTAGTAGCAATATGATCTTTAGAATTATCTTCCAAAGAATCCTCCGAATAAGAAACCAACTTATTCACAGGGAGGTCCTTCTTATTATGGATTTTTTTTATAATTATATAATAAAATTAATTTCAAACTTAAAATATAAATTAAAATTTATAGAGTGAGAGAGGGAAGGTAACTTTTGATTAGTCATTTCATGCCAACAATCCAAGGATAGAACATCCTTAGGGAGTTATGCGTAGGGTAGCATGCCATTTGATTAAGAATATGACAATTCACTTTTAAAACCTCTTCAGTGTACCCATTGCACACTTTGGAGGAAAATAGATAGAGAGAGAAAGAGGGAAAATAAAGAGAGATAAATAGAGAGGGAGACAAAGAGATAAAATATATAAAGAGAGATAGAGATACAAAAATAGAGGTATAGATATAAAGGAATAAATACGCAGAGACAAAGAGATAGAGATAGGAAGAGAGATAATGAGAGAGAGAGAGGAAAAGAGATAAGAGGAGAGAGATAGATATAAATAGTCACATAAAGAGAGAGATGGAGAGATAGAGATATAAAGAGAAAAATGATATAAAGATATACATAGAGATAGAGATATCAAGAGATAAAGAAGGAAAGGGGGAGAGAGGGGGGGAGATAAATAGGGATAGAAAATTTATAGTAAGGGGAGAAATATATGGAGAGCTAGAAATAAACAAAGAGAAGAAATGGGAGAAAGACAGATAGAGGAAGAGAGAAGGGAAGACAATATAGAGAGAAATAGGGGGGAGAGAGGAAGAGAGAGATTGAGAGATAATAAAAAATATAAAGATAAAGAAGGAGACAAAGATATAAAGATATATATTTCTCTTTCTCTTCTCATATATCTCTATATATCCCCCCATATGTACCTCTCCCTACCTCTCTCACTCTATATATCTTTCTCTCTACCTCTCTCTGTATAACTTCCTATCTCTATCAATTTCTATCCCTCCATCTCCCCCTCTCTCATTCTCTCCCTCTCTTTGTCTCCCCCTCTTTCTAACTCTATTTCTCTCTCTCCCTCTCTCTCACTCCATCTCCATCTCCATCTCTATCTTCTTATCTATCTTACTCCCTATTTTTATCTCCCTACTCTCCTTGAATCTCTTTCTCTCTTACCCCTCTATCTTTCCCACTATATATATCTCTCTATCTCTCCCTCCCCCCCTATAACTCTATATATATCTCTCAACTTCTCTATCCTCTCTTTATTTCTCTCCCTCTCTCCCTCCCTCTCTATTTATTTATATTTATCTCTCCCACTCTATATCTATCTCAATATCTCTCTCACTTAGAAACAAGCACTCCTTGTTTCTCCTTCCCTCTCTCTATCTCTATCACTCCCCCCTTTCTCTAGCTCTCTCTCTCTCTCTATTAATTATCTCTATCACCTCCCTTATTTCTCACTCTTGCCCCCTCTATTTATGTCTTCCCATCTCTCCCTCTCTCTCTCTCTCTCTTATTTACTCCATCTAACTCTCTCCATATCTCCTACTCTCTCTTTATATATATAATATAGGAGATGAAAGTATAAACACAATGAACAATGCAAATAATTGTATTTAGTTGACCCAAGTTACATTGAATACAAAGCCTTACATATATAGCCAAGGATAATGCAATCCACCTATGAGGTGGGTTGACAAGTTCCCCATAATTTTGGACAAATGAGTATACAAGTGTCCTATTGGTGTCACCTTAGGAACACTTGGAGTGTGCAGACCAACAACTTCTATGACCAAGTCATCAACCTTGTGTGTCAAGTGTTGAGTGACCTTTGAGGTGAGATGAAAAGAATTCCAACCTCAAAAAGGTGTGTTCATGAGTTTAACCAAATAATTTGGTAACCTCTAGAGGCTTAAAGGTTGCACATTTAGTTAGACAAGATGATGTCTAACTTCGCCAACCTAACTACACATAAGTATAGTGAATAGATTAATTATTCATACTAACACCCCCAAGTATGTGTAGAATCATCATGGAAAAAATAGGCCCTTAAGTGGCGATGAAAATTTAGAAAAATCAAAGTTGGGCAACTTGACATAAAAATTTGAATAAGTTATCTATATTATTTCAAAAATATGTAAGAATAGAATATGTAGCAAATTGAATGTAGTTTCTAAACTACTAGGTTTTTTTTTTTTAAATCTATTTGGTGAAAATTTGAAATTTCAATGCGTAGTACTTAAATTTCAAGGAAAAAATAAGAAGTAGGTGTCTGTCTAACCACCCTAACCACAATAAAATGATAATATTTTTTATAATATTTTAGATATAAGTAGATGACTCATGTCCCAATGTGATGCATATTTTTTTGTAATTTTTTTCCAAGTAAATAATTAATTATGAATTTTTTATTACAACTTTTAAAAAATATAAAAACTTGTATGTCTGACCACCTTAACTTGGTCAAAACTTCATGAAATTCAATTCTCTTTTAAAAATCCTATAGTATACGAAGAATAGAATGTCACACATGTTTTGGATTCAAAAAATGTGATACCATTTGAAAGCTATAGATGCTTTTCAATCAACCTATCAATCAAGACTTTAGTCTTAATTCAAATAGAAAATGAATAATAATTATTTATTAAATTCAAAGTAGAGCATAATTTATATTGGTGGAAAGCCGAGAACCTCCTTTAAAAACCATTTTCGTTTCATAATTTTTTGGTAAAAAGAATTTTCAGCCACATACCCATCATATCACAACGTTTTGGCCCATCATGATCCTGCACATACCCCTCTCCCCCCTTAAGTGATACTTGGAGAAATCACGAAAGTGAAATTAGATAGAAATGAGTCTTGGATAGAGGTCATGTTAGGTACCCATGTATAATGTATTCTCATAAAGTGGAGTAAGGAGAAAACTTAGTGGGAACAAAATCCTCTTCAAAAAAGAGAAAGTAGAAGTATTTAAGACCTTCTAAAAATATGTCCCTTGATGATAGAAACATGATGATGAAGAACTTCCTAAAGCATGTCAAAGTTGGAAACTCTATCGATGATGAACTGGTGTCTATTGGAATAAATCAATCTCCATGTAATCTAGATCAAGATGTGAGATACAAAACACTACATGAGTGAACATATGAACACTACTCAACTAGTGTACAAAAATTTCATCAAACTCTATGAAGTTGATAATATAGATAGTACTATAATGAGAAGTACTAGAATCTCAAAATTTGATCCACTAAATTAATCCCCCATTTGAGAGATCAAGATAGAAGGTTCATGAGACCTTCCAAAAAGAAGATTCTTCCACTACTTCACTTAAAGAAGCATAACACATCATAGTCCCCTCTTAATGCTAAGAGAAAAAAGAAAACAAACTAATATCAAGAGTGTGTAAGGAATGTAGAGATGTACTTGTGGGTGTGCTCCAAGACAAATTCACATGAGGTGAGAATCACAAGAATTCATGTTGTGATGGCATAGCCCCATTACACTTTATAATTTAATGTATGTACAATAATTTCCTGAATTCCCTTCACACATTTAGTTTGTGGCACTTTATATGAGTGTGTTTACAAGTATATTTGATATTACAAGTTCCTAAAAGTTTATGTCATGAAGTAGATTAAGAAGACATGGATTAAGCTATTCCTTACAAAACTCAAAAATGAAAAAAAACTTAAAATTAAATCCCCATTATGATGACTCTTCCTTTTACCAAATTCATTTCAAAAGAGAAAATTGGTTCTTCTTTTACAAGTTTTTAACCAAGGAAAGAAAATCACCTCCCCTTATCACTCTCCTTTTGCCAAATTCATTGAAAAAGAAGAATTTGAATCATCTTTTACAAATTTTTAGATATGACAAAAAAATTCACCTCCTCTTATCACTTCCCCTTTGCTAAATTCATTGTAAAAGAAAAATGGGTTCACCTTTTGCAAATTTGTAAGTATGGTAAAATAATAAAAAATGACTCCCCTCCCAACACTTAAGTTATGAGTTAGAAAAAGGAAAATAACCTCCCTTTACAAGAAATAACTTGTAACAATTGATGTTTGCACTCATAAAATGGTTGCATTGATAGAATTTTTTTAATCTTAAATGCTAACCAATAATGCAAACTACCACTAAAGACCCTTTACTATGATGAAAGAACAAGTCAAAGAGCCATTAGAGGTGTTGGAATTTTTAATAAAATAGTAAACAACAAATTTTGATAGTTTCCTTTTGATTTACACCCAATATCTTAAAAATTTCATGCAAGGAGTGGTGCCTTATTTTTCCAATTTCCTCTCTAAATGACCTTTTGAACACAACAAGAAAAAACCTTAGCCCGATTCTAGTAGTGAATTTGAGGAATCAATGTTGGAATATGAGGCTTTGATACCATATTAGAATTAGGAGAATCTAGGAGATATTTAAATGACAAGCACAATGAACAATAATGCATAGATTGCATTTAGTTTATCCAAGTTACATTCAGTACAAAGCCTTGCATATATAGGAAAGGATAATGCAATCCACCTATGAGGTGGATAGACAAGTACCCCATAATGTGGCACAAATGAGTAGACAAGTTCACTATAGGTGTGAACCTTAGGACACTTGGAGTGTGCAAACCAACAATCTCTATGACCAAGTCATCAACCTTGTGTACCAAGAGTTCACTGGCCTTTGAGGTGAGATAGAAAGACTTCCAACCTCAAAATGGTGTATGCATGAGGTCAACCAAATAAGTTGCTAACCTCTAGATGCTTAAAAGTTGCACATTTAGTTAGACAAGATGATGTCTAACCTCATCAACTTGAGTACACTTAAGTATGGTGAATAGATTAATTATTCACATTAACATATATATCCCTTTGTCTACCTCTCTCTATATCACTTCCTATATTTTTATATTTCTCTCTCCATTTCCTCCTCTTTCATTGTATTGATCTTCCTCTCTCCTTCTGTCTCTCCCTTTATATATTTATCTATCTATGTTTGTCTATCTCTCTCTCTCACCCTCTCTATCTTTCAAAAGTTACATTTATCTCTCTATCTCTACTTTATATCCCTATATCTCCCTCTCTCCCGCTCTCTATTTGTTCCTCTTTATGTATCTCTCTACTTCTCTCTCATATCTCTATTCCCCTCCATCTCTCTCTCTATCTAATTATACATATCTATCTCCCTCTCTCTCTATCCATATCTCTCTCATAATCATACACACACACTCCTTATTTCTCCCTCCCTATCTCTAGCTCTATCTTTATCTCTATTTCTCCATATTTAAATTCTTATACATCTCCCTCTATCTCTATTGTTGGAATTGTGTGTCTCAATCTCATAGGTTGAAACCTCTGAGTAAGCATGGTCACTGTGACTGTTGAGACGTCTTGTTGATCTACCTTTGATCTTAATCTGTCAACTTGGCTTTGTGACTTCTGGAATCTCCCAGCGATTGGCATAACCTAAGCCTTCGGTGTAACTTGGACAGTCTGAATAATGTTTCGGCGACGGTGAAAATTTTGGCTGATATCAGTGTGACCCTTGGTCCATCTGGCCGATGTAGCAATCAGTGTGACTTGTTCTATTTGATGTAACCCTCTATCGAGTAGGTTGGTCTGGCCGATAGGTTTTTCTTATCGGATGTCGTGGAGACTCTGGGAAACAAGTGGTTTCGGGGAGAGGCATGAACACTCGGTAAGAAATCTTGGCGATGGATGATTGTCTCGCCAATGGTATGGTCTGTTGTCGGCATGAATCATGGTGAAGGATGGACTCGGGGTGACTTGGAACCTGTAGGATGACTCTTAGCGACAACCTAAGTCTTGCTAACAAATGTTCATATCGGTATGACTTGAGAACTCGTTATGACTCATAGCGACTAGTAATTGTCTGGGCGATGGATTTGTTGAGGATATCAATGAAAGGTCTTACCGATAGAGTAAGTCTCATCAATGGGAGTGTTGATGTCGATGTGATTTTTTGAACTCATTATGATCTCTTGCCGATAGCGATGGTCTTACTGATAGTGCTACATGTGTTGGTAATTTGTATGAAGTCTCGGTGATATGGCTTGTCTCGCCGACTGCTTTGCATGATGAACATCGGTATGACCTCTCGCCGATAGTGATGGTTTTGTTGATAGAGCTACATGTAGTGGATATCGATATGATGTATTAGCGATAGGGTGAGTCTAAGTGATAGATTTTAAACTCAGTGTAACCTCTTACCAAAGGTGATGACTCTAGTTGATATCGACAGTTGGGCTTTGTGGCTTCGGGGAGACATGGCTAGTGTCTCACCGACATGCAACACAGTTTGAACGCCTTGATCGATTAACTATCCTACGTGGTTTGTCTTTGACCAATCAGAGAAGTAGAACGGGAACCGTTGGAAGTTAGACTGTTGTGGTCATTCCTATGAGGAAGATCAATAGACTATGGATGACATGGATATACTCAAAAATTGATGATGATGATCAGTTGAGTGAACAATTTGGTGAACAATTTGGCGAATAGTGTTTGTGAATTCAATTGAGAGTGCATTGTAAATCAGATGTTTTGTACAAGGTTGATCATTAAATCTACTGCTGTAAATTGACATCAAAAAGTTAAGTCTGAACTCTGTATGTAATTTCCATTACTGTAATACAAAGAGGCTTTTCTTGGTGTGGTGGGTTTTTCTCCCGTAAGGGTTTTCCCACGTAAATCTTGTGTTCATCTGTGTATGTTCATTTCTCTATTTCTGTAATTTCTTTCAATTGTATTTTAATTGGACTATAATTGAAAATTTAAAGACACCTCTGTATTCTTCCCTAAGGTTTTGACGTTAGGAGAGTTAGTTCCACACCTTAGCTTTCCTTACAAGTGGTATCAGAGCCTGGCCAGTTGTGTTATCCTTGTCGGTAGGTTGGGTTTTTTGTGTCAATTTTGTTAAGTGGGAGTCTTGTAGAAGTTTGGTAATTTAAATTACAGATTAAGATGGCAAGCACGTCAGGAAAGATTGAAATTGAGAAATTCAATGGCCGCAATTTTGAGTTGTGGAAACTTAAAATGGAAGATCTGTTGGTTGATTGTGATCTTTGGATTGTTGTGTCTGGAACAAAGCCTATAGGCATGAAGCAAGAGGATTGGAACCTTGCAGATAGAAAATCAGAGGGGCTAATAAGGCTCTATCTAGCAGACTCTATTTCTTCTAAATGTTCATGAAGAAAAGACTACATCTTCCTTGTGGAAAAGACTGGTAGCTATTTATCAGGCCAAGTCCTTGGTAAATAAATTATTCTTGAGGAAGAAGTTGTACACTTTGAGAATGTGGGAGGGAGGATCTGTTGCTGATCATTTAAATGCTTTAAACATGTTGATTGCTCAGTTAGCGTCTATGGGCATGAAGATTGATAAAGAAGATTGTTGTATGCTATTATTATGTTCTTTGCCAGATTCTTGGGATCACTTAGTGATGGCTATTGGGAGTATGACATCAAATTTTAAGATGGAAGATTTTGTTGCTTCTTTGTTATCAAAAGAGATGAGAAGAAAATCTTCTAAGATGGCGAAGGAGGCTCTTGCTGTTAGAGGCAAATCGAAAGAAAAAGTCAAGAAGAAGGACAAGAAGTCCAAACCAAAATTAGAAGGGAGATCAAAGTCTCTTGGAAAGAAGTCCAAGGTGAAGTGCTGGAATTGTGGGAAACCTAGTCATGTCCGAAAGGATTGTAAAGAGGAGAAAAAGAAGAAGAAGAAGAAGAAGAAGAAGAATTCTTTTGACAATGATTCTTCTTAGAGTGATGCAGACACTTTCATTGCAGCTTTGGCTACATAGGCATCAGATGATGTCTAGCTGATTGATTCTGGAGCATCTTTCCACATGACATCTCATAGAAACTGGTTCATGAAGTATGAAAAATATGATGGCGGAAAGGTGTATTTGGCAAGTGATTCATCTTTGGAAATAGTTGGCCGTGGAAGAGTCAAAATTCAATTCTCTGATGGAAGAGTGAACGAAATCAATGATGTAATGCATAAAACAGGTCTGGCTCGAAATTTACTTTCTATTAGTAAGTTGAATGATATTGAAGTGCAAGTCACATTCTTTGGAAATGGTTGCAAGATGACTAGAGGCTCTATGGTGCTCACAAGGGGTGCTTGTATTGGTACCTCGTATAAGCTGGATGCACATATACAATGCAATAGTGTCTCTGTAAAGTCACAGAAAGCTACTCATGGGGGAAAAGAGGAAAAAGTTCCTGATAGTGTAAACTCTATGGAAGTTAAACTTCCAGCAGAAAATACTATGCTCTGGCATCATAGGCTTGGCCATATTGGAGAAAAACATTGTATATATGGTAAACAACACCGTGTTTCATTTTACTCCAGTCCTCACAAATCTTCTAGTTTACTTGATTACATTCATTCTGATGTTTTTGGTCCAGTGAATGTTCCTTCTTTTTCTAAGTCAAGGTACTATGTATCTTTTATTGATGATTATTCAAAAAGGGCATTTGTCTATTTTTGAAAAGTAAATCAGAAGTGTTCAGTCATTTTAAGGAATTTAAAAACCATGTAGAAAATCAGACTAGAAGAAAAATAAAAATTTTAAGGACTAACAATAGCAGTGAGTTTTGTTTTGATGATTTTGAGAGGTACAGTAAAGATCATGGGATTAAAAGACATAAAACTACACCTTACACTCCACAGCAAAATGGACTTGAAGAAAGGTTCAACAGGATAGTGATGGAAAGAGCATGAAGTATGCTAAGTAGTGATAGCTTGGAGAAGAAGTTGTGGGCTGAGGTAGTTGCTACAGCATGTTACTTGATAAATCGTTCTCCTAATTCTACTTTCATTGAGAAAAAACACCTTTAGAAGAATGGTCTGGAAAGAAGCCCTCTCTGAGACACATTCAAGTGTTTGGCTATGAGGCATATGCACATTTTCCGTATGAGAAAAGATCTAAATTGGAAAACAAGGCTATCAAATGTATTTTTATTGGTTATAGTGCTGGCATACAAGGATACAAGCTTTGGAATCCTGATAGGAAAAGGTTCTATACAACAAAAGTGTTATCTTTCATGAGCTGAAGCCTTCTACCTTGGATCTGCAGTCAGAGACAAAATCAAAAAACAAAAAGGATGTAGTTTAAATTCCTCTGACACCAGATAAAGAGGAATTGAAAATTCAAAATGTACCTGAAACTAAGGAGAGCTCAAGTAGTTCTGAGAGTTCTGAAGAAGAACAACAACCTCAGCCTCAGCCCATGAGGAAGTCAACTTGTGAAAGAAAGCAACCTAATAGGTATGGGTTTTCTTTGATAGATTCTACTTGTTCCTATGCTTTAATTTCTAGCACTGATGAGCCTAGGACTATGAAAGAGGTATTTAGAATGTCTGATTCAAACTCTTGGTTCTTGGTTGGAAGCCATGAATGAAGAAATGAAAAGAATCATTGGAAAAGAATGATACTTGGAGTTTGGTGCCCTTACCTGAAGGCAGAAAAGTTGTTGGCTGCACATGGGTATTTAAAAAGAAAATAGGTCTGGATGGCAGTGTGGAAAAGTATAAGGCGAGGTTGGTTCCGAAAGGTTATTCCCAGGTAGAGGGAATTGATTATAGGGAAATTTTTTCTCCTGTAGCTAAGCTGACATCTATCAAATTTCTTTTGTCACTTGCAGCTACATATGACTTAGAGATTGAATAGATGGATGTGAAGACAACATTTCTTCATGGTGATCTTGAAGAATAAATTTATATGTCCCAACCTGAGCACTTTGTGGAGAAAGATAAAGAAAAACTAGTTTGCAAGTTGAAAGAATCTTTGTATGGATTAAAACAGTCTCCTAGGATGTGGTACCAGAAGTTTGACACTTTTTTTTTGTCATTGGGATTTTTAAGACCAAAATATGATCATTGTGTGTATTACAAAGTTGAAAGTGATCGAGTTCTTATTATTGCTCTCTATGTTGATGATATGTTGTTCAAAGGTAATTATAAGTTAATGATTTCTGATCTTAAGTCTCAATTGTATGCAAAGTTTGAAATGAAAGATCTTGGTGCAGCAAGGTATATTCTGGGAATGGGAATAACCAGGGACAGGAATAGTAGAAAAATTTGGCTTAGTCAAAGTAAGTATATTAAGATTGTTCTAGAGAGATTTTGTATGACTGATTGCAAGTAGCTAGTTGTTCCAGTTTTGCAGGGAACAAAGCTATATGTTGAAGACTGTCCAAAATCTCCTACTGAGATGGAGGACATGACTAGTGTGCTCTATACTAGTGTGGTTGGAAGTCTAATGTATGCAATGGTTTGTACAAGGCCAGACATTGCCCAAGCAGTGGGAGTACTTAGTCGGTTTATGGCTAATCTTGGAAGGACACATTGGGATGTTGTGAAGAGAGTGTTTAGATATCTGAAGGGCACTTTAGAATATGCTTTGTGTTACCATGGAAATTTGGTTGAATCACAGACGACTCTCAACATTCGAGGCTATGTGGATTCTGATTGGGCAAGGGACATTGATAGCAGAAGGTCCACCAGTGGATATATTTTCATGATGAATGGTGGTGTAGTGAGTTGGATGAGTAAGTGGAAGGCTATAGTCACTTTTTCCACTACAGAGGTAGAATACATGGCAGCAACACACGCCTATAAAGAAGCAATTTGGTTAAAATGTTTGTGTTCTAACATTGGTTTTGATGCAGGGAAAATAACAATTTACTATGATAGTCAGAGTGCTATTTATTTGGAAAAGAATCCTTCTTTCCATGCCAAGACAAAACATATAGATGTGCAGTATCATTTTGTACAAGATATGGTGGACGATGGAAAGGTCTCTTTAGAAAAAGTGGATACTCTGAAGAATGTTGTAGATGCATTGATGAAGCCAGTGAGCACAGACAAGTTTAGGTGGTGTGCCAATTCGGTGGGCCTCAATGCCCATCAATTTCAGTAGTTTTGTTGTGCTCTGGAGGTGCTTGTGTGATCTTCGTCAAGTGGGAGATTATTGGAATTGTGTGTCTCAATCTCACAAGATGAAACCTCTGAGTAAGCATGGTTGTTGTGACTACTGAGATGTCTTGCCGATCTGCCTCTAATCTTAATATGTTAGCTTGTTAGTGTGACTTCTAGAATCTCTCAGGGATCGGCATAACCTGAGCCTTCAGCGTAACTTGGATAGTTAGAATGATGTTTCAGCGACGGTGGAAAGTCTGGCCAATATCGGCATGACCCTTGGTCCATCTAGCCAATGTAGCAATCAGTGTGACTTGTGTTCGATGTAACCCTCTCCTGAGTGGGTTAGTCTGGCTGACAGGTTTTTCTTATTGGATTTTGGGGAGACTCTGGGCGACAAGTGGTTTCGGGGAGAAGCATGAACACTCGATAAGAACTCTTGGCGACGGATGATTATCTCGCCAATGGTATGGTCTGTTGTCAGTATGACTCCTAGCGAAGGATGGACTCGAGGTGACTTGGAACTTTCAAGATGACTCTTAGTGATAGCCTAAGTCTTGCCAACAGATGTTCATATTGGTATGACTTGAGAACTTGTTATGACTCATAGCGACTAGTAATTGTCTGGGCGATGGGTCTACTGAGGATATTGGTGAAAGGTCTTTCTGATAGAGTAAGTCTCGTTGATGGGAGTGTTGATGTCGATGTGATTTTTTGAACTTGTTATGATCTCCTGCCGATAGCAATGGTCTTACTGATAGCACTACATGTGTTGGTCATCGATATGAATTCTCAGCGATGTGACTTGTCTCGTCGACTGCTTTGCACGATGAACATCAGTATGACCTCTCACCAATAGCAATGGTCTTGTCGATAGAGCTACATGCAATGGATATCGGTATGATGTCTTAGTGATAGGGTGAGTCTGAGTGACAACTTTTGAACTTGGTGTAACCTCTTGCCGAAGGTGATGACTCTTGCCGATATCAATAGTTGGGCTTTGTGGCATCGGGGAGACACAACTAGTGTCTTACCGACATGTGACACAATTTGAATGCCTTGACCGATTGACTATCCTACGTGGTTTGTCTTTGACCAATCAGAGAAGCAGAATGGGAACTGTTGGAAGTTAGACTGTTATGGCCATTCCTATGAGGAAGATCAACAGATTATGGATGACATGGATATACTCGAAAATCGATGATGATGATTGGTTAAGTGAATAGTTTGGAAAATAGTGTGTGTGATCAGTATGTGTGAATTCAATTGAAAGTACATTGTAAATTAGATGTTCTATACAAGGTTGATCATTGAATCTACTGCTATAAATTGACATTAGAAAGTTAAGTCTGAACTCTATATGTAATTTCCATTACTGTAATACAAAGAGGCTTTTCTTGGTGTGGTGGGTTTTTCTCCCGTAAGGGTTTTCCCACGTAAATCTGGTGTTCATCTGTGTATGTTCATTTCTCTGTTTCTGTTATTTCTTTCAAGTGTATCTTAATTGGACTATAATTGAAAATTTAAAGACCCCTCTGCATTCTTCCCTAAGGTTTTGATGTTAGGAGAGTTAGTTCCGCACCTTAGCTTTCCTTACATCTATCTCATTATCTATCCATCTCTCTCTACCACTATATATTTTCCTCTGTCTACCCCTCTATATTACTTCCTATCTCTATCTTTATATTTCAATCTCTCCCTCTCTCCCTCTCTCTATATATTTATCTGTTTCATCATTATCTATCCCTTTATCCTCTCTCTTTATCTCCTCCTCTCCTTCTCTCTCTCTCTCTCTCTCTCTCTCTCTCTCTCTCTCTCCATATATCACTCTCTCCCCCTCTCCCACTATTGCAAACATAACAGGAGCCTATTGGTAATGGAGCCTTATTATCTTCCTAATTCAGAGGTTTTATTTTAGTTGTGTTCGTAACCTTGTAAGTGAATGCATAGTTGAATTGAAGCTATCACTTCTCCATTGAGACCTTTGTTGCACAAACACCATCATTTTCTAAATGGTCTACCAATTGGCCTCATGTACACTACACAAATGTATGAAAAAAATAGACCAAAATTTCCCTAATTGACCTTCCACACTTCTTCAATGTACCCATTACACACCAAGGTGCAATTACTAGTAATAATATAACAATATAATAATAATAATAATATCAAAAAGTTAGTGTGAGATAAAATAAAATAATAAGATGCCAATAGTGGCATGGTGCAATGGTTAAGTCCTTGTGTGGTTCTTGTCATCAAGGTTCAAACCCCATTGAGGTGTAACTATTGAGAATTTATATTGGGGATGAGGTCCCTCATTTGTAACCTCATCGATTCATAGATTTGAATAAAAAATGTTTACCCCTCTTATTAAAAATAAAATAAAAAAATAAAATAATAATATCATAATAAAAATATAATAATATATTAACAAAAATAATTAAAAATATAATCATCTATATAGATAATATAATAATATTTTTAACATACACTTCGAAAATATGTCTCCAAATTTTCTATATATATAATTTTCATTGGTCCAAGATATTCTCCATTTAGACGAAGAGGTATAATTTGTACATAATTAGTGATTGAAACAAAGAAATGTGAGGCTTACATGACGTCCCCTTCTCTCAACTTTTGAATGATACGTTTTTAATGGGACAAAATATTCTCCATACGATTAAATTTTAACAAACTAGATTCTCAAATGCAAACTTTTGAAGGATACCTTGTTAATGGGACGAAACATTTTCCAAATATAAAATGAGAAAAGATTCCCGATATCAAACTTTTGTGAAGGATGCCTTGTTAATGGGACGAGCGACAATAGACCAAAACAAAGTGTTTGCAGGAGCGATAATATAGAAAAGGATGTTTTGCAAGAGCAATAATAGAACTAAAACAAGCGTTTGCAGGCGCGATAATATAAAAAGGAGAAATAATAGAACTGAAAAATGTGTTTGCAAGAGTGATTATAGAAAAGAACAAAGTACCTTGAATCATGTATCTTCCATTACAAAAAAATTATATAACAACAGCTTGTATGATCATTGTATGATCAATCTTTCAACAATTTATGTTAATCTGGTGCAATGGAGTTAGACTTCGATCTCAAGGCACTAGGGATTCCAATTGTTGCAACTTTCCTGTTTCTCTGGTTATTACCTCTGGGAACAGTCCTGAAGAAAATGTATAGAAAATATCCACCAGGTCAGTAATAGAACATATAGAATACTAATGGCTTCTCTAAAGGCATTCATTAATTCTTGTAAACAATTGATGCAGGTGTTCCAGGATTACCAGTGATTGGGAACTTATTGCAGTTAAAAGAGAAAAGGCCCTACTCCATGTTTACCCAATGGGCAAAGAAATATGGTCCGATCTACTCAGTCCGCCTGGGAGCACAAAAAGTCGTTGTACTTAGCTCCACTCACCTTGCAAAACAAGTAATATATTTCTGCCAATGCCATTCTGGATTTTCTCTCTAATAGACTATCTCTCCTGTAACTGAACTTCATGGTCAGTGATTATTGTTTGCATAATAAAGGAAATAAGATCTGCCACATGTTAGTGATTTTTGTTTACACAATGAGGGTTATATGATTTGCATATGTTTGCAAATTAAAAATGTGTTAGACTGCAAATCAGTTTCAAAAGGAAACAATACATTATATTATATGTAGTAGCTGTTAATCTATGAATTATATGCTTTCCATACCTTTTCTTGAAAATGCTACAGGTTTATAATGATTAGATGATTACATATTTAGTTATCATTTATCTGCTAATGTGTGTGATGGACAAGATTTGTGCCACAGTTTCTTTTTTAAGCTTAGGTTGGCTCCGTGTTTATATAGACAAAATGTATAGAAATTATGCACACGTGAAATTTAAGAGTGGAATCTGCTCATATGCAGGCTTTAGTGAGCAAATACATGTCCATTTCCAGCAGGAAGCTGCCAAGAGCTTTACAGATCCTAACAAGGGATAAGACTATGGTAGCCATGAGTGACTACGGTTATGAACACCGTTTGCTTAAACAAGTGATGATGACCGATCTTCTATCTTCTGCATGTCAGGTATTTTATTACCAAACTTTGGTGGTTGCCTAACTTTTTCTGGGTGTACATGGCTAACCAGGTAGATTGAGATGATTCAAAATGTAATTAGATATAAATCGCCAGTAGAGTTTCAAAAATGTGATTGTCATTGGCATGCTTTTGAATTAGGGTTTCTGATAAATCCTCTCAGTTTTTCCATCTTATTCATAATGATTAGATTATATAGGAATAAGAGATTTTACTTTATCAGTGATCATGGTGATCTGAGTTATTCTGGATAGAAGTATATCTTCTTAAATTTCCCCTCTTTCTTATTATATGACTTGCCGTATAGAAATCACAAAAGTGTAAAATACAATTTGTTACTGTAGTATATTTATTTTCAACCTTTAAAAAAAGGGACTGATAAATGTCATAATCAGAGAGTAGTGATACAATTCTTTTTGGCCGTTTCATTTGTTATGCTCTCAATAAGTTCCATATATTTAATATAAATCCTTACTTTAAGTTTTGGTTTGAGGTAGGCTTAATTGAAATTGAAATTATTATTAAATTCTTACTTTAAGTTTTGGTTTTGGTTCTGGTGCTGTTGGAGTTGCAGCCCCCTTTTTTGGGTTTAAGTGTTCTTCCTGTTAAAAAGATATTCTGTTGAGCTACAATTCATATGAATCAGCTAGAATTTGAATTTAAGACTTTCCACTTGCTGTTGAAGTGCTCTACCAACTGAACTACTAACCCTTCTTTGACTAGTTCATCGTTAGTTCAAGCATGACTTATTTCCAACACCCCTTAAACCACATTGTAGGTGTTTGGGGCTCCTACCTTAGCTCTGATACCACATGTTGAGCTACAGCTCATATGGACCAGCTAGGACTTGAACTTAAGACCTTCCATTTGTTGTTAGTGTGCACTATCAGCTGAATTACTAACCCTTTTTTAATAAGCCAGTCGTCGATCCAAATGTGACCTATTTCCAACACATTGAGAGGAGCAGAGTTCTTTTACGGATTTTCTTAAAAGTTAAATTTTCAGGCATCGTTAGCAAGGATGATCAAGGAATAAGGGCTAATTCTCATTCTCCTGAACCAGCCTCTATCTTTGTATTTCTGACTAGGTCACTGAGACGCAATTAAGTGGACTATTAAACACCGAGTGCAAAAGTTCTCCATCTAGACCAAATATCGATGTCTTTAGGGGCTAGGCCTAGAGGAAATGGATAATGAATGGTCAGGTCAAGATCTTTGCTATGGGGAATGATTTTTTTTTTCCTTTTTTCTCAAGCCATAATGATATTGCTAGAATCCTTTTGGGTGGCCCTTGGTTCTTAAGGGTATTTAGGATTATTTCTTAGAAAATGGAAAATCAGGGTTTTACTTGGAGATTGAGAACATCAATATGCAGTCTCTATTTGGGTTAGGTTACTAGGTTTGTCTTTTGGAAGAAGTTTTGAGAGGTATGTTAAAATAATTTCACAATTCATTGTGATTGATTATTATTTCTTTTTCTTATTATTTTATCAAATCTTAAGTACTATCTTAATTAACCATGCAACTTCCATCTAATTTAAAAGTGTCAACTTCATAACTTTACCAACAATAACCATGAGAGTTAAAACACTAAGCCGCCATGTTTAGACTGATGTAGCAAGGAAATCAACTCATTTAGAGGTAACAGACAAACCCCAGGTCTGAACTCTGTGTGTTTTGGAGGCTATTTCTTCAAATCAGAAACGTCGCAGTCTCCAATAATAATGAGGCCTAAAGGGGAATGAAGAGTATGTTACTTACCGGATTGAGGTTCTTATATTTACAGCAGATATGAAATTTTTGTTACCAGCTATTCTGTCTAAAAGCAATCGTATCAACCTTTATGACCTTGCATACTGGATGTCAATACAGACTTGGTTTCATTGTGCCAGCCGTCCAGTTCTCATAGTTAAGGTCAGAAATTTAATTGCTCTTACTTTATATTATTGTTTGCAAATATTTCAACCAGTCATTGATAAAATATTACTGAAAGTCTTGAATGTAGAGCGTATTGTATTTTAAGATATTCACTACTATACTCTGCTTAAACTTCTATGAAGTAAACAAGATCCTAATAGTATTTTTAACTGCTGGGTGTGTGAGTAAGAAATTTTGTCGAACATGTGAGAAAATACAATACAATTTAGTAAGGAACTTTACTTAGAATGACTATCTATATTTAAGTGCACTATTTCTAGTGTTTTAAAAATAGTAGCATGCCGCTGATTTATCCTTACGAAGAACATTCAATTATATAATCTAAATTACTCATATCCGTACACATGCAACATTTATAGTGAATAATCTTTATAATTATGTTATTTAATCTAATAGAATTTCTGCTTGATATACATATACTATAAGATTAAATTGAATTACTGGACAGAGTTCTGTTAGAAGTTTCAAACCACCCAGTAGGAATAGATAGCATATAAGGTTCTCATTCAGAAATTAAATATGAATTTAGGTGGAGGTGTGGTTAATGTTGGAATAGGGGTATTGGTGGTATTGGCAACACCACAGTTGCCAATGTTGTGTATAATGAAGGTATGCTGATTCTACACTGCTACTTTTGTATTTTATGTCAGCAAGATGATGTATTATAATAATTATGGATAATTGTAAATTGGGATTGTATGGTATTTTGCATTTATATTTATTCCTCGATGATTGTATGTCAAATTTTATGATTAATAATACACAATATCTTATGTAATTAAAAATAGAATAATGTTTTAAATTATTATTATCTGTTTGAATTTTGTCTAATAAATAATATATTTTTAAATAACAATTGATAAAGTGAGTGAACTTTTATTCTTTTATGAGTTTGTATTGATTTATGTATATGTGTTTGGTTAGAGGCTAGCTCATGGGGGTTCAAGGCTACCTATGTGTTGATAATTTGACCCCAAGTCTTATAGGACTTTGTGTAGGTTTGTGGATTACTTTATGTAATATGTAACCAAGTCAACCAGCCCAATGTTTTTGAATCCCTGCGATATCTTGATTATGTATACTTAGATATGAGATGATCCTATATGATAGTAAAATGGAGTTGTAGTCCTACCTTTTCCTCATCTATTTTAGCCCATGCCTTCATATAAAATGTTATCTTTTCAAATCTTCTTGATAGGTTGATGGATGTCTACACCCTATTCCTAATCTCCCAACCAAATTTATACGAAATCAATTTAATTTTCCTTTAAGATGCTCGCAGCCTCCATGTTCCTATTGTCTTGCTTTTAATAGATATATTTGTTAAATGTTCTTCCTATTCATAAAATAATTATAATGTGTGAATATGATAGTGATGCAAGGAGATGATTAGTTTATGCAAGAAATGTGTGTGTACACTAGGGTAGATAAGGATCTTCTTTTATCTATCATTCTATTCTCTAAATTTGGTTACTTAGATTAGTAGATTGAGTACACAAGAATCAACCTTTTTTCTTGTTTTTTTGTCATAATTGCCACAAACCAAGTCATGTTTTGAGATACCACCTAAGCAAGAAATATAACCAATCATCATGAGAAAAGAACATGCATAGATAGAGTTAGAAGGTTGAAGAAATAGTAGATTAATGACTAGTTGTGAAAGAAGTTAGTTGCTAGGAGAGGTAGTTTGAAGAGATGCTAGGTGTTTAGGAAGGTAACTTTAGCATGGAGTCAACTTATAGAAAGGAAGTACAGGTAGATCACCTAATCGAAAGGAAATTTAGATCTTCAAGAATAGGTAAAATGCAAGATTACCTAATACAAGATGCATGTCTTTGGAGAAGAAAGAGAAAATTAATGTAATATCATGCTTTCTCGATCAAATATTAGGGACTACTGATGGCTTTGTGCCCAGTGAGCAACCTAGTGACAAATTTTCTGAAAATACAAAAATGAAGGTGACTATTGGAGTGCACTTGAAGAGAAGCCAATCAAGCATGAAGGAAGCCCATATGAGAGTAAGTGGTTATAAACCAACAACTAAATTTTTTTGAAGTAAGTGTTTGGGTGGGTTGCACTACCTTTAGTTTGTCTCCCCCTACTCACTGTTTACACTATTGCAGTTTTATCTCATATATTGGTTAGTTATAAACTTATTGCTTAATATATTGTTATTAAATTATAAACAAGTTTGAATCCTTTCAAAACCCTTCTCTACTTATTAATTCCAAAAACAAAACTATGAAAAAAAATTAAAATTAAAATGTAAAAAAATTATTGTAAACTTTGATGACCATAACTTCAAAAAAAAAAAAAATCAACCTACACCCCAAATTTTTTTTTGATCAACAAAAAAATTTTAATTATTTCATTTAATATCTTATAATTTAAATTATATTATTCGTAAGCAATTTTAAAAAAAAATATAGGTTTATCTTTTAATTTTCCATCTAAACAATATACGTTAACTTTAACACACTGACAATTTAAGCATTTCCTAACAGATGCGCAGCCGATTCCTTAGAGAGGAGATGACAGAAAGGCTCATTCAATCAATACATAGAGAGGTCAAGGGACGGGCAATACTTGTAGATTTGGGCGAGCACTTTAAGCGGGAGTTATTTTCTTTCGTCTTGAAAGAGGTGATCAAAATCATACTCTGTCGTATTAATTAATTTTGTATCGTTTCCACTATCAAATTCAAGTATTACTCTTACACGATAGCCTTTCCATATATTACAGGTATTCGGTAGGGAGGTGGAATCTATATACGTGGAAGAGCTAGGAAGTTCACTGTCTCAATGCGAGCTGTTTGATATTTTCGTTAGGGATTTCATAGCGGGAGCCATTGAGGTGGACTGGAGAGATCTTTTCCCTTATCTTAAATGGATGCCCAATAATAAATTTGAGCGCAGGCTTATGGAGATTGAAAATAAAAGAACTGCGGTCATAAAGGCAATGATTAGAGAGCAGAAACAGCTTATTAATGATCTCCCTGGAGAGGTAGCATACCTGCACTAAATGTATTATTATTCCCGATGCAAAAACTTCATTTTAGGAAGGGCATTTCAATGAAAATATGAAACAAGTAGAGTTAACAAAATTTTGGTTTTAGGAGGCACATTGCTACCTGAACATGCTACTACGCGAAGAGAGAAGTTTGAGTGAAAAGCAGCTGGAAATGCTAACATGGGAAGCGATAATTGAGAGTGTGGATACAGTCTCGGTTACATGGGAATGGCTTGTTTATGAATTGGCAAAGAATCCCAAATGGCAGGTAATGAATTGGATTGGATTGGAGTTCTTTGTTTATATACAATAATGCGTTAACCACAACAAATCCTCGTCCTTACTTAGAGCCAATGCATTGATCAAATGTAAACATTTGTGTTTTTATGGTAATGTACAATTGTTTACAATAATATTTTGGTTTAAAGAGTGTATTTTAAGCTCTGATTTATTTCAATGCTTCCTCTAAAATCATATTAATAAGTGGGTCTTGACTTATTTAGATGGTTCATTTGAAATCACACTAATAAATTGTTGAGTGTTCATGGACCAACTAGGACTCAGACATAGGACATTCCATTTATTGTTGGAGTGCTCTATCAACTGAGCTACTGATCTATATAGAACCAGTCCCTCTTTGATCCGGGTTTGGCTTATCAAGTCAACACCCCCCTTTAAGCCACTCTAATAGAATTCTTGGGGCTCCTAGCTTGGACTGGCTCTGATACCATGTTGAGCTTTCATAGACCAGCTACAACTTGAACCTAGGACATTCCATTTATTGCTGGAGTGCTCTACCAACTGAGCTACTGGCGTGTATAGAACCAGTCCCTCTTTGGTCCGAGTTTGGCTTATTACCAACATAAATGCCCTATTGAAAAGGCTAATACGCTTTCAAATGGGCCACCTAAACAAATCAAAACGTAGAATATACTATTTAAGATTGTCCATAATATTCACCTTGAATTCAACAACTCTGTGGCACAAGAATGTTTGTACAAAGAGATGTATTTTAAACTTTGATTTATTTAGGTGGTTTATCTGAAATCACATTAATAAGTAGATCTTGACTTATTTAGGTGGCTCATCTGAAATCACACTAATAGGTGAACCCTATTGAAAAAGCTAATATGCTTTCAGATGAGACACCTAAACAAATCAAAACATAAAATATATTGTTTAAGATTGTTCCTGAACATTCACCTTGAATTCAGCAGTTCTGTGACACAATAATGTTTATACAAGGAGATGTATTTTAATCTGACTTATTTAAATGTTTCATCTGAAATCACATTAATAAGTAGATCTTGACTTATTTAGATGACTCATTTAAAATCACACTAATAGATAAATCCTATTCAAAAACATAATATACATGAACTACCTAAACAAATCAAAACTTATAATATACTGTTTAAAATTGTTCCTGAATATTCAGCTTTAATTCACTACCTCTATGGCGCAGGAATGCTTGTACAAAGAGATAAGGATGATGTGCGAAGACAGTGGAAAGGAGATAAGTGAAGAGGTCGTGGGTGAACTGGTGTATTTGAAGGCAGTACTCGAGGAAACATTGAGAAAGCATCCGCCAGTGCCACTCCTCCCCTTACGCTACGTTCACAAACATGTCAACATTGAAGGATATGACATCCCTCCTGGATGGCAGGTGCGCATTGTCTGCTGGTCATAAACAATTGGTGGGTAGTAGTATATGTAGAGATTATATTTGTGAGAACTAGGTTTTTATATGAACTATTCAGTTTATTTTTTAACACCAATCGGAAGAACTTAAACAATGGATACGTTTACTGTTTTGTCTGATTTAAAACTACAAATTACAAACAACTTTTAAAATGTTCAAATAACAAACAACTTGTCAGATTGTTTACTTTCAAAGTAATTTGTAGCTACGTTGAGTAGAGATTTCCTGTCTGCGTATCACAGATAGCAATTAATGCGTATGGATGCAATCACAATGAAGAGGACTGGAAAGACAGTGAAAGATGGGATCCGGAGAGAATGTTAACATCGAAGAAGAGTGAGGATCCAGAGAAGACATTCATAATGACGTTTGGAGATGGAAGACGAGCATGTGCAGGGAAGCAGAAAGCCACCCTCGTCCTGTGCACGTCACTGGCTCGTTTCCTTCAACACTTTCGTTGGGAGCTCTATTATAAAGACCAAGAATATCTAGACAAGACCGTTAACAGGGATTCCATAACTATGCGCAAGCAACATTCCTCCCTAGCAATAGTGACTCCAAGAAATGTTTGCTCTTAGTACTGCTTCAAACCTTGGCTTGCCAGCTCTACCAAGAAATTGTGATATGTGCTCGAGCCCTTCCATGATGGACAACTTCTTATTTGTTATCTCTACTTGTGTTTTTCAGGACTACTGCTTATTTGTTATCTCTACTTAGTTGTGTTTCCAAGTTAATATTTTTATGGAATTAAGGGCTATTTATTATTTCTTAAAGATCTCTTGTGGGTCCACAACAATTCAAAAGGCACCTAGCTCATTCAATGGCCAAAATGATGGTTTTACAATTGTGTTTTTATGTGTTCAATGGCCAAAATGATGGTTTTGCAATTTGTGTGTTTTTATGTGTTCATCAATTTTTTTATTGTGTATCTTATAATAATAACTAGTAGTACTTAAGAATGTCTTTAAAGGGTTGTGAATAGGATATATGTTCTTTTAGGTCAACTCTCTAATAATATTAGTTTTACATTCTTGTAAATAGTTGAACACAACCATTTTCACACATGTAAATGCTTCTTGAATGAGTATTATAAGGTTCCAACCCATTAGTTCTAGTAAAATCATGGATTTTGCAAGTGATTTTCTAAGCTTCTCATCGTTGGTTTGTGAACACAACGATTCTCATGTAATATTTGATTTTTAAATGTAATTATGTAACAATGAGTTATTGAATTATTTCTAGTTAAAGTGATCTAATCTATAGTAGCAAGGTTAATTTAGACAAAGGTTTGTACTACAATAGTTTTCTTGTCAACTTTTAAACCTATATTAAAATGGTTATATTCCTTGAAAATGGGAGTGTCCATGAGTAGGATTGTGATGAAATAGATGTTTAGGATGACTCATGCAAATTGGTAAACAATTCTAAGTGATAAAAGTCATAGTGGTGTCATCCTCATGAAAGGTAAGATTCTTGGTACTTGAAAATGGGAGTGTCAATGAGTAGGATTGTAATGAAATAGATCTTTAGGATGAATCATGCAAATTGGTAAAATAATCTAGGTGATAAAAGTCACAGTGATGTCATCCTCATGAAAGGTAAGATTATTGGTAAGAAGATTTGGTAAATCATAAATATTTTTCTAATTGTAACCTCCTTGCATGTGGTCATTTTAGGATGAGTTGAATATTATAGTTGTATCTAACCTTGATACTCTGATCAACACCTAATTGAGAAATTAATTTTTATTATAATTCAATCTATTTTGGTTAGATTTAAATTTTGTATAGCATAATGACTTGAAGCAATTACTACCAAATATATAATACCATCACTAACTCAATCTCTAATCCTTATCAACATAAGGTGTCATCCTTACTGCCAAACTATCTTCCTAATCATGCTTCGAAGAATTCATTACCATTACCATGCCACAGTGTCCTTAATCTTGAGTATTATTTCTCTATATACCCTAATTAAACATCTTGAGCTAATGTTGAAAATATTTGTTATTCGAAGAATTTTCCATCTAAATTCAAGGTTCTTTATTCAATGGTCAATGCAAATAACTATATTTTCCAAATTATCCATGATCTACAATAGATAAAATCCAATCTATAAGCTAGCACCCAAAAATCTAGAAATTGTCTCTAATACCATATCATTGAATACTCAAAGTTTGTAATCAAAGTGGAATATGATCCAATATCATAGAAAATTAGGGTCCAACCTCAACCCATGGGATACAAATATGAAGAAAAATTCTTGCACTCTGAACTAACAAGTGTAGTTATACTATATAGGGGAGTAGAGAAAAGACACCATTCATGGAAAAATACTTCAAACTAATGGAGGTCCACTAGGAATCAATTACTAATTTTGTAGAATCATAAAATTTCATCAGAGGCCCTCTTTCTCTCGACCCCTAGTTACACTAGCTTACTTTCAATCAAGTGGGAGGGTCAACGGTAAGGGAAAACACCAACATAATATAATGCATGAATTTTTAAGAGATTAATCATGCACCTCAACATGCATACATTAATGCACAATTCATATCCTTTCCACTCGCAATTGTGGACACCGAAAAAGTACACCTTTTTCCTTGCTTGATTTGGGAATAATTAATGAAAAATTGAACCTAATGAGGCCTTGATTTAGTGTTGTGAGGTGGTTTACATATCTACATTAGGTCTTGGACCCTTACAAACTAAATAAAATGCATTTATCGATGTCTTGTAAAGGTGTTGTAAAGTGTTGTAAAAGACTTTCACACTTTTCTAGACTTTTATTAATAATCTATGTCTAATGGACCTATTTCAATGTTATAAAATATATTTAATTATATTCTCACACTAATCTAGAAGGCTTGTAAAAGAAACTTAATCTTAATCTAGTGTTAATGTGTTTTACACATTCACATTAGATGTTGTTCCTTTCTAGGCTAAGTGGACCTCATTTTAATGTTGTAAAGTGTATTTAATCACACTTTCACATTGAACTTTGTATCCCTAGCCCTAATTACCTATTGCATCATCATTAATACGCCCCTATGACCCCATATTGTGCATCCCAAGGCTTATTTTGATCAAGGACTTGACAAAATCATCATAAAAACTAAAATTCTTCACTCCCCGACATCTCAGCTGGAAAAAGAGCCCTTGTGGGACTAAGTCACCCATCTGGGCAAATGAGTCCCATTCAAGTGGGATTAAGTTGCCCAGGGTGGAAAATTAGTCCTATTTGTGCTATTTTCAAGGTTTGAGCAGGAAAATTTGGGTTTTAAGTTTAATTTTCCTCCCTATCGGCCTTGGGGATCAAATTAACAAACATTTTAGGTGGATTTCCTATATAAACAAGATTATAAACCCTAATTCATAAATTTCATTCATTATTCATTCATCATTCATCATCCATCTCAAGTCAAGCAAGCTAGGGTTAGCTCATTTAAAGAGCATTCAAGATCATTTTTTAGACATTCAAGGGAAGATTCTTCATCTATTGCTGCAGAAATTCAAGATCTATCATCATGGCAAGTTGCTAATTCCTTCATTTAATGTTCATGCTTCATCTTATTTCTTCGTTTGGTTTAATTTCCTAAAATGGGTTTGACCAAGGCAAACCCCTATTCCCTAGCATTCAACATTTCTCTTTCTTTCTTTGTGTGTTTGGAGATTTAGGTACTTTGAAGACTTGGAAATATTTGAAGCATAAGTTTCAAACTTGTTGAAGACATGTCCTTAGTTGATAAGTCAAAATATCCACAAAAGTCACTTACAGGTCCGAATTTGGAAGTTTCAGATCCAGATACTTGGAGGAGTAGAAAGTGCAAACTGAGAGCTTTCGTTTCCACTTTCAGATTTTCAAAAAATCCAAAGTAAACTAAGTCACCATAAATGGCGACTTAGTCTCACTGTACATGTTTGTCAGAATTTTTTGTAGATTTAGATACCCATTTGGTTGAAGCAGGCTCTGGTGTAGTTTTCCAGATCTGGGACTAAGTCGCCTAAAATGGCATAAGTGTCCCAGTAGGTTAAAGTGAAGGAATCAACAACATTTCTATTCTTCATTCCAATCCTCAACACATTTCCAAGTGCACAAATTTAGTTTAATAGTTTTATGTTTTTTCTTCATGGTCAATTGTTAGTCATTTAGTTTATGTTTGCATACTACACTATCTTTTCAAACATTTTACATTTTCCTAGTTTTACATTATTGGTAATCCCTTTTATTATCTTTTAGCCTTTAGGACAATCCCCTTTGATAGATTTCCATCTCTTTTACATTGAAATATCAAGGGTTTGTTCTTAAATGTGAGCATTGTGAAATTGGATACCCCTTTCCTCATTCCCCTTTAGGTGTGAATAAGAGAAGTTGAGACCCCATTTTCATTGGTCACATTTTGGTGAACCTTCTTTTCAAATACCTTGTCTGATTTGGAGTCCATCATTATCCTAGAATTAGCTTTCATTGCTTTTTGCATTAGTTAAGTTGCATTCTAGGGTTTCAAATTTTGGATTAGTGAAAGTGCATATAGGTTGCATTTTTGCATCTCAAATAATTAAAAAATTTCTAAAATTCTGAATTTGCATCTTAGGTCTACATCATACAACACAAAAAACATAAAAATCAGTAAAAAATCTGTAAATTCTTTAAAAAATCTCCATTGGGACTCATTCGCCACCTTGGGCGAATTACTTCCTTTTCACCCCTGAAACTGCCTTTCACAGCACTAAAAACCCTATTTTTGTAGTTTAGTTGGCTACCATTAACTATCTGTATCAGTTGGTTAAGTTCCTGTTACATGCATTTCACTAAATCTAGCTTAATTTGGCTCATTTAATACATGGCTTAATTTCAAATTTGCATTCTCACATTGTTACATGGCATAATCAGTCAATTGTCATCCTTAAAATTTAGAAAATTGCATTCCTCTTTTGCATGTTTGGTTTAGCATGGTTGCATTTCAAGTTTGTATACTAATCATTACATCATGTTTTCATTACAAAAATCTATAGTTATCATACTTCATGTTCTATTTTTAGATCTTATTGTGTGTTGTAAGAAAGTTTTGTTAAGTGCATATGAATATGAGGTCATTTCCCCTCTCTTTTTGTTCATCATCGATCCCTCTCCTAGTATCCCTTCTGTGAGAGAGGTTAGTCTAGTGAAAGAACCCTTGGATAATCATAACAATCACATTTATTATTTTCCTATTATCTCCCCTACTTGTGAAGAATATATTATAGTGTTAGAAGAACCAATTGATGAGAGTTTTGAAAACCTAAGTTGTTTCTCTCCTCTTACCTCTTCTATTAGATAAAACATTACTAGAAAAGAGGACATAACAATAAGTAATCATGACGATCACACAACACAACAATGGACCATTGAATCCTACCTATGTTCATCTCATAACATCTTGTCCTCTTTTGATAGTGATAAGGATATGTTAGTGTTAGATAAGAAAACCTTCAAGATCTATGATAACCCTCTTTATGATGATTTTCCTACCTATCCTATTTCGCAAGACATTATGGGCCAAAGGAATGAACTCATAAATGATCATGATAATCATTCTTCTTCTTCTCCTAGTATATCTCATAGCTATGAACACGATGCTTTGATGCGGGGAAACACAATGGATGAGAGTAATGATGATATTTTCTCTCGCTTCCCCAATGCTCCTACCATATGGGAAGATCTATTTGGTAAGCATGAAAACCATAGTGGTCCTTCTCTTGATGCCTCCCCTAATTGTGATGAAGTTGCTTTACAACATCTAATCATGACATGTGATCAACCTCTTGTTGGTCACTTTCCCAAAAGTTCTCTAACTAGGGTAGAGATTATGGCACAAGTGAATGAGACCTTAGAGAAAAATGAAAATAAAAGAAATTCTTCCCCTAACCTCCCCACTGTCAATAAAAAAGACAATCCAACCATTGATAACTCCCTTACTTATGATGAAGTTATTTTGAAAGAACCAACCCTTGAATGTCAAGAGCATTTGGTTTATAGTTCTCCTAAAATATCTCCTCCTAGGGAAGATATCATGGTGCAAGACGATAAAAACATTGACAATAATGATATTGCATCCTTATATGAAGATGATGAAGTAACATTAGACTCTCCTTCACTAAGGTCCATTAATATTATTCAACCTCAACTCATCCCCCTTTCACACAAATTGCACACTCAAAACAAACCTGAACTCATCCTTTACCCACCTTCAACAAACCTCCAACTCAAAATAAACCTGAACTTGTCCTTCACCCACCTAAGAATAATGTTTTGCAGTAGTCGAGTCACCATACCATTGCTCATACATATAACACTAGACATAATCGGCAACCACAACAACCAACCCCAACACCCTTACCTTTGTCTAATCCCATATTGCCTAGTCCCCCTCATTTTCCTTCACAAAGTGGAAAGGAGTACAATCTTGTTGAGAAACTAAAGAATACTCATGCTAAGATATCATTATGGAACCTTATTCAAGCCTCATGTCACTACCACAACATGATTCAAATAGCCTTACAACAAGTTCCTATCCCTTCTAATGTGTAACCAAATGACATAGCAACCATGATTCAAGGACTGAATGTTGACATTGTTTTCCACCAAAGTGAACTTCCCCCTTTGGAAGTGCAAAAACAAAATGATGTTGTAGACACATACAAATGGCCTAGACCTACAAACCACATTTTTCTATGTCAAACATCCTCCTCACATAATTAAATTATTTAATTATGTACTAATGTCATAATTCCTAATTATTTCCTCTTGATTATTTAAATAAATAAACTTTATTTATTTATTTAGATACGTCATTAATTCCTTATGCCTTCTTATAATTAAATAAATTCCTATGATTTATTTAATTATTGTCCACCTTATCCATTTTCTTCATAATAAATAATTATTATTAATTATTTAATTATCTTATTGATTTTTCTTCTAACCTTAAATAAAATTATTTATTTAAATTCTCATTCTCATTTTCCCACCAAGTAAATAATTTAAAATCATTATTTACTGTCACATGACCCCACCACTTTTGAATTAAATTGATTTTTAATTCAAAAAGTTAACTCATCCTTTTAAATCAAATAATTTTAAATTATTATTCAATTTTCCAGCAGCCTCTTTTTCCATGCCCAATATCCCCTTATCACATGCATTCTTGACCATTGATTTGATTTTTCTAAAATCAAATCTCAGCCCTTCATTTCAAATTTTACCCTAATTTTTTCCTAACCCTAATTGATGATTTTCACATTTAATTTCAGCCTTTGATCTTAGGGCATTTCTCAACTAACAATCCTAGACATTCATCCAAATTTGACTTTTCTATAAAAAAGGCAATTTCAACCTCATTTGGACACCTCTTGACTTCATGATTTCATGCTTTAGACTTTAGACTTGCTTCATACTCGCTTATTTGCAATTGTTGAGTAGTACAATCCTTCAATATTTGCTTAGGTCCTTGTCATAGGTCAATAGTTGCTCATCAAAATCTAATGGAAAACATAATTTTGCAGCAAATGGAGAAGGGAAATGAAGGTCAATCAAATTATTGTCCACCTTATCCATTTTCTTCATAATAAATAATTATTATTAATTATTTAATTATCTTATTGATTTTTCTTCTAACCTTAAATAAAATTATTTATTTAAATTCTCATTCTCATTTTCCCACCAAGTAAATAATTTAAAATCATTATTTACTGTCACATGACCCCACCACTTTTGAATTAAATTGATTTTTAATTCAAAAAGTTAACTCATCCTTTTAAATCAAATAATTTTAAATTATTATTCAATTTTCCAGCAGCCTCTTTTTCCATGCCCAATATCCCCTTATCACATGCATTCTTGACAATTGATTTGATTTTTCTAAAATCAAATCTCAGCCCTTCATTTCAAATTTTACCCTAATTTTTTCCTAACCCTAATTGATGATTTTCACATTTAATTTCAGCCTTTGATCTTAGGGCATTTCTCAACTAACAATCCTAGACATTCATCCAAATTTGACTTTTCTATAAAAAAGGAAATTTCAACCTCATTTGGACACCTCTTGACTTCATGATTTCATGCTTTATACTTTAGACTTGCTTCATACTCGCTTATTTACAATTGTTGAGTAGTACAATCCTTCAATATTTGCTTAGGTCCTTGTCATAGGTCAATAGTTGCTCATCAAAATCTAATGGAAAACATAATTTTGCAGCAAATGGAGAAGGGAAATGAAGGTCAATCATGGAGGGCATAAAGGCTGTTTGGTGAAGCTTTTCCTTTGTTTTATGCATTTTTACTCCATTGTACTTTATTTTTTAGCTAGGGTTTTGTTTATGCATTCGTTTTCATGCTAACCTAAATTTTTTCCTTAGTTACGTATGCTTTCATGATTATAGCTCAATACAAACAAATAGGGATAAAGCAAACCCTTGTTGACAATGACTCTGCCCTTAGTGTATGTAGCATAAAACTCTTGGATAGGCTTCATGTGGATAAATCAAAAATTCTACTAGACTCTTTATCTATTAAGGGATTTGACAATGTCAGAAAACAACCACTTGGTGTGATCACTTTTCCTATTACAGTTGGAAAGGCCACATTGGAAACACCAATCCATGTTATGCCACATGATCTCTCATATAATCTTCTCTTAGGAAGACCATGGGTTCCTGCAATGAATGTGGTTCCTTCTACTCTTCATATTAAAATGAAATACATCTACAAGAACAAAGTGTACACACTTGACGTTGATCCTAAGCTTTATATTTTGGCAACACAAGGGTAGACAACTGAGAGGGGGGGTGAATCAATTGTCCCGAAAATTCAAAACTTATTAAAATTATTAATTTTATTCTCAAATATGATTATTAACCATGAAAACTTAAATCATCAACACATCAAAAACACACATAACACCAAGATTTTTTTACGTGGAAACCGTGTTAGGAGAAAAAAATGGTGGAGGTCAGTCCACAAGATTATACCCTATTAAAAGTATAATGAAAAGAAATAAAGGGAATGTCCATGCATTCAGGCACACTACCTAGAGCTCACTACTCAATTACAACAAAGCTAACCACCCAAAGGAAGACAAATTGTCTTATAGAAAGAATCAGATTACATCTGCAAAGATTTGAACTGGTAAAATAGCATTTGCTAATGCTTGATCACAGTTCCGGTTAAGCACATGAACAATTCTACACTTTTCTACACAATTCTTCACACTCTGCTTTTCCTTTGAATGATATTCACACATACACACAAAAACACACTCTCGCAAACACTTGCACTCCTCAATTTGAATAAAAAATTTCTCTTATATATCCACAAAAAGAAATTTCATCCCTTCATGTTGGCCTCAACAAAAATAATAAAATGAATATAAACTGCTGGCCCAAAACATTTAGGATTATTAATGTGAATCAACCAAGGTCAGCCACAACTTAGTGAAGACCTAAATCAGCATCTTCAACACAAAAAAACTTCAATTAATTACACCTCGAAGATCCACAACATGCTACAAACACCATGTCGGCCAAGAAGAAGAAAAACATGAACATGCAAAATAAAATTGCCAACCATGAGCACAACGATAAATGCAAACGTGCAAAAAATATAGAGAATGATCTAGAAACATCGAAAAACAACACGAATCACCAGAGAAGCATCCACAACAACTAAAATAACTAAAATAGCCTCGTCTTCAATTAGAAACACCAACTGAAGAAACATAAAAACCATCAGAATGAAAATCTTCATAACTCGATCAAATCTTCACGCAGATCTCTAAAACGCGATGTGAATAAACTAGATACACTCAGAAAAAGAACCATTTAGTCCATAACCTTTGATCATCAATGTACAAAACTTACTGAAATATTGAACTTCACTTCACCACTAACAACCTGCAACTCATTTATTACAATTTTCTCAATATCCTCGACATATACAGCTTCAAGTGAATTAATGTTAATAGTGTTGACATCAATGAAAACCACATATCAGCAACATAACCACAACATCCAACATTATAGTGTCTTACAACTTGAGAAAAACAAAGACAATCCCTTAACAACATTACAACCAGCTACACAAATCCAACACGTGCAACAAAAAGACAAAGCACAACACATTGAGGAAATCACGAAGCTATTGGATGATGATTGGGGTTTCTTAGACTTCACACCAAAATTCATGGGAGAATACATGATCATACATAAAGACTCTTACATGGGAAAAAAACAATTGTAATGTCAATAAAAAGGGTGGATGACCCTTCGAAAGCCTCCACCTCCACAACTTTAGAACAAACCACAACAAATTACGCAACCTTTGATGAAGTTGATTACAAACAACCACCAAATCCAAAAGCAATGAAAAAGCTTTATGGAAAAGGTTATGAACTTATGAAACAACTTGGATATAGTGGAAAAGGATTTGGTGCTAGAGAACAAGGTATCCACAACCCTATAGAGCCTAACACACACAAGAAACTCATGGTCTTGGTCATTGTTCTTTGATCGAAATAAACAACCCTTCACTCAACATCAACACTATCACACAAGATTTCTCTAAGCCAACTTTAACAGTAGTGCATCCTGAACTGATAGAAACTAGTGGTCTTGAAAGTTATCCTTGGCAAGAAATGAAACAAACAAAGACATCCTTACTTAATGTAAATGTCATCTCACAAAACACTAATGATTTGAATTCGTTAGATTTTACACCCTCCTATAAAGGAGAAAACAAAATCTCACAATCTAAAGCATCTTGCATAGATATGAAATCTTGTACTAAGCAAGAGAAATATGTGTTGAATAATAAAGGAACATCTACCATTGATCAAGAGGGTATCTTGTCGAGACTCCTCCAAGATCACTTGATATCCCTTCCTCCATGAACTCGAAAGAAATTTTATTACAAGACATCATTTTGTGCATATCATAGAGTTCACAGTCATTCTACCAATGAATGTATGACTTTGAGTAGTCAAATTCAACATCTAAAGGATTTTTGTGTTCTTCCTTATGTGGGGGCACCTAATTCCTCTAATTGATACTGATTTTCACTCTAGCATACATCTTATAAATCATTTCGGCTCACCCTTGTTCTGCACTAAGTTGGGGCAAGGGGTTCTTTAGCCTTTTCCTCATATGTCACTTATTGTTGCCTCTTTTGGGTAGCCATTAACCTTTCATGAACATATAAGAGCAAGCTTGGGATGTGGACGACATGCCTTAAGTTGGCTCCCTTATGACATGGTACCTTTTAATGACGTAGCTTATTGGAAACATATGACCTAGAATAGGGCTTTCTAAATAAGCTCTTGTATCTTCTTCTACTTTAAAGCAATTGCTCACAGTAATGGTGTTAGAAACCGCTTTAAGTGGAGGCATACATCGACACTCATATTTCATTGTGTGATTTTCTTTTTCTTGTGATTTCCTCTCTTGGAAGCATTAGATACAATGCTCCCTAGGATGAGATCTTGCACTTGTTCTCTCTTGGAAATAAGTTGATACCTTGCATTTATCCTCTCTTGGAGATGTTAGGGACAATGTTTCCTAAGAAGAGACCTTGCACGAACTAAGAAAAATCCCCTTGAACATTCCTTGCACTATTTTGCATTTACAATGTCTATGAGCTTCAAGCATATGAAGTTTTGATTGCCTCATAGAGCTCGAAGATCATTTTTGTGTGGTGCCTTATTAAAGTTATTAGGAGGCATAACTTTGGTATGGTTCAAGCGAGAAGCCCATTCCAAGGCATGAATTTCCCCATAGCCACCTGCGTTTTTGTGAGTACATACCAACCATGAGTGTATGTTTCTCACCTTTTACGCCTTCTCACCCAGTGGACAACCATGATTTTCGTCACCTCATAGTGAGTATGCATTTTCTAGACAAACATTCTAGATTTGATCCACATCATGTTGGAAAAATGGTCAAATCTTGATCTAATTCTTACTCGTTCATCTTCGGTGTTGTGTGCTTGTGCCTTGTCATTATTCTTGATATCAAGCATGTTCTCTTTGCGCTTATGTTGGTTTGTTATGAGATCTTCATCCTAGGGGCTTGACCACTGCATTTATCTTTGTCATCCTTTTTCATCCATGTTGGTATGATTGGACCCCTCTTGAATGTCTACTTTAGTGTGAGTTTGAAGCAGGTTCATCCTCTCACTGAAGTGGGGGCTAAATATGGACACCAAAAAAGTATGTCTTTTTCCTTGCTTGATTTGGAAATAATTAATAATAAATTGGACTTAATGAGGCATTTATTTAGTGTTGTGGGGTGTTTAACACATCCACATTAGGTCTTGGACCCTTGCAAATTAAATAAAAGTCATTTATCGATGTCTTGTAAAGGTGTTGTAAAGTGTTGTAAAAGACTTCACACTTTACTAGACTTTTATTAAGCATCTAAGTCTAATGGACCTAATTCAATATTATAAAATGTATTTAACTTTATTCTCATAATAATCTAGAATTCTTGTAAAATAAACTTAATCTTAATCTAGTGTTGTAATTAATGTGTTTTAGGCATTCACATTGGACATTGTGCCTTTCTAGGCTAAGTGGACCTCATTTTAATGTTGTAAAGTGTATTTAATCACACTTTCACATTGAGCTTTGTGTCCCTATCCCTAATTACCCTTTGCACCATCTTTAATAGGCCCCTGTGTCCCCATATTGTGCATCTCGAGGCTTATTTTGATCAAGGACCTGACTAAATCATCATAAAAACTAAAATTCTTCACTCCCCAACATCCCAGCTAGCAAAAGAGCCCCTGCGGGATTAAGTCGCCCATCTAGGTGAATGAGTGCCATCTAGGTGGGACTAAGTCATCCAGGGTGGTGAATTAGTCCCATCTAGGTGAGACTAAGTTGCCCAGGGTGGAGAATTAGTTCCATTTGGGATATTTTCACGGTTTGAGCAAGAAAAATTAGGTTTTAAGTTTAATTTTCCTCTATGTCAGCCCTGGGGATCAAATTAATGGGTATTTTAGGTGGATTGCCTATATAAACAAGCTTCTAAACCCTAATTCATAATTTTTATTCATTATTCATTCATCATTCATCATCCATCTCAAGTCAAGCAAGCTAGGGTTAGGTCATTTAGAGAGCATTTGAGATCATTTTTTAAACATTCAAGGGAAGATTTTTCATATATTACTACATAAATTCAAGATCTATCATTACGGAAAGTTTCTAATTCCTTCATTTCATGTTCTTGATTCATCTTATTTCTTCATTTGGTTTAATTACCTAAAAGGGGTTTGACCAAGGCAAACCCCTATTCCCTAACATTCAACATTTCTCTTTCTTTCTTTGTGTGTTTGCAGATTTAGGTACTTTGAAGACTTGGAAATCATTGAAGAATAATTCAAAACTTGTTGAAGATATCTCCTTATTGGATAATTCGAAATATCCACAAAAAGTCACTTACAGGTCTGAATTTGGTAGTTTCAGATTCAGATACCTAGAGGAGTAGAAAGCAAAGACTGAGAGCTTCTGTTTCCACTTTTAGATTTTCAAAAAATACAAAGTAGACTAAGTCACCATCAATGGTGACTTAGTCCCACTCTACATTTTTTTCAGAAATTTCTGTAGATTCAAATACCCATTTGGTTGAAACAGGCTCTGGTGCAATTTTCCAGATCTGGGACTAAGTCACCCAGAATGGTGTAAGTGTCCCAGTAGGTCAAAATTCTAGAATCAACAACATTTCTAGTCCTCATTCTAGTCCTCAACACATTTCTAGGTGCACACATTCTATTTTAGAGTTTTCGGTTTTGCTTCATGGTCATTTCTAGGTCATTTAGTTTATGTTTGCATACTACACTATGTTTTCAAACATTTTACATTTTCCAAGTTTTGCATTGTTAGTAATCCATTTTATTAGATTTTAGCCTTTAAGACAATCCCTTTTGACATATTTCAATCTCTTTTACATTGAAATCTCAAGGGTTTGTTCTTGAATGTGAGCATTGTGAAATTGGATCCCCCTTTCTTCATTCCCCTTTAGGTGTGGATAAGATAAGTTGTGACCTCATTTTCATTGTTCATAGCAACAAGTTTCTTTCACATACACTTTTATCACAAAAGGGTCTACATAGGTGGATTTCCCAAGATGTCTACTTTAACCTTATCCCAAGCTAGATACCCTATATCATAAACTTGAGGCACATAATAGTTTTTGGTTTTCCACATGATCACAACACATCAATTATAGAAACTTCACTTCATACCACAAGAGTAAAATGTACACACATTTACCTTACCCATACAAGGTTATTTATATACTAATATTGAATATATAATTCTATCCATAACTACTTATTTTGTACTTTTTAAATGCTCATATCTTTATAATTTAACTATCATCTACCTTTGAACTAATATTTTCCATATAGGATGCACCCACACCCCCAACTTACTTGGTTTCACTAGGTCTTAAGCATGTATTCATCACTATTTCCATTTTTCACATAAACATGTAATGTGAAATATTTTCTTTTATATCCAATCCTAGTTATGTTTTCTCTCCCTAGCATACAAGGTTCACTATGTTTCTATTTTTTTTGTTTGAATCTTCATGTCACTTTACAATTCCATAACCCAATGCTATATTAACTTACTTTCAATCAATTATTTTCCCTTTTAACTATTTTACCTAAACATTTTATTGGAATTACCCACCGATTCCATTTTCCTATGTGACATTCTTTGACATTATTTGTCTTATATTATCATAAATATGGTGTAAATATTTCATTTCATGCCATAGTTCTATCCTTACCCATCCTTTTATTTTACACCAAGTTTTACCTATCAATACACATTTTGTGTTATCTCATTTTATAAACACATAAGGTAAGTAATTATTTTCTTCATCATTTCTTAATTTTCTTTTTTTTCATATCATAAATAGGTTTTCTTCCTTTATAATTCCTAATATTTGAAACATAGAAAAAGAGGTGAACTTAAATGAGGTTTATCAAATGGGTACACCTACTTTTTTGGGTTTTTTCATTCAATCATGAGGGGTATAATGCATAAATAACAATTAGAAACCAAACCTAACTATTATAATAGTAAAAAGGTAGGTTTTAAGATTCTGAAATGATGTGTACCTTTTTGAAAAAGTGTTGTTTTGGGCCTCATTGAGGAATCATTCGCCTAGTGGCGAATGGATCCCTACTAGGGTTCTAAAAAAGTGATTTCTTGGTTCTATTCTTCAATGTCTATGCTCTCATATCCTAGGTGTTTAGCTCCCGAAAGTCAAAAATAAATTTTGTATCTTAGTTTTCATGATCTTGCAATAAAGATGGCAACTTTTACAACTTTGCAACTTTGACAACTTTTGTTCCCCACTTGATCTTCAATCTAAAACTTTCAATCACACATCAAAGGAGAAGAAAAATTCCTTGATCAAACCTCGTTTTGGTAATTAAACCTTGAATTGAAACAATGCATAAAAGGAAAGATGAATGAACAATGTAATGCTACAACTCACCAATCCTCAATTGAACCTTGGAGTGCAAATCAAAAATCTTGCATGAAGTGCCCTCAATGGATATAGATCTTGATCATGGACTTTGATATGAAACAATGCTTGAATAGGATCTCTAATGCTACATCAACATATTAGCTCAACATCATGCATGATGCACTATTCCTTTGACATGATGAATGACCTTTGATTGTTGGATTAAACTCTAATAATCTACCCTTGAATGCTTTCTTTAATGCTCTATAATGCTATTGTGATAGTACTCTTATGATAACTTGAATTTTCTGGGGTTTCTTAGATGAAATTGATGAAACTCCTAAAAATTATTTCATGTTCTATTTCCAAAATGCAGCTTAGTTCTAAAAACTATGTGTTTTGTCTCCTATCATTGTATAAGGGTTTTAGTTTACTTAGGTCTTATTTGAAAAACCCTTTGATTTGTATCCTCTCCAAGGTTTTATTTCTCTATTGACCCCTTGTGTCGGTTCTTAGTTCTTTAAGTCATGACTTATGCCATCAAAACCAGTTAAGTGATTGGCCCTCTAGTCTTGTTTTACCGGTTGATGTATGTTGGGCCATTATTTTAATTTTTCCTAAGTCGGGCTAAATATTTTCCACTACAAAGCCTTAAGTCTTTTATGTCATGGGTATGGTCTCATCGACCTAGTTGGGTCCCTTTTAAAGATTAACATTTTTTGGCATGTGTAGATATAAGGACCCTTGGCTATTGTTCAATTGATGGAGATAATCGCCACCGTTCCCTGCATGCTCATCCTATTTTGTTTCTCATTATTTTATTCATATGGTCTCACAGGAAAAGGCCATGTTTCTTGAACGATTGGTAGGCCTGACGTCTTTGATAAAGCATGAAGTTGGTTGTTGAAGAAAATCAACTGTAGGAGATAAATGAGGTGGCCACATCTAGAAAGTCCCCCGTGCACTAGTTTGTTTTTCTTTCTTATTAAAATAATCACACGGGCTAGCGTGTGGTTGACACGTGTCTCCTCTAACAATGGACTCAATGGTTTCAAAAGGTTAGCATTGTTGAGTTTTCAAAGGAATTAACGATTGATAGCAGGTGACATGGATTAGTCTTGAGCACTCCCTACTATCCTGTGTGGGTCTCACCTTTCCTACCAGATTCCGAATGGGGAAGAGGGCGTCTACCACATGGAGTAATCCAGAGAACGTGGAAGAATTTGCGTGTGGGAAAATTTTTAATTAAATATCTCAATATAGGGCATGGAAAATAAAGTGTGCGTTACTAATGAAATATATTACATGTGGTTAAAGATCTTTTAATTTGAGTCATGGATATTATATTGAAGGATAAAGCTATGGGTAACTAAGAAGTGTGTATGAAGGAGATGAGAGATCTAATCTCAGCCTCTCCCCATCTCCCCATTGATGAAAGTTGCACATGAGTTATGATTCATGGGGGAAAGGGAAAAAGAACATGTGGATCAGGGCTATAGTGACAAGGAGATGGTGGAGCCCGTGCACTACTAACAAGTGGTTCCATGTGGCCTTCTATCATTTGATAAGTATTGCGGCTGTGTACAGTCAGATCTTTCATAATAAGTTGGTCAATTTGGATCGTCGATTAATTAACACTCCAAAAGGATCAACGACTGGCATTCAAAACTCAGCTGAGGGCAAGTAAGCCATTCTAGTTCACGCGAGTGAGCCTTAATAGTTGAAAGGACAATGAGCTACTGAAGTAAGGAGATGCATAAATTTTAATATTTTTCTTAAAGGAATAATTCAATATTGAAAAATATACTCGACACACTCAAGGAGCTCATGTTGTGGTCTATCAACATTTTCTGACGTCGGAACTAGGGTTGTCAACCTACAAAGAAAACCAGTAAGTGAATTGTTGCCCTCTTTCCAACATTATTGATGAAAACTAGTTTTTCGAGCTTGAGTCTATTAGGGTTTTCTTGGCTCATCATTTTTAAGGTTTGACGTTCATAAAGAAGAATTTGTTAATTCTCCATATGCATAATTCGTGTCAAACCCTCACAAAATCCATAGGCCTTATTTAGATAAACTAGAAACCCTGCCTTGTAGTACCTCTTGTGTTATGGCTCCTAAAATAAAAGTCTTTGTCTAAAGCGGAAGCTTCTGATCCCTAAAGACCTTTAAATAAAGACCTCACAAATCAATTACCACCCTCAACCAGTGACAAAACTAAAGGCCAATTGATTCTGAGAGTTCTGCAAGTAGCAGTGGGTTTGTTTGATAGGAGATGTTCAATCAGGGACACCAAATTACCTTATACTGGATGGGAACTATTTTATAGCTAGATCAAAAATAGAAATATGGGTATCCCAATAGGAAACCCTTGGAATTGTGACCTAGGAAAGTTGATTGTGCCAAATGTCTATATGGATGTTGACTTGCTTAAGGAAATAGTTGCTAATTATGACCCAGTCACAAGGACTATCAAAACATATGATGGGAAAGAAATTGTCAAAATCACTAAGGAGGAATTGGGTCTTGTTTTCAAGCTCACTAGATGGAGTGACAAAATGCATAAGATAAATGAAGAAACTCTTAAGCAAGAGTATGATAAAACCCATATTTGATTTAGAGTCCATATCCTACTGAGATTTTTGGCAGAAATTGCAGGTTGGAAGATTGTAATAGGACCACATGAAAAAGAGCCTTTCCCTATTAACTATTTTGTTTCCTACTTCAAAAGGACCTTCTATTCCATTTGCAAAATAATTGGTTATGATCATGTCTTTGGAATTCCAATGGCATGGATGTATATGGTTGCCCATATCCAACACCCCCAATATTGTGCAGTATATGATTATGCGGGGTTTCTTTCAAAAATAATGCATGAAGGAATAATAAGGTTGAAGAAGGGTAAATCAGCAGTGAGATTCAGTTGGTATTCATTATTGATGCACATGTTTTTGTACAAGGGTGCAGTTTACTTTGGACACAATATTGACTTGGAAAGGAAGGAGGGTGAGTTGGATCTTCCCGTGTAATGTTGGACCATAGTCTTGGACAAAGATGATAGGACATATGACTATGTGACATTCCAAAAAAAATAAAAATTATGAACTGAAGAGATTTTTTATTGTGAGTTTATCTAGAATTCCCATAGCCCTACATTATTTCTTAAGACCCGAGGAGAGAAATCCTGAGCTAGGCGTTGATATAATTGGGGAGATGTTATTTCATACCTTGATTAAACTATATTAAGAGTATATCGTTCCATGGTAGCACCTCACTTACTACCAAAGTTTGTGCCAGAAAGAATTGGTTTCCTTGAGGTTATATGGCAACTAGGAAGTGAAAAAAATGAACACTTATTGAATCAAGGAAAAGGAACTTTCTTTCCTTCATACACTTGGTTTTCTGATTTTGTAATGACCAAGGGAGGTTGGAATGACATCTTTGATATACTCAAAACCTACTCCATGAGAAGGTCAATTGAGAGGGTCAGATATGACCTTGAAGGATTTATGGCTTGGCTAAAAGAAAGAAACAAGAGCTACAAATTTGTCCACATTTTCCAGTATCTAGAAGATGTAATAAGAAATGTGTCACACACTTTGGAGTGGGAAAAGAGACTAGCAAGATGGATTGCATTCAATAAAATTCAAAGAAAAATAAAGCAAGAAGAACCTAATTTCAAAATTCTCCCAAAGGTTGATGATATAATACAAAAGGTGGAGCATGTAGCAAGTTATTTTTATTTAATAGTGGGCCACCTTGAAACTAAAGGGGTAATAAGTAAAGATAAAATGAAAGCTCCAATTGTAGAAGGAATGAGTGGAGGAGAAATCCATACTATAGGAGAAGAATCTACATCACAAGCCCCTAAGGAACCAAGAATAAAATTATTTGTAAGGAGAAAGAGTAAGGAAAAGAAAATTGATGAAGCTCCTACCCCCTCTCAGCAAGAGGAAATCAAGCCTCCTTCTCCTATGCCACAAGTACCACTACCATCTCCACCAAGGCTAGTAGAGCTTGAAATTTTGAACATTATTTCCCCACCACCTAGTGAATTACCACCAAGGGATCCACCATTGAAAAGACAAAAGGTTGAAGCCACTGGTCTAGTGGGCTATGATGATGAAGGCTCAGATGATGATATTTGGGTGTCAAAGTAGAAAATGCTTGGAGTTCCCATTGCACCTATAGTAAGGGGAACACATCAATTGGAAACAATATTGAGTAAATTTGATCTCATTGGACTCAATGGAAGATATGATATGCGGGTTGAAGCATGTGCAAAGTTCTTAGATGATGACTCATTTATAAAGTCTCAAGGTTTTATGGAATTTGCATATAGGGCTAAAAGAGATGAATATGTAAAAATTATGGCTATAGAAAGAAGCCTTCACTTAGAATTTCCATATGTTATCATCTGGAAAAAGGTGTTAAATGAAATGAGAAATAAATTCCAAAAAATGATTGCAAAGGATGGTCAAGAATTGGTAAGGACTAGTGGCATTTTTTTGCTACTAGAATGGGATCTTGCTTTTGCCATAGCTTTTGACACAATATAGAAATGTGATAGGCCTCTCTATGATACAGAAGAAGAAGCTACACTTGTATTATAGGTTTTTCCTTTCATTGAAGAATGGGAAGCCTTGGCTATATGGTCTTTAGCCCCAAGCACAAAAAATCCCAATATTGTTGATCCTGCACCTACCTACAAGGGAGGCCTAATAATAAAAAGAGTGTCAGAAACATTAGCCTTAGAAGCTGAAAATATGTCAGTTCATGTTAAAAAATTCAGAAGGGCCATTGTAGAGTCCATGACTGCAGAAAAGGACAAGCTTAGGATAGAGTGTAGTAACTTGTTAGTTAAATATGGAGACCTTGAGTGCGATAATATGCAGTTGCAAACAAAGGTAGCATTATTGGAGGATATGTTGCAAAGATTACAACTTGGAAAGCCTAAGTAGAATGATGTTGACTCCCCCACTACTTCATAAGAAGCTAAACCCCTAGAGTTTACGACTGAAGTATGTTCCTCAGGGGAAATTATGCCATATAACATGGGAAGTGTGCCCATTTCAATAATAGAACCCAGTACATTAGAAGGGCCACAAGTTGAAGGGGATATCAATAGGGAAGAGTTGCTTAGGAAACTAAATGAATACAAAGAGAAATGTGATAATCATGATGTGGAGACTTTCAAGAGTAATATGAAGATTTTCACAACAATGATAGAACACTTGAACATAAGAGTGAATAATAATTTGAATAGTATTCACTACAGTTATTCATCCATGGTGGATGCCATCAGGAATTTTGACAATGATAGAGAAAGAGCTATTCCACTCATGGAAATCTAGATCCCTAGGAAGAAGTATTTGGTATTGATGGGAATTGGAGTTAAGCAAGATCCTAATCCACCTGAAAAGTTTAAACCTACTATAGTTCTTGTAGGGAAGATTGAAGGACACAGGGGAAATATTGAACCATTGGAGAATAACATAAAGGAGCTAGTGAAATCCTTCCATGAATCACATCATGACCTTCTTCCATCCATTTTAAGGGATGATGATAGCATTAAGACTCTACAGGAGTGGAAAAATGAAACAAATAAGGTTATTTCAGATCAGGCTATGTTAATTTGTCAGAAATTTGATATGGAGACATTTAAGATTGTTAGAATAATTAAGTTTTAACTTAGGGAACATTATATTTGATTAGTTTTTTTCCCGTATTCTTGTATTGGGTGGTTGCACACCCGTCTAGCCTTTTTCATGGATTTATAAGCCTGTAATAATGTATTTTATTATCTTGGCTTTCAATAAAGCATCACATATGTGGTAATTTTTTTTTCCCAGCTGTGAGGGTTGATTTGCAAGAGGTTGTTCCTAGGTGATTTGGAGCTTTGCTCCAACATGGTATTAGAGCAGATCTCCTACCCTTCCTTCTATTGAGGATTTTTTTCCTGTTGGTGTTTTGGTAGACCTTCATGTGGTTAGCCTCCTCCTTTATCAAATTTGAGGTCACTAGTGTTTTGGCAGACCTTTGTGTGGTTAGCGTGCACCTTTAGCGATTTTTCTATTGTGCATATTTTGTGTGGTTAAATTTGGCATTTTTTTAAGGGACATAGAAGGTTTATCACACATTTTCCTTGGCAGACTGATTTGATTCTCTAAAAAAATCTTGAGAAGTGGTTGGCTAATTCATTTGTGAGATCGATTTGTTTTTCAGCATTTAAAAAATTTTAAATTTCAAAGATTGCCTCAATTTCAATATTTTTTTGTTGCTGGTGATTTTGGAGTAGCATTTTCTTTTTCTCAGAGTTGGAAGTCTTTGGGTGGAACCTTTCTCTAGTTCTGGCTTGGTGCATTCTCTTCACAGAGGTTATCATCTCTAGTTGTTAGCACAATGAACCTAGAGGAGGCTCATTTTTTTTGAGGTGATTACAATCTAGAGGTCGCAATTAATGTTTGATTCACTGATTCTTTTGCTTGCTGGGAATTTTGTCTTCTAGTCACAGGAGGCAGCGAATTGAAGGGTAGTGAACTATTTCTTAGCTTTACAGGTCAATTCATTTGAGGACGCTTTTTTCCTCTGCCATGATTTAGTATTGAGGAGGATGCATATCTTATTTTGGCATTCTTTTTTATTATGAGAAGCCTCAGTCACCTGTGTGAGAGGTGCCAATTTGTGGCGTGTTTGGGGCTATGATTTGGAGGCACGTCTTTCTTCCAAAGTTGGATGGAGATATAATTTTTTGAAATTGGATAATGTTTGGAACAAAATATTTCATTTAGGGATTCTATGGTGTGGGCTCGAGCCTTTTTGAAGTTGTGTTTCTAGGAACTTAGTCCCACATTGGCAGCGTTGGAGGACTTTTTAGTATTTATATACCACTGCACTTGCTAATGTTGTTGTGAGAAAAGGCTCACATGGAGTCATTGTTGAGGCTCGTGCATTCAATCTGCTATGTTGTGGACCCCTGGTGCCTTGTGAGGACTTTGATCAGCTCTTGTGGATTGGTGGTGTGAACTCAGTCTTGGTGGATTTGAGGAGGATCATTATTGTTCTTTAGATTTGTTTGGAGGCTTTTATTTATTGTCTTTGGATTTTATTCCTTATATGTTTCTGCATTGTCTGAGTTTGTCATCTTCAAGGTGACTCCCTGATTAGTTGATGACATCATCATACTTGGCGAAGGAGATGCATGGATATTTTTTAGAGACTCATTTTGTTTTGTTTTCTTCTCTCTTTTGGATAGGGGTTTGATGTAGTACAAAGGTTCACAACATCCAACTTGCCAGGCACTTGGGATAAATCCAATTCTTCAAATTGAAAACTTCTCTCTTGAGGCAATCTCTTAATGAATAACATGGTCAAATATGGTACCAACTTGCATTCTTGACTCAATCCACTTAACCACACCTTCTTTGACTTCTAGCATGTTCAAC